>BFEA01000086.1:3338939-3350699 GCA_003427395.1 Chara braunii
CATGCAACCGAGATACAACGGATTGCATGGGGGGGAGAAACACATGTTTTAGATGCATCCGAAACCAATATTGAGTCTGGATGCACTTGGGAGTTAGTCGTTTCAATTTGTTTCAGTTTGGGACAAGTTGTGGAGAGAAGGTTAACAACACTCGTATTTTTCATCACCACTTCAGGACACCCTTCACCACTTCAGGATGCAGTCTGCCTAAACAAGTGGTTTTCAGGGTCTTCGGACCTTTCACCACTTCAGGACCATTCAGGTTTGAAAATCCTGAATGGTCATGAAGTGGTGAAAACTCTGAAGACCCTGAAAAGCACATGTTTAGGCAACCTGCATCCTAAAGTGGTGAAGGGTGGTTTTCATGATCTTCGGACCTTTCACCATTTCAGGATCTGCCCAAAACTCTCACTTGACCACTTCAGGACACCCTTCACCACTTCATGATGTAGCCTGCCTAAACAGGTGGTTTTCAGGGTCTTCGAACCTTTCACCACTTCATGACCATTCAGGATTTTCAGACTGCCAAAAACTCTCACTTCATAATTTTCATTCCTGAATTTCCAGCTACCCGATAGCCGCTTGTGATGTGGAGCCATGAAGCTAGAGAAAAGACCATTACAGCAGTCCGAGAAATAATGGACTACATGGGGATGCCTAGGCTAAAAGGAAAAGGGTCTTGACTCACCCAAGACACTAGAAAAATGTGTCTTTGACTTGGGCAAATAGAGACAGTAAATAGGGGCTGCGAGATGGAGGATCTCGTGGCCTAGAATATTCGCGACACTTGAGACCCATGGGAAGAAGAAGTTGGGGTTGCCAGGCACAAGGAAGTCCCAAATAAAAATGGGACGTTGTCGGGAATGACGTCGGGAACTAAGTAGGCCCAAATAAAAATAGTTGAAATTTGGGACAAGTGTCAACGGGACCACCATCGAGACTAGAAAATGAAATTGGCATGGAAGAATGGTGGGGACTTGAGTAGTCCCAAGGAAACCATGAGCTAGCACAAGGGAAGAAATGAGCGAGCAAGTAGTGTCGTCAAGATCAAAATCTTGATTGTGGAAAATATTAGTCACTGTGAGTGCAAAAGTGAAAGAGTCTAGGGAGAGGGTGTTAGAAGACAAAAATAAGAAGAAAGGAGTAAAGGAGGGGCTGCCCAGCAGTCCGAGATATCTCGAACTAGCAAGGCATAAGAAAATAGAGCCTCAATGGGTTCTATGCAGAAAATAAGCCGCCAAGGAAAAATCGGATTACAAGGGAGCTAAAAAAAAAAAGAAACGGAGGCAAACGAAAGTCCCCATAAGCATGGGGGCTCCATTATTGCAATCCAAGTTGCAACGGTCAACTGCTGGGCATGAATCTGGCCATGAATGAGGGCCTAAGGCCTAAAAAGAGAGTGCACAACAGCTTGACACTTGTCACAACAGAAATAAAAGAAAAAAAAGAGAAAAGAATGAGAAAAAAGGACGGAGGATGCGACAAGAGGGGAGAAAAGAGTGGAGGAGAATGTGTCGGCCTATTGGGACTGGCACAGTACGGACTGGCATGTCCCTACTGTGACGTCATCCCTCCAGATTTGGTGGAGGGCAATCCGGATTGCGGCATTATCTCAGCAATATCTGAATTAAAAGGGATAAAATTCAATAAAAATGTCAAAAGGAGTTGGTCGTTTCTTTTGTGAGTCATGCATCTGAGATCAGATCTCATGGTTGAGAACATATGGCCGTTTTTTGCGGGGCCAGCTCAAACGGCCAGCTCCTGAATGAGTTGGCAGCCCAAAATGGAAAGAAACAAAAGAAGGAAAAGACCGATATTGTGCATTTTACCCAAAAAGAAGGCCATCTGCACCAAAAACTGAAAAAGTGAGCATAGGGCCTCAAAATTGAAGCAAGGACCACTTGAGGGTAACTTAGAATTATGCTGGCCTTGGATCTCAAGGTTGAAATTGATCCGAGACATGGAAAAATATCTCGGCCTACACAAAATGGGTTAGGAACAACAAAAAGTATGAAAAAGGCTCAAAAATGCATTTTTCTTTCAAATGAGGCTGCCCCTTGAGCATTTGGACTCGAGGGGGCAGTATTTGAAAAGGAAAAGGAGGCTTGAGGAGGTCAAGAGGCAGCCCAAGTTGGTACCAAGCACTCGGACTGCATGTTCTTGGCCAAAAGAAGGTCCTGGTACCCCCGAAGAGGCCTAGTGGTAGAATTTGGCCTTAGGGGAATCTCGGTTCACTGAGAGGCACATGGGGGGCCCTTGGGTTGACCGGTACTTCAGTTTCAGCCTACATAAGCTGAGTGAGCAGCCCGCCACACTCACATTTGCATGAGGAGTGTCCGTGCTGCCCAAGTGAGCTCATAAGAGCACTCTACTCACTTGGAGTGAGAGGAGGGGAACCGCTGTCAGTTGAGAGCCTTGGAGGAGGTTGTGGGCTAGTGAAAGTTGTCATTGGAGCTAATGTGAGTAGAAGAGGCTTAAGGGGGTGGTCCTCCATAGCCCCCAGGCTGTGAGAGAGAGAGAAAGGCTTGGAGGAGCCCATTCAGCCCTCCTAGAAGGGAGGAATTCATAGCCTTCGGAGTTGGAGCTCGCCATAGTCAAGGAAAGACTGAGAAAAGGAAGGAGATGAGGGTTTAATGGAGAAGAGAGTCATAGCTAAGAGAGGAGGAAGGAGCTTCATCAAGATTGGTCTTCAACACCAAGAGAAGGAAGGAGAGGTGAGTGGGAACAAGGTGGAGAAGCTTCTTCTTCGTCTCCTTTTTTTTTTTTTTTTTTCCCCTTCTTCTTCTTCTTCTTCTTCTTCTTCTTCTTCTTCTATTTCTTCTTCTCCTTCTTTTTCTTCTTCTTCTCCTTCTTCCTCTTCTTCCTCTTTTACCTCTTCATGTCCATTCTTCTTCTTCGCCTTCTTCCTCCTCTACCTCTTCATCTTCTTTCTTTTTCTTCTTCCTCTTCTTCTTCCTTTTTTTCTTCTTCTTTTTCTTCTTCTTCTTCTTCTCTCCTTTTCTTATTTATTGATTACTCTTCATATCCTCCTTCCCCCCTCCTTCTTCCTCGGCATCTTCTGATCCTTCTTTAAGGAAGAGATAGAAAAGTAGCTTCTCCACTAGTGATGTCTAAATGATAGTCATTTTCTTCACTCCCTTGCAAATCACAACTTTGGGTTGTGACATTCCTGGTCTGAGGGTAAGATTTACTCACTCTCACCTCAAGATCTATCTCTCCCCCCATTGGGGCGTAAATCGTTACTTTGATCTTCACTCATGGAGGCACTCTGGTAATCTTAGTCTCCCACATTGTCCATTTCTCCACCTTGTAATGACACGATTCACTGCTGGATGCTTCCATGAGTGTCATGCAGGTGTTTGTACAAGTCTCACTCACATGCAGCTCATCTCTCACTTGGTGATGTACAGGTTCCTTCCTAGTTGTTTCATAGCTCTTATATGTATGTGTTGTAGTCTCATTGGTGCAAGTTCAATCTATCTTTCACTTAGTGATGTACCAGTTTCTTCCTCGTTGCTCCATAACTCATATGTGTGTGTGTCGAAGTCTCTTTCCTACAAGATCAGTCTCCCTCTCACTTGGTGAAGTGACCGTGCTTTCCTAGTTGCTCTATAGCTCATATGTATGTGTGTTGTACTCTTTTTGGTGCAAGTTCAGTCTTCCTCTCACTTGGTGATGTACCGGTTTATTCTTAATTGCTTCATAGCTCATGTATGTAAGTTCAGTCTTTCTCTCACTTGGTGATGTGGCGGTGCTTTCCTAGTTGCTCCACAACTCATGTATGTGTGTGTTGCAGCCTTAATAGTGCAAGTTCAGTCTTTCTCTCACTTGGTGATGTGACGGTGTCTTCCTAGTTGCTCCATAGCTCATGTATAAATGTGTTGTAGTCTCATTGGTGCAAGTTCGGTCTATCTTTCACTTGGTGATGTACGGGTCCTTTGTAGTCACTCCATAGCTCACATGTGTGTATGTTGCATTCTCACATGTGCAAGTTCAGTCTTTCTTCACTTTGTGATGTGGCGGTTCGTTCCTAGTTGCTCCATAGCTCATATATATATATATATATATATATATATATATATATATATATATATATATATATATATATATGTATTGTAGTCTCATTGGTGCAAGTTGAGTCTTTCTCTCACTTAGTGTTGTACCGGTTCATTCCAAATTGCTTCATGACTCACATGTGTGTATGTTGTACTCTCACATGTGCAAGTTCAGTCTTTCTCCCACCTAGTGGTACAGCATTTCCTTCCTAGTTGTTTCATAGCTCATATGTATGTATGTTATAGTCTCTTTTGTGTCTTCCGCTTACTTGGTGATGTGACGGTGCTTTCCTAGTTGCTCCATAGCTCATATGTGTATATGTTGTAGTCTCTTTGGTGCAAGTTCAATCGTCCTCCCACTTGGTGATGTCCTAGTTGCTCCATAGCTCATATGTGTGTGTGCTTTAGTCTCATTGGTGCAAGTTCAGTCTTCCTCTCACTTGGTGATGTGGCAGTGCCTTCCTAGTTGCTTCATAGTTCATATGTGTGTGTGTTGTAGCCTCCTTGGTGCAAGTTCGATCTTTCTTTCACTTTGTGATGTACTGACACTTTCCTTGTTGCTCCATAGCTCATATGTGTTTGTGTGTTGTAGTCCCGTTGGTGCAAATTCATCATTTCTCTCACTTGATGATGTACAAGTGTTTTCCTAGTTGATCCATAGCTTATGTATGTACGTGTTGTAGTCTCAATGGTGCAAGTTCAGTTCATCTTTCAGTTAGTGATGTGTCGGTTGCTTCCTAGTTGCTCCATCACTCATATGTGTGTATGTTGCACTCTCACATGTGCAAGTTCAATCTTTCGTCACTTGGTGATGTGGCGATGCCTTCCTAGTTCCTCCATAGCTCATATATGTGTGTGTTGTAGTCTTTGGTGCAAGCCCAATCTTCCTCTCACTTGGTGATGTACCAGTGCTTTGCTAGTTGCTCTGTAACTCATGTATGTGTGTATTGGAACCTCAAAAGTGCAAGTTCAGTCTTTCTCTCACTTAGTGATGTGGCAGTGTCATCCTAGTTGCCTCATACCTCGTGTATGTATGTGTTGTAGTCTCATTGGTGCAAGTTCAGTCTATCTTTGACTTAGTGATGTACAGGTTTCTTCCTAGTTGCTCCATAGCTCACATGTGTCTATGTTGCACTCTCATATGTGCAAGTTCAGTTTTTCCTCACTTGGTGATGTGACAGTGTTTTCCTAGAGGCTCCGTATTTCATATGTGTGTGTGTTGTAAGTCTCTTTGGTGCAAGTTCAGTCTTCCTCTCACTTGGTGATGTGGCAGTGCTTTCCTAATTGCTCCATAGCTCATATGTGTGTGTGTTGTAATTTTTTTGTTGCAAG
This sequence comes from Chara braunii, assembly GCA_003427395.1. Classification (NCBI taxonomy): domain Eukaryota; kingdom Viridiplantae; phylum Streptophyta; class Charophyceae; order Charales; family Characeae; genus Chara; species Chara braunii. The sequence goes on from BFEA01000086.1 coordinate 3,344,327, forward strand.
TTCAGTCTTCCTCCCACTTGGTGATGTTGTGGTGTTTTCTCGGTTGTTCCATAGCTCATATGTGTGTGTTGTAGTCTCATTGGTGCAAGTTATGGTGTCTTCATAGTTGCTCTATAGCACATATGTGTGTTTGTTGTCGCCTCATTGGTGCAAGTTCAGTCTTTCTTTCACTTGGTGATGTACCGGTGCTTTCCTTGTTGCTCCATAGTTCATATGTGTGTGTGTTGTAGTCTTGTTGATGCAAGTTCAGCCTTCCTCTCGCTTGGTGATGAACCGGTGTTTTCCTTGTTGCTTCATAGCTCATGTATGTATATGTTGTACTCTCATTTGTGCAAGTTCAGTCCATCTTTCACTTAGTGATGTGTCGGTTCTTCCTAGTTGCTCCATAGCTCACATGTGTGTATGTTGCACTCTCACGTGTGCAAGTTCAGTCTTTCCTCACTTGGTGATGTAGCTCATATATCTGTGTGATGTAGTCTCTTCGGTGCATGTTTACTCTTCCTCTCACTTGGTGATATACCAGTGCTTTCCTAGTTGCCCCATAGCTCATGTATGTGTGTGCAGCAGCCTCAATAGTGCAAGTTCAACCTTTCTCTCACTTGGTGGTGTAACGGTGTTTTCCTAGTTGCTCCCTAGCTCATGTATGGATATGATGTAGTCTCATTGGTGGAAGTTCAGTCCATCTTTCACTTAGTGATGTCTCGGTTCCTTCCTACTAGCTCCATAGCTCACATGTGTTTATGCTACACTCTCATATGCACAAGGTCAGTCTTTCCTCACTTGGTGATGTAATGGTTCCTTGTTAGTTGCTCCATAGCTCATATATCTGTGTGTTGTAGTCTCTTCGGTGCAAGTTCAGTCTTCCTCTCACTTGGTGATATACCAGTGTTTTCCTAGTTGCTCCATAGCTCATATATGTGTGTGTTGCAGCGTCAATAGTGCAAGTTCAGTTTTTCTCTCACTTGGTGATGTGGCTGTGCCTTCCTAGTTGCTTCACAACTCATGTATGTATGTGTTGTAGTCTCATGGGTGCAAGCTCAGTTTATCTTTCACTTAATGATGCGCCCGTTCCTTCCTAGTTGTTCCATAACTCACATGTGTGTATATTGCACTCTCATATATGCAAGTTCAGCCTTTCCTCACTTGGTGATATAGCGGTTTCTTCCTGGTTGCTCCATAGCTCATATATGTGTGTGTTGTACTCTCTTTGGTGCAAGTTCAGTCTTCCTCTCACTTGGTGATGTACCAATGTTTTCCTAGTTGCTCCGTAGCTCATGTATGTGTGTGTTGCAGCCTCAAAAGTGCAACTTTAGTCTTTCTGTCACTTGGTAAGTGGCGGTGACTTCCTAGTTGCTCCATAGCTCATGTATGTATGTGTCGTAGTCTCATTCGTGCAAGTTCAGTCCACCTGTCATTTAATGGTGTACCGGTTCCTTCCTAGTTGCTCGATAGCTCACATTTGTGTATGTTGCACCCATATATGTGCAAGTTCAGTTTCTCCTCACTTAGTGATGTGGCAGTTCCGTCCTAGTTGATCCATAACTTACATATGTGTGTGTTGTAGTTTCTTTGGTGCACGTTCAGTCTTCCTCTCACTTGGTGATGTACCAGTGTTTTCCTAGTTGCTCCGTAGTTCATGTTTGTGTGTGATGTAGCCTCAAAAGTGCAAGTTCAGTCTTTCCCTTACTTCGTGATGTAACGGTGTTTTCCTAGTTTCTCCATAGCTCATGTATGAATGTCATGTAGTGTTATTGGTGGAAGTTTAGTCCATCTCTCACTTAGTAATGTGTCAGTTCCTTCCTAGTAGCTTCATAGCTCACATGTGTGTATGATGCACTCTCACATGCACAAGTTCAGTCTTTCCTCACTTGGTGATGTGACAGTTCCTTCCTTGTTGCTCCATAGCTCATATATCTGTGTGTTGTGGTCTCTTCGGTGTAAGTTCAGTCTTCCTCTCACTTTGTGATATACCAGTGCTTTCCTAGTTGCTTCATAGCTTATATATGTGTGTGTGTTGCACCCTCAACAGTGAAAGTTCTGTTTTTCTCTCACTTGGTGATGTGGTCGTGCCTTCTTAGTTGCTCCATAGCTCATGTATGTATGTGTTGTAGTCTCATGGATGCAAGCTCAATCTATCTTTCACTTAGTGATGCGCGGTTCCGTCTTAGTTGTTCCATAGTTCACATGTGTGTATATTGCACTCTCACATGTGCAAGTTCTGCCTTGCCTCACTTGGTGATGTAGCGGTTCCTTCCTAGTTGCTCCATAGCTCATCTATGTGTGTGTTGTAGTCTCTTTGGTGCAAGTTCAGTCTTCCTCTCACTTGGTGATGTACCAATGCTTTCCTAGTTGCTCCGTAGCTCATGTAGGTGTGTGTTGCAGCCTCAAAAGTGCAAGTTTAGTCTTTCTCTCACTTGGCGATGTGGCGGTGTCTTCCTAGTTGCTCCATAGCTCATGTATGTATGTGTTGTGGTCTCATTTGTGCAAGTTCAGTCCATCTTTCACTTAGTGATGTGTCGTTTCCTTCCTAGTTGCTCCATAGCTCACATTTGTGTATGTTGCACCCACATATGTGCAAGTTGAGTTTTTCCTCACTTGGTGATGTAGCGGTTCCATCCTAGTTGCTCCATAGCTTATATGTGTGTGTTGTAGTCTCTTTGGTGCAAGTTCAGTCTTCCTCTCACTTGGTGATGTACCAATGTTTCTCCTAGTTGCTCCGTAGCTCATGTTTGTGTGTGTTGCAGCCTCAAAAGTGCAAGTTCAGTCTTTCTCTCACTTGTTGATGTGGCGGTACCTTCCTAGTTGCTCCATAGTTCATGTATGTATTTGCTGTAATCTCATTGGTGCAAGTTCATTCCATCTTTTACTTAGTGATGTGCCGGTTCCTTCCTAGTTGCTTCATAACTCACATGTGTATATGTTGCAGTCTCACATGTGCAAGTTCAATCTTTCCTTACTTGGTGTTGTGGCGGCTCCTTCCTAGTTGCTTCATAGCTCATATATGTGTGTGATGTGGTCTCTTTGGTGCAAGTTAAGTCTTCCTCTCACTTAATGATGTACCAGTGCTTTCCTAGTTGTTCCATAACTCATGTATGTGTGTGCAGTAGCCTCAATAGTGCAAGTTCAACCTTTCTCTCACTTGGTGATGTACCTGTGTTTTACTAGTTGCTCCATAGCTCATGTATGTGTATGATGTAGTCTCATTGGTGCAAGTTCAGTCCATCTTTCACTTAGTGAAGTGTCGGTTCCGTCCTAGTAACTCCATAGCTCACATATGTGTATTTTGCACTCTCACATGTGCAAGTTCAGTCTCTCCTCACTTGGTGATGTGGCGGGTCCTCCCGAGTTGCTCCATAGCTCATATATGTGTGTGTTGTAGTCTCTTTGGTGCAAGTTCAGTCTTCCTCTGAGGTGGTGATGTACCAGTGCTTTCCTAGTTGCTCCATAGGTCATATATATGTGTGATTCAGCCTCAATAGTGCAAGTTCAGTCTTTCTCTCACTTGGTGATGTGGCGGTGCCTTCCTAGTTCCTCCATAACTCATGTATGTATGTGTTGTAGTCTCATTGGTGCAAGTTCAGTCTATCTTTCACTTAGTGATGTACCGGTTCCTTCCTGGTTACTCCATAGATCACATGTGTATATGCTGCACTCTCACATGTGCAAGTTCAGTCTTTCCTCACTTGGTGATGTCGCGGTTCTTTCCTAGAGTTTTCATAGCTCATATGTGTATGTGTTGTAGTCTCTTTGGTGCAAATACAGTCTTCCTCTCTCCTGGTGATGTGGAGGTGCTTTCCTAGTTGCTCCATAACTCATATGTGTGCGTGTTGTAGTCTCTTTGGTGCGAGTTTGGTCTTCCTCTCACCTTGTGATGTACCGGTGCTTTCCTAGTTGCTCCATAACTCATGTATGTGTGTGTTGCAGCCTCAATAGTGCAAGTTATGTCTTTCTTTCACTTGGTGATGTGGTGGTGCCTTCCTAGTTGCTTCATAGCTCATATGTGTGTGTGTTGTAGTCCCATTTGTGCAAGTTCAGTCTTTCTCTCACTTAGTGATGTACCGGTTCCTTCTTAGTTGCTCAACAACTCACATATATGTATGCTATATTCTCACTTGTGCAAGTTCAGTCTTTGCTCACTTGGTGATGTGGTTGTGCTGTACTAGTTACTCCATAGCTCAATGTGTGTGTGTTGCAGTCTCTTTGGTGCAAGTTCAGTCTTCCTCTCACTTGGTGATGTGGCGGTGCTTTCCTAGTTGCTCCATAGCTCATATGTGTGCGTGTTGTAGTCTCTTTGGTGCAAGTTCAGTCTTCTTACTGAGTGATGTGGCGGTCCTTTCCTAGTTGCTTCATAGCTAATATGTGTGTGTGTTGTAGTCTCATTGGTGCAAGTTCAGTCTTTCTCTCACCTAGTGATGCACCGTTTTTTTCCTAGTTGCGCGTTAGCTCACATGTGTGTATGTCGCGCTTTCACTTATGCAAAGTTCAGTCTTTTCTCACTTGGTAATGTGCCGGTTCAAATTTGTTACTGCCATAGCTCTATGTGAATGTGTAGGAAAGTCACCCTTGTGTTGTTCAGTCTTTCTCTCACGTGGTGATATGCTGGTTCAGATCTGATGTAGGATAGTGTCACTTGTGTTGTTCAGTTCTTCTCTCACTTTGTGATGTGTCAGATCAGACCGTGTTGCCTCCATAGCTCTATGCGCATGTGTAAGCTAGTTACACATGTGTTGCTTAGTTTTTCTCTCACTTAATGATGTACTGGTTCAAGCCTTGAACGGGGGACGTTAGGTCAAGTAAGGATAAGGTTGGATTAGGTTTAGGAGGTCTCTCTCTCTCTCTCTCTCTCTCTCTCTCTCTCTCTCTCTCTCTCTCTCTCTCTCTCTCTCTCTCTCTCTCTCTCTCTCTCCACTCCTCTATTCCGTTCGTTAGTCTTTTTTTCTCTACCCCTTCCATAACCTAAGTCGGAAAACTTTTTCTCTTCTCTCCACTCCTCTATTCCGTTCGTTGGTCTTCTTTTCTCTACCCCTTCCATAACCTAAGTTGGAAAACTTTTCTCTTCTTACTTGGCATGCAACTAACCTCTACCTCTCACTTGTTACATTACCAGGGACGAACAGTGAAAAAAAGTTGACCTCATTTGGTGGAGAGAGAGAGCAAGGGAAGGAATATCGGTCCCTTGTGCCACCAAGAAGGAAAATAAGGGAACACTTGAGAACGGTAAACGGAAAACGCTGTGAGATCGGAAGCTAGCTAGTCCAAACAGGACTAAAGAAAGTATTTGTTGATTAAGGAGAGAGGTCAATTGACTCAACCATCACCAAGAGAAAGTTAACAACAATCGTATTTTTCATCGCCACTTCAAAAGACCCTTCACCACTTCAGCCTGCCTAAACAGGTGGTTTTCATGGTCTTCAGATCCTTCACCACTTCAGGAACATTCAAGATTTTCAGACTACCTGAACTCTCACTTCGGAATTTTCATTTATGAATTTTCAGCTACACGTTAACCGATTGTGTCAGAACCCGGACTGCGTGACCATAAGAAGAGGATGGATCGACTGAGCATGGCAAAAGGAGTGGGAAGTAAGTCAAGAGCAAAGAAATAAAGCATAGCCATGTGGGAAAGGCTATGTGTTGACCCCCAAGTGGGGAACGGTAGCTTTGGGATAACTTGAGTGGGACTGGGTCAGGGATGTACCATCAAAGGGAAGAGAAATAGATGAGCAAAAGGCTATGGGCCTTAGTGTAAACCCTATCTGTGAATGGGCCTTGGTGTATGAAGCTTTGAGTATGGATTGAGCGGGGAATGAAGTCTTGATTGATTGAGATGAGAAGTAGTCTGTGTATGCGAATGAAGGCCCTGAAAAGATTAATGGGCGGGCACCAATGACGATGGATGTAATGATTGGACCATGAAAATGTGTAGGGGCAAAGGGGGAAGACGACACTGTCGCGCCTTGATGATGCCACAGGACTGTTGCTTTAGGGAAACAAGTGGACCCGCCGCAGCGACGCTGCGGCTGAAGGGGGGCGGGGAGGGGGGGGGAAGGAGACGGAGAAGATCGTTGTAGAATGTTGTTTCTTTGACACACACATGCACACACACATACAAACATGTAGACTCTCTCTCTCTTCTCCTATGTATTTTACAACGTTTGCCCGAAGGTAACATGAAAATTCTTCTTAAGAAAAAAATAATATATATATATCGTCAAATAGAACTGCCCGGTGAACCGTAGGCAGAGAGGGAGAAGAGGACAACAAACGAGGGGCTGTGACAAACTGTTTCGTCGGAGTTTCACCGACTCATCAGGAGGCTGAACTCTCAACAGTCTGCAGAATCCCCTCACTGATTACACTGTAAATGATAATC
>BFEA01000086.1:3368515-3393943 GCA_003427395.1 Chara braunii
GAGAGAGAGAGAGAGAGAGAGAGAGAGAGAGAGAGAGAGGGGCCCAAGTTTGGGCAATGATCCGATTGGAAGGAATTTGACCCAATTGGGCGTTTGGGAAACGGTTGCCATGGCTAGCTCCTTGCCAAATGGAATTCTGCTGAGTTTGTGTTGAAGAGTCTGTTTTAGGAAAGGTGTAGCCATCAAGATTCGAACTTGTTATCTGTTTATCATGATTCAAGAGTTATATATGTGTGTGGCAGTATGTATCATTCAGCCACCAGGCAGGTGCAGGTGGACTGAATGACTCGTGTGGTGGATATTTTCATACTTGTGCCAGCGTGTTGCTGATGCTGCTGAATGCTTTTCAGCTGAATTGATGTGTGTTTGAAGAATCGACAAGACGACCCTCCTGAATGACTGCGTCACCGAGGGTGCTTCGTGGAGAAGAGGTGCTCCTACGGTGAAGTGTGGATGGTATAGACTGTAAACTATGACAAGAATGAGCGGCAAGTGCTTGTGGAATTCGTGGAACTTGCCTGCTCGGACTGCTCCATGTAGCTTTCTGCCTCAGACAGTGAAACTGACATCTGGCGCTGTTGTGATGCGGCTCCGCAATGTCTCCCCAAGAGCGGCGTTATGCTATGGCACGCGGAAGATTGTGAAGCAAGTTCGCTACAACGAACTTCTGAAAGTGACAGTAATTTGCGGACGTGAAATTGGTTACATTCCCAGGACGACCACCGTTATCGGTGATGTTGCCATGGGATTCAGATCCATGCGGGACCAGTTCACGCTGGGCCTAGCTGTTGCAGTCAGGATCAATAAGGCACCGGGGCTGACTGTCCTGCATGCCTGTGGTAAGTAGCTTGACAACCTCCCTCCAACAAAAAACAACAAGAAAAAAGGTGCCTTGGCGACCCTGTGCTGGCTCATGGACGACTATGGGATCACGATCAACTGGTTCTCAGAATTTAGTCAGCAATTTGTTCTGTAACTGATATGTCCCCATACACGCAGGCAATGATAAAGCAGACTTTTTATGGAGGCGGCAAATCCACAAAAAAGCGGAGAGAAGTACACAGTGGAAGCTTAATATACAAAAGTAGAATTGAAGGTGAAACTTCGAGTCTTAATCCCTCTTCCTCCTCCACTCGATCAGTTGTACAAAATTCCAAGAATCCCCAACCGGTTTCAACAACCCCGAACAAACTCAACAAAACTTCATTTGAAATCACAGGAGTCTTCTCGTTCCTCCGACTTCCAACTCTACTACAACCTCCCTGGCTATAGTGTTCATCGCCTGAAGCTGCAGACCACCAGCGCCCCTTCCCTGCTTCAGCACCAACCGGCAACCACTCAGAAAACCTGGCGCCTGGTCAGCACCCAATCAGGATGTGCAGCGGCAGCACTCTGAACGAAGGAGAAGCTTTTTGCCTCTCGAAGAACAATGGCCGCCATGAAGTGATCAATGGCAGTGCCCAACCCTCAACAGAACAGGTGGGTTTCGCCGCTCACAGCGCCTGTAAGGCTGTCTGCAGCGCGGTCCTGCACTTCCTGTCACCACCCCAGCTATGGTGGTCGTCTCTCTTACAGCAGTGGTCTCGCCCCTTGAACGCAGCAGCCTTTGCCCAAAACAAACAAGGACCAAAAGAACCCGTCTACAATTGACCTCATCCTATTCCTAAACTTCCCCGACAGCCTACCGGACTCACGGACTTCTAGTAGGACCCAGGACTCCCTGCTTTCATCACTCTCCTGACTGCAGCTTGCATGTGCATCAGCCTCTCCTATCCTTTTTGCGATGCAGCAGCCTTTTAAGGCAGTGGGGTGAAATAGGACATTACAGTATGTTAACCTTTGCTCCGTGCCTCTCCCTCATACTCGCTGGCATTGCTGCAGCTGTTATGCTCCTCCCTGTGGATGCAGGCAGTTTGTGACAACTCAGGTTAGGTAGTGGGAGAACATGGCTCCCTGCTGGTGCAGAACTGTCCTCCTGAGCTTGTGTGCATCGGACTGCACCATGCACTGGTTCTACTCTTTCACCGCATTTTCCTCCCTGCGGAAGTGCTCTGTGCCTCCATGACGGCCAGGGCTCACACACCTGTCTTCCGCAATACCTCTGATCCACACTCGTTCTACTGAGTCCCAGCCTATCCCATGGTGGGATTTGCTTCGGGGACCCGCTGTTACTGCAGCCTCATCTCTTCCCCTCTTTCTTCAGAGGGATCTGCATCCCTCTCCTCTCCCAAGCTGTAGTCTTCTGGAAGTGTTGCTGTTATCGGGGCTTGTAGAACTGCAGCATAACCTGCGCTATCCTTTTGTTTTGCTGAGGAGAATCCTGCCCCTTGCCCTTTGCCCACCTGCGGCCCTGTTGCACATTGCAGATCCATATCAAATTTTGATGTTTCCTCGGTCATCCCACCGGTATGGCTCAAGATCTTTACACTCGTGCCCCAAAAAATTGGTCAGCTTTGCAAGGAGGGCACTTGTAAACGCAAAGTCACTCCGAGGCCGAGCCCCTGTACCTGCGGGATCTGGTTGAACTCTCGACCAGATCGCTCACACTGCCCTCATATGTTTGACCTCCCAACTCAAACAGTATGGGGAACACCTTGTCCTGTCTTGTCACAGTCGTATACCGCCCCTTCAATCTTCGAGGGAATTCCGTCCAGCTGACCTTGTTCACATACTTGGCCACATGTTCACCTGTCTGCTGTAACAGCTCAGAATCCATCCATTTCTTGGCAACGTGGTCGAGGCATGAGAAGCAAAGTACATTTTGTCTACATCCTTCGGTAATTTGTAATACCTCAACTGATCCTTGATCTCATGCAGCCAACAGTCCATGTCTTCGTCTCTCTCGCCTCTGAACCATGACGGCGGACTTAGTTTGGCCTTGAGGGCTGCTTGCCCTGTGCTTCAGAAGACTGCTCCGTGATGCAGACTGTGCAAGTGTGGCAGCCCAACTGGTGAGGAAGAACCCTTTGTCGCCCAGTTGCGTGAGGTTTTTATCTAACAAATGATCGTCGAAATCTTCAGTCTGGCACTATCAGCTGTCAGCGCTCTACCAACTGTAGGGTTGTCACCACTTGCAACCTAACATCTTCCAGTCACGAAGACTCTTCCGAAGCCTGCTTTGAGTCCAACACCTGCTTCTTCTTTTTTGCTTCCTCCAATGGACCTCCATGTCTTTTAAAATTATAAGTTATTACTTAAAATTTTTAAGTTTTTTTTTTTGTTTTTTTTGTTTTGTTTTGTTTTGTTTTGTTTTGTTTTGTTTTGAAACACCATTGCGTCTGAGGCTGTTTTTGCCGAACCTGAATTTTGCTGTGCACGGAGTTTTGCCGAGCCTGTGTCCCAGAAGTGTTTACTGTTTTATTTTCTTTTTCTTTCTTTCTTTCTTTCTTTCTTTCGTTTTTTTTCTTTTTTTTTTTTCTTTTTTTTTTTTAAACGGGACCTTATGGTCCTGGCTCCTTATCCATTCTGGGGAGCATCAGTCCGGTTCCTATTCCCCTGGCAAGTCAAGAATGAATACATCAATATACACGCTCACACTTCCTTCCGTATGGCCGAAGGACCCCTAACCAGCATTGATTTTTCCTTGAAGGAGGATTGACTGTCAGCTTGCCTGTCCCTTAATTCCCTCTCAGATTCCATGTTGAAAACTGTCTGATACTGCATTTAAAGCAAGGAGAAGGGAGATAAGCAACTGATTGGATCCTGGACCGCCTCTTATGCCACTGGATTATCCCATTGGTATTGGTACAGTCTGCAGCTCACTGAGTGTTTCCCCGGACAGCAGACAGCCGCTTGGTGAGTGGTTCCCAGGGGGTCTCACGTACCCCTGGTATCTTGTTGTTCCTTCTGGAAGGAGCCTCTCGTTCCTCAGGGGGTAGCTGGATTGTGCCAGTCTTTCCATCTGATTTGTAGGGCGTGAATGTCCGCGATCTTTCCCTGGACCAGCCACACCCTTCTGAACTTGGCTATCATTTCCTGTTGTTTGTCCGGGTCCTGCTGAATTTGAAGCTTGACCTTCTTCCACTGGCAGCGGATGTCAGTCTCCATGAGGATTTTCGTTGATGCCCATACTTGTTCCGACGGTATGCTGGAGTTGTCAATGGTCCGATTGCACCTTTCCTTCCACATTACCCACAGTGTCACCTTTCTGATTATCCCGAACCAGATGCGCTCCGACTTGTTGAATTGTGAGGGGAGGTTAGTCCATAGGAGTAGCTGGATGGGGTGTTCAGGTAAGGGAGAAGGAAATAAGTGGTCCCGGAGAGCTGCAGCTCTCGCCCATATGTCAGTAGCAAAGCTGCAAGTTATCAGACAGTGTAACATGTCCTCTTGTTCGTTATCAGAGCATATGGCGCATTGTTCTGAACTGTTAGGGTCACTGTTTCGCCTGCGGACGTGTAATCATGCTGGTTTTTTTTTTTTTTTTTTTTTCGTGGAGGATTGACTGTCAGCTTGCCCTGCTTCATCCGTTCCTCTCAGGTCTAACGTGAAAACCTGTTGTATAAAGCATGACTAGCGAGAAAGGTCCTAGAAGCTGCCAAACCATGCTGTTTTATTTTCTGGTACTTTCAAGAAAACAGGTTTCATCATGGCAGTTGCATCCATAAAAGAGCCAAAAAGAGAAAGGAAAAAAAGATTTGGACGTAACAGCAGCTGAATACATTCTCGGAAGAACACGTGTGGGTATGCCCTCAGTGAGGGCTGTAAGAGGCGCAGTCAAATTCACGAGAGGAATGGGAAAAAAAATTGAAACTGTGCTGTGGACGGGAAAGCAGTTGGATACATTCCCAGAAGTAGCAGTGTGAGTATGCCCTCCGTGAGGGCGTCAAAACACCCCGTCGAATGCGCCCTGCCTCGCTTTCAGGGTGCCACAAAGAAAACAAAAGAAAAAGTTAAAAAAACAAACACAAATCATAACATTTCCTACTAGCCAAAATAGGGATGGGGTACATTCTGGAAAATACTACTGTGAGAATGGCCTGGGTCACGGCCTTCCCCAGCATCATAGCAGTTGGATACACAGGGCCCGAACACTTTGTTTATGCCGACCCTCCTCCGGACCACTGAAAACTTCAGAAAAACGGGAAAATTGGCAAACTGCCAGTTTTCCCATTTTTCCCAACAGCGGGCGAGGTAGTGGTGGTTTAAGGACATTCCTTTTTATTTCTATATCACAAACCGGGTCCAGAGACCCACCCAATGCCTCCCTTCATTATGTATGGTCGAGGGATACTGAGACAGCAGCATTGATACCTCCCTTCACAGGAACGATGTACTACCTCCCCACCCCTGCTTCCTATACCTTTTTCAAACTGCCTCTTCTCCGGAAAACAGTTAAGATGACCCCTCTCAGTTCACTTCTGTGAGCTTCCAAAAAACTTTCAGTACTAGCTAGGGCATGTCAAGACGTTCCCGGATCTTACCTTCCTCTTGCTCTTGTAATCTTTGTGTTGCTGAGTTGCCACTTCCATTGTTCCGCTCTCTTCTTGTCCCTTACTGTTCCCCATCCATAAAGCCCTCTCTCTCCTCTCGTTTCGTTACTCCGCCTGCCCCGGTTCACGTCAATCCTCCTTTTTCATTCCCAGACCATTCTGAGATTGTACTTACAGCCCTTCTACGTTGGTTTGTTCGCTGTCCCTTTCTGCTCCCTGTCTGTGTTCCTCACTCACTTTAGTCTCTTCTCTCCGTCCCAGCCTGTCTGTTCCTGTCTCATACCAATCTCCAGACCTGAGGGCTTGTCCTTTTATTTGTGCTATTTGCTCCTTAGTTAACCATTCCTACTCGAATTACTTTTGCAACTGCATCCTTCTTTGGGGGTCTGTAGCTCCCTCTCCATGGAGGGTGCTTCCTCCATGGCTTTGTTCTGCTTGTCCTTTCCGTTTCTCCTTACCTCCAACTCCTCGTCTGTCGGCTTCCTTTTTGTCGTCATCATCTTCTGTGTTTCCTGCGTCTCCCAGTACTTTTTCTTTGCTTTCTGCATGATCCGGACACTCCGGACCCAACTGTGGGCCCAGACATCCTGATCGAGCAAGTATGGATGGCAATGTGGACGCCCGAATTGTAACCATGGCTGTACCCTTCAGCGCTTTTCGTCTGGGATCATATCTGTCCCATTCCATGCGAACCTAAATACTACTGTAGTACTGTGTGCTTCTCCTCCATTTCCAATTTTCCAGTAATATATCTTTTCCTCAGGGTATGTCCCTGCAATGGTTTTCTTCTCTCCCATCCGTGTTGACGACTTTTCAACTACTTTCTCCCCTTTTGCTGTGGTGAGCTTGATGAGGATATGTTGTTCTGTTCTGCACACCATTTCTCAAGGAGGCCACACAGTGGTGGCTAGCTTGGCTGTGCTGTCTTAGTTGGTCTTGATCGGGCTCTTCCTTCTCTACGTAACCCTGGGCTGAACCGAGCGTCTGGAAAGGGAGGTGGGAGGTACGTGATGTTGTGTCAGAAAATAGAGAGGCTGGATTGGTGAAAGGACTTCAGGCAGTGAGCGGAGAGGTTGGCGGTGTTGAGAGTAGTAGGTGGTTGTGGGCATGCTGAAACCGTGTAGGGGATGGGGGGAGGGATGTTCGTAGGTTGTGTTTTGGCAGTTTATTTCGACCCTTGGAGAGAGGGCCGAGGTTGGTGAATAGTGTCAGTTATGTGGTGGGTGTGGGGAAAAGGTGGATGTAGTTGAGGATGAGAGTTTGGCGGTTAGCGGTAGGGACGAGACGGGACTGGGTGTGTGGGAAGGGAATGGTGAGAGCTTGGCGGGAAGCAATGGGGGGTAAGCTACGGATGGATAGGAGTTAGTGGGCATGGGGGCAAGGATCCTTTGATGAAGTGAGTTTGGACCTTGGTGGTTAGAATATGACAAGTTAGTGGGATAGATGGTAAGAGCCCTTCCTGTCACACAGATTCCACATCAATTGTCTGGATGCAGGGACGCAGAGCAGCCGAGGGCTGATCCCGATGACCTAAGGATCCGCAGCCGACCGGTCAGCCCTGCCGGATTGTGGACCGCTGACTGTCGGCAGGCCTGATACGAGGTGGATGGTCGCGGTCCGTTCTTCAGAAGTGGGTGTCGTCAACCAGGAGGAGAAATCTTATCGAGCCTGTTTGGGGCATGTTTATTGTGTGTGCGGCTTGCGATTTTATTGTCTTTTTTGGACTGCTGTTGATACCCTAGGGTAGGGTAGGGTAGGGTATACCCTAGTGCAGGGTAGGGTTGTTGGGGTATACCATAAGGTAGGCAATGGTATACCCTAGGGTAGGGTAGGGTATACCGTAGGATATGTTACAGCCCGCTGGATGAATACATGGAAAAGAGGTGTGCGGGGCTGTCCTGCACATGCCCCAGACTCCTGGAAACAGCTGAGAATTTTTTTTTTTTTTTTTTTTTTTTTTGTGGAGGGGSGGGATGTATTTGAAACTAATTAAGGAGAATAGCCTTAAGACAGGGGATGTCTATTGTCAATCTGGCTGCATGAGGTGGTAGAGGATGGTCTTGATTCTCTGAAGGTTTCGCACACAGATCACTTTCTGAGATTCCTGCAGTTTCTGAGAGAATGCTGTTCTTTTGGTATGTTTTCTGAAGGTTCCGAGTCTGAGTCTGTGGTGCTTTGATTTGCTGTCATTTCTAAGTGTGTGTGTGGCCTACTACTATAACGTGCATGTGCCATGTGCTTGCCTGGGTCCAAGTCCAGGTCCGTATTCTAATTTGTTGGCTGTATGTGTGTGGCTGTGCCTTGGATAGGGACAAGCTCGGAATAGAGGGGCGGCTATGGGCAGATGGGAAATTAGCGGTAGGATATGCTGGGGGTGGTCCAGCTCCCAGGGACAGAACTAGAATTGGCTGGGGACCGAATAGGATTATTCAGCAACTCGGGTAGGGCCTGCAACCCGGTACGCTTAGTGGGCAGTCCAGTAGCGCCCCAAAACAGTCATAAGTGTTCAGTCCCATACCTAGTAGAGTGTTAGGCTAGATACAGGTTCCGAGGCCGAGTTGCAGGCTGAAATGATGTTCCCGCCCAAAAGCGGGAAGACCCCGTAGGCCTGGTGTACCCAAGTGAGGCCAGGTAGCACTGGGTAGTTCCTGGCCAGGAGCTACCGGAGGCCAGACATTAATGCTGCGCTGCGATATTGAAGACCACCATGGCTATGGAGGAGTAATAGGGAGGTGGGAGAGATAGGCTATGGCTACGGAGGTGAGGGTGATGGACCTCTAGCCGGCTATGGTGGAATAATGTAAGTAGGATGAGGAAGGAGAAGGTGGGAACACGGAAGTAGACTCACCTTTGGTTATGGCGGACCTCCATCTCCACTTCCTTGGTTGGTGCTGCAGCTAGAGGGCCCCTGTGTGGGTACCGGCTAAGCTGGGACTTCATCTGAGAGTGTGCCTATGGAAGATAGAGATGGGAGAGGCATAATGGAGTTTGCATTGTCCTTTCAACATCTGTGATGCACACGGATGCTTGGGATGCCACCAAGTAAAGAAGAGTGAGGTTATGGCTGACAGGAGGGCTCTTTGTGTGCTGGCGCTAGGTCTGGCTCTTTCATTCATTGCTGCCACTCGACATACCTCCAAGGAAAAACGGGATTTGAACCCGCGACTTCTGGCGTGACAGACCAGCACTCTTAACCAACCAACTAAGCTATTTTCACATCTGGGTAATAATGGACTACTGCTTCCAGTTTCTTTCATTTGAGTTGCAATAGAATGACATTGTCTCCTTGTGAGCTTTTGCAATGGGAGCTGACCAGGATCATAGCATTCTTGTTGTTGAAAAGTAAAAGGTAATCCCAGGATCTAGTATATCCTTGGAGCTTTAGACAGGAGATGCCTTTTCTCAATCTGGGTGCATAACGTGGTAGGGAATACAAAGGCAACTCTATTTATTGTTCAGATCTTGATTCTCTGAAGATTTCATTTTTGAAAAATGAAAAGTAAAATTCATACAATGTCATGTATGATGGGGCAAAAGCTTAATCAGGGGCAATTCGAGCGATGCTGAATTGGGTCAGGTGAGGGGCGTGAGGGCTCTAGAGAAGCGAAATTTCAAGGTATACAAGGTTAATGAAACATATCTGAAAGCGTTGTAAATAAAAAATCTATCTTTGGTAAACCTGAAGTGGTGGTGGAGGAGGAGGAGGAGGAGGAGGAGGAGGAGGAGAAGAAGAAGTACCTGGGCAGTTGTGGGGGCCAATGACCCCCCTGACTGGTGACCTGTGAGCGGTCCACTGGTCGGCTGGTTGGGCCGCGGTTGGGGGTTGCTGACCATTGGCTGTGCTACTCTGGTTAAGGACCGTATGAGTTATGATCAGAGCTCGAAGCTCGTTTTGAAAGTGTTGTTCGAAAGATTGTACATTCTAGGAAGCTGTAGTTGAGCTGAATGGCTGAATTTTCTTCTTTGCTCAGCACCTGTCGGAGTGGAGAAGTCCAGATTCAGGTGCACATTTTGCAGGGTGTAGCTTTTGCAAACGGGTGTCGCCGTGGAATTCCAACTTGTGCCTTTTTGTTTGGCCATGGGACGAGGGGTCATATATGCCCGCTTTTGTCAGATGCGAAAAGCGGCCTACACCTCTTGCAGACTAGAGTGATCCCTCCCATCATGGTTTAGGGTGCTATTCGGGCTTTTCTGTAATAGGAGAGTGTGTTAAAAACTTAAAACCATGTGTATGTGGAGCATGTGGCAAGCAGTTTTCTCCTAGGGTGAGAAGGTGTAACAGTGTGGCTGGGCATAAGGTAGTGACAAGGACCAAAGGGCATGCTTTTTTTTTCTTTTTCTTTTCTTTTTAACCAAAAACATAACCTTACGGTTCTGGCTCCATGTCGCATACCGTAAAGGTGCAGACCAGAACAAGAACCGACCTCTCTCACATAGTACCAGATAGCTCAGCGGAAGGCTTAAATACCAATGATCCGAACAATCAATGTCGCAATGCAGCCCAAACATACATCATCATCATTCCATGGTGTGAAGGGGCCTGGCACTCACACAGGAAGAATGCGCCAGTCCCCAACCATACACCGACGAAGAAGAGGGTTGTCTTGAAACGTGCCAAAACGTGCCAGACCCTGGTGTTGAAGTTCAAACAAAGGTTGTCTTGAAAATAGGCCAAAAATGGCCTGTGCTAAAACCGTGGTCTGGTGCCTAAGTTTCAGGGCAGGTCGATCTTATGAGGGCCTGAAAATGGCCCTCTGTTTCAGGCTGAAAAGACTCAGGGCCTGGAAGGCCCTGCTTTAGGCTGAAACGACATAGGGCCTGTAGGCCCTCGTTTTCAGGCTTTCAGGCTGAAACGACATAGGGCCTGTAGGCCCTTGTTTTCAGGCGTTTAGGCTGAAAATAACACAGGGCCTGTAGGCCCTTGCTTTCCTTGTTTGGTCGGGCCTTGCAGGCCCCTGTGGATGCGCAGTATGCCACCCCCCCCCCCTCCTTGAAAGACCGAGCTTACCTGTGAGGGCGAAGCTGCCTGTCGAAGGGAGGGACCAAAGTCCGGGTGGGAGGGGCAGGTTTGCGAAGCTTCCTTAGCTGAACTTTGTCGCTCGTAGTCGGCGTAGATCAGCGGTGCAGATGCTTGCAAATCTGCGAACTCGGTGTCCAAAATGTCGAAGGACACGGCCTCGCTTACATGCGGGGCAAAGTAGACGGGGACGGGGTCAATGCACCGGTTGATTGACTTGTGCGTGTGAATGTCAGCCAACGTGAGTTGCGTGGGCTGCGACTTGCTCCGAACGCGTGGCCCCAAGCCATTGCGTACCAAAAAATCGTGGCCCGTATAGTTGCGAGTGCTTCCGCAATCGATCAAAGCGCTGCAGGTCGCCTCTCCGATCTGAATGCGTATGTACAACAATGGCGCGTCGATGTCGTCGTACCGTTGTGTCTTGAACTCGCGGTCGGTCTTCGCAATGTAGTCGTGTAGGTCGTCAACCTCTACTCCGACGTGCAAGTAATCCCGAAATTGTGCCTTGAGCACGTTGCAATGCGGTTTCGACAATCGACCGGTCGGGGGAACGGGCATCCATTGGAAGTCCGCGAATGTCAACGGGTCGAGCTCTTCAAGTCTTGACCGTGACGTTGAATCCCCGATGATAGATGGTGGCGAAGCTGCCGAATCGGTTGCCAATGGTGGTGAAACCGTGCATGTGGTGGATTGTTGCACGTGGAATGGTTGGTCGAATGGTGGGACCAAGTGGACAGCGTAATCCTCTTAAGATTATCGAGGACTTGCGACATGCGCCTCCTCCCCAGATGTGTAGGAGGCCACTAGCAAGGCGGCCGAATCTGGCGGAGTGAGAGGTGGAGTCGCCTCACCTCCCGCGCAGCTCAGTTTCCCGAGCTGTGGTACTAGCTGTCCATTTCCAGCCGGCGATGCGGTTTTCGCCTTCCCTTTTCCTGGGAGTTGTTGTTGCTTTGCGGCTGGACGGCGGCCACCTGATCTCCCTCACGTGATGCTTGGGTGGCTGCGAGGTCTTCCACAATGGTGTCCGGTTGGACTGCAGCGACATGCTGCGGACATGGACCAAATTTTCCCTTCTCCACATGGGCTGGCTGCGACGCTGTCTTCTCGTGTGCAGCCGCCGTGTTGGTTTTGATGATCTCCCGTGCCTTGTCGATAATTTCGGCGAAGGTCGTGTATTGCTCGCGATCACCCAGTGCGAGGCTCAAGGCGGTGCATGACCGGTTGTAGAACTCTCGGCGCAGATGCGAAAATGGCAACTCGAGATCGGGCGTTGCCACAATCGTTTGCCATTCCGTGAGCCAGTCACGTGTTGGTGTGTTGCCTTGAGTCATGCTGAAGAGGCGGTTGATGGCGAGCGCTGGGGCGTTGTCCACGATGAACCGCTTCTTCCATAGCTTCATCAACTCGTCCCAAGAGGTCTTCTTATGTAGATCGGCGACTTGGACGTCGTGGATGGTTGCAAGGTGGCTGAGCCAGATCTGGCATCCGCCCTTTGAGTTGAGGAACAACGCTCCGATGTACGAGTGCTCGGGGACGAAAAGAATCCGAAGTTCCGTCGTAAAGCCCTCCCACCAGGGGACCGGGTCTTGATGCGTATAATCATTGAACGTTTCGATGCGGAATGTCGACATCTTGTAGTGCTGCGCACTGGTGTTGCCATCCTTGTTGGGCAGCTGGTGCAGTTGCTGAACCTCGGTCTTCAAGGTGACCAGCTGCTTGCTGATGGTGGCTGGTGCAGCGAAGGTGCTGATGTCGCCGAGCATTGCGACTACGTGGTCAACTCGTTCCTCCAATTGGCGGGTAGAGGGTGCACTGCTGGACTCGTCAGCATCTGGTCTTGGTGCGGCTTGCTCCAAGTCCTGTACACGGGAATGAAGTGCCCATGTAGCATCCTCGTGGTTCTGCATTGTCCGTCGGAGGTTCGCCCATTCCTGGTGCTTTCGCCAGTTCCTGGTGTTGTTTCGCCAGTACCTGGTATTGTTTCTTCAGTTCCTGGTGCTGTTTCTCTAAATCGGACTGTTGGTGGTTACAAGTGTAAACCAACCGTGTCACGAGTTTGGAGAAAAACTCTCTTGTGTTGCTCTTCCGGTGTTGCGTCGTCATGGTCGGCGGATGGTTCAAAAAACCAGAACTTGAGCTTGTCGACGCTGGTGGCTTCGTGCCGCTGCAGCAGCTCTTGGGCCTCCTTGCGGAGAGCCTGGGCATCTGCTTCTGCTTCGGCCTGAAGCCGCTGCTTTTCAGCTGCTGCCTCTGCTTCAGCCTATAGGCGGGCAGGCTCGGCTGCCGCCTGGTGCTGTACCTCCGCCTCGGTCCGTGCGAGAAGAGCCAGAACCCGCTGATGGTACTCGTCAATGGACTCGTCGGCCTGTTGGCTTGGCAGCCCCAATGATGAACTCGTCATGGTGGCAGGGCCCTGCTGATGTGGCGCTGCTGCTGACGTAGCACTTACCAAACCGGGAATGCAGGCAAAGGGTTGGGTGGGAGGGAAAACGCAGGAAGGTAACCAACCGAACTGTACTTTCCTCCCAGTCCTAATCAACAAACTGAAAAAAAAAAAAAAAAAAAAAACGAAGAGACTCGTCTCCCCTTTTTTTTTTTTTTTTTTTTTTTTTTTTTTTTTTTTTTTTTTTTTTTTTTTTTTTTCTGTATATCTGTCGATCTGCTATGAGTGAGGCATTTTAGAGGAGTACTATGAGCGAGATCTAGGCAAGGTTCCGCAAAGTTTCAGCTTTCAAAAAAAAAGCGATCTTGAAAAAAAAATTGCGCTAAATAAACTGGAGCTTCCACTTTCAGAGAAGAATAAATCCTGTCTCCGAGAATATGACAACCTCTATCGCTATCCTAATATGCCTAGAAAACGAAATGTTAACATTAGAAATTTTCGGCTATGTATGCAAATATCAGAAATTTTCGGATGCTAATATCAGAGAAACGAAATGCTACTATCAGAAATTTTCAGATATTTGTTGCGTGAAAACGAAGTTGCAAGGAACATGAATGTGGATGAAGCACAGAGATACCAATTGCAAAATCACACTGAAGTCCAAGTAGTCGAAGCAAGAGCAGATAGCACATCGGAACCAAGATACCATCCATTTGAGAACGATACAGCAAAAGTCATGAGTCAATGTCCAAGCCCAATAGGGCAACACCAACAACATAACCCGGAGTAGCTCTCTCTCTTGAATGGCGCCAGGCGCCCTATCTACTCTACAACCTATGCCTACAACTACAGCATGGAAGCAACCAGACAACTTGACGACCAGCAAGTGATGACGTCAACACCAATGTCGACCTCCTCTCCACCAGGTACGTCTCTCTCTCTTCCCTCACTCTCCCTTGTTATCCCACACAGCGCCCTTCACCTTCTGAAGAACCACCTTCGCCCTCACCTCCCTCAGCGCTATCCAGCAGCCCGGCTACGGCTGCCAGCGCCCTGCACCCAGGCTGCGCCCTACCGCTTAGCGCCAGCCTGCGTTCCTAGCGCTGCATCTGCTCCAGCACGTGCATTAGCGCAGCAGCGTGCCGGCATTGCGTGCAAACGCCAAGATCCTTGCCCAGTCGCATGCTCTACCTATATCCAAGCTGCGCGTGGGCGGCCGCGTTTGAGCCTGTGCCTGGGCCCCTCGTATCTACGCCCAGGCCCAATGCAGATAAGGGCCCAGGCCATACAGTTGTGCCTCTTTCATCAAGGCCTTC
The DNA here is from genome assembly GCA_003427395.1 of Chara braunii. Classification (NCBI taxonomy): domain Eukaryota; kingdom Viridiplantae; phylum Streptophyta; class Charophyceae; order Charales; family Characeae; genus Chara; species Chara braunii. The sequence goes on from BFEA01000086.1 coordinate 3,382,664, forward strand.
GTCCAGATTCAGGTAGTGGACCGGTTTCCCATTGGCATTTTCGGCCTCTATGTCCAGCATGCAATGTCGGCCTCACGTTTATGCGCCCAGGGCCTAACCAATTCTGGGGCCCTGGCCCTTCTGCATTTGCAGGGATCTGGTACTCGGTGCACTCCAACCAACTGGCGTGCGGCAACTGTCTGGATCCCACTTCGTGAAATGTTTGAATGAAAAAGGCCTCTCGTTGATCTGCTGGCCCGCCTTCACTTAGGGCGGGCACTAGGCTTGCTGGGGGCCTTAGCCCAGAACATGTACATCACGGCAAGCAGTAGTCGAAAGACTTCGTCGAATACAGGCATCAACAAAACGTCATCATCAGCACTCGTAAAATCTTCACAACCATAGACAACGCAAATGGCACGAGAAGAAGAGAAAGAAAAAGAAAAAGAAGAAGAAAAAAAGAAAGGAGGAAAGAGGAGAGAAAGAGGGAAAGAGAGAGAGAGAGAGAGGGGAGAAAAGGAATGTTAAACGCCAGTCTGATGAAAAGATCCCCGAACGCGACTTTTTTAGAATATAAGAACAGTAATGCTCATGGCGGCTTGACCCGACTAGTTTCGACTGGTCCGCCAACCAGTCATCATCAGGGGTCTTGTAGTTGACGCAGGTAAGTAACGACTAGACTGTAGCGTTTATATAGGAAAACAAAAGGTCTAAGTCTACTTAGGAAGAATCGTACTACTTCAAACCTGCGTACCACATCAACGACTACAGTTGCAAGCTTCCGACATCCGAGGACAAAAAAATCATAAAAGGAATGAGTCTCGAACCTTCAACGTACGAAAATAGAAAGTAAAAGACAAAAGACAAAAGACCTCGGTAAGTGTCAAACCAGACACCTCCACTTTCACCAAACAATCTTACGAATCGGATTTTCCGAAAAAATCACTCAAGCAGCCACCACTTCAGGGTTCAACACGTGTCAACAAAATAAAAGAAAAAAGAAGAAGAAAAAAAGAGAAGAAAGAAGAAGAAAAAGAAAAGAAAGAAAAAGAAAGGAGAGAGAAGCACTAACCCAGTGGTCCGTAGCTAAAAAGAAAAAAGAAAAAACGTGGCCTCGAGCTCAAGTATCGTACGAGTCAAGCCTCAACCACTTGTGAGAAAAGCGGTCCTAAGTACAGACTACAGTTCGACACTAAAAAAAGATTCAAAAAAAGCCATACGAAATACCATACTGCAGATTCGTACAAGGTCCCATACAAAGTCCCACAGATGGACCTATTCTTACACTATCTGCAGATCCATACAAGGGCCCTTTGAGGGCTCAATCCTCACAAAATGCTAATATCAGGTTTTTTTTTTTTTTTAAACAGGGCCTTATGGACCTGGCTCCTTCTATTTTGGGGAGCGTCAGTCCGGTTCCTATCCCACCGGCAAGTCAAAAGTACATTACATCAATAAACACTCACACACGCTTCCTTCCGTCAGGCCGAAGGACCCCTGAACAACATTGATTACTCCACTGCGGTGGAGGGTTGACTGTCAGCTTGCCTTGTCCCTCTCTTTCCTCTCAGACCTGGGTACCAGATCTGCCAGATAGCGCCCTTGACCCTAGAAAGAGCTCATTCGTTGTCCTTGTCGACCTGTTCCCTCCCCACTCATCTCCCTACCCCTTTGGATGATCAACGATCTGTCCTTAAACCCTAACACTTTCGCCTGCGGTCCTGTCTTCTGATCTTCCACCTTGGACCTGGCGGGGCTTCATTTGCTTCCGGACTTTTGTGATGAAATCCTTCTTTGCAACCCTCGTTCCTGCTTTGGTGTAGTCGCTCTCCCCAATTTATCTTTCTTTCCCCCACGTTCCCTCTTTGTATGTACCCTCTGGGCCTCTTGAGGGTTGTATACCTTCATTTGCGACCACAAATGTGAATATGCCTTCCTACGTTATCTGTTGTTGAAAGCCTCTTTCTGGAGTACTGTGCCAAACTCTCCAGCATGATCTGGACCTGTCGCAATTAAACATCCTTGCCTTATTCCAGCCAATTCTTATAAAAAGTCCGCCTCTCCTTTTAGTGTTGTTCTTCCCCTTCTGTCCAGGTTTATTTGATCTTTGACCGTCTGCAAAGGATCTCAGCTTGAATCGTTGTTTTGGTTTCTGTCTGTGCCTTCCCCCGTGGGTTGGATCGTCGTCCAGTTGCTCTGTTGCATCTCTCCTTCCATTTGCCCCAAAGGGACACTTTCCTGATGAATACAACATTGGTCCCTTTTGTCTTCTGTGTCTGATCCGGGATGTTAGTCAAGAGGAGCAGTTGAGTGGGTTGATCAGGGAAGGGAGACGTGAACAGGGAGACCCGGAGTGATGTAGCTCTCGTCCAGTTATTTTGTCGTCTCTTTCCACGCCAGTAAACAGTGATCCCCCTCTTCTGTCCCTCATTCGGTGCAGACTGTTCATAGCTCTTGGCTATCCGGGTCTGCAGCTTTTCGTCTAGTGTGTAGTCATTGGTTCACCAGTAGGGGTTCGTGTGCAATCAGTCACTGCATCCTTCTGATCCTTTTTAATGGGGGATGTGTGCTAGATCGTGCTGGGGAAAGTAGGTGCAAAATGCATTGGGGCGATGGTTGACGGAAAGTGTTGTGGTTTGGTCGAGTCCGAAGTTGTGGAAACGCAATGGGTGGGTGGAAATTAGGTAGAGCCTTTCTTGTTGTTAGTCCCAGTTTGTGAAGAGTAGAGTACCTCCATCTATTTTTGCGATTTTGTTTTCTAAAGCCCATGTTTTTTTTAAATTTCTCAGACCAATTTTTTTTTGTCTGGTTGTATTATCTTTTGTTGTTCCTTTTGTTCTTTGATCCAGCGTGCTCTTACTTCCGTTTGTATTATGCTTTTTATTTCCACCCATTTCTCCTCTAAGGTTGACAATTGTCCTTCTAAAGTGCCTTTGCACCTTGCTTTCCAGATTGTCCACAGCGTTGCTCTCCTCCATAAGTCTGCCATTAACACTGCACCTTCTTCTAGTTTTTCGCTTTCCAGTCTTCCCGTTAGCAGATACAGTGTATTGCTGGGGAGATTATGGTTCGTTAGCTTTTGCCAGAGGTTTTTTGTTTTAATCCACACTTCTTGTGCTTGTTGGCAGGATATTAGGCAGTGGACCAAAGATTCTTCAGCATGGTCATTACACACTTTGCACAGGGACATTTGTTGTTGGGGATCTTCCTGTTTTCTCCTTTTAGCCAACCATTGGTTGACTGGCACTGCCCAATACAGTATGAGCCACTGTAGATTTCTGATCCTTACCGGTTTTATGTTTGTGTACTGGCTCAATGAGATTTTATTTGTCCAACCTGCGTTTTCGCCCAAGTTTCTTTTCCACCTTTCTGAGATTACTGGGAGAGGATCCTTTGTGAGATTACCCAGTTTGTAGCCTGTTTTAACTTTATAATCATATATTGGGGTGAGCTTTTTGGCTCTCCCCGAAGTGCTAGGTACCATCCACCCCCATTCCGCCGGGTCCACTTCTAGATCTTTGATGTCTAAGTTTGGTCTGTATAGCCGAGTTCCATTTAGATCAAGTTGGTTAGTAGGGTTTTGTTTTCTGTGCTTTTTGAGTGTACATGAACGTACCTTTTTTAGGGTATTGAGCTTTTCGGTTGTCCTCGGTTCTATTACCCTGACTGGTGTTACCCAGGATTTGTGTCCTTCCGCAAGTTCATACGTGGCGAAGTCTGCTTTCCCTTCCTCTGCATCTATTATTTGGATCAGTTTATAAGCAATGGTTGGGGGGTCTGTTTCAGTTTCAGTTTTTGTGGCCCAGTCCCCCACTGTCCACTTTTTTTTGCTTTTCAGGAGAACCCATTTCAATAGGACGCTTTCCAGCAGGCTTGCTAACTGTTCTTTCAGTTTGTGAATCCCTTTGAGTTTAGTTCTGAGGTCTTGCGCTGTCAGCCATCTGTTTTCCTCTGAGTTCCATATATGTTCTATTTTCCACTCTCCCTTGCTCATCCACTTCCTCCAATGCTTGCCTTTTGTGTTTAAGGACCATGGTTTATGATTTTGGTCCGTTAGCAAGGGATTCCCAAAGAGCGGCTGCCTTAGAACTTCTTCTCTTATTCTTGGTGTTCTTATTTTTTGCGGGAAGCTGGTCCTCCAGTGTTTTATTAGAGTGGCCCAGTGCTCGCTTGTGGGATCTTTGTCCTTTGCCTGTCTCCCCCTCGCTTTTCTTCTTGGGTTCCAAGAGGGGTTGAGGATCCAATGGTACCCTTCTATGGAAGGGTCTACCTTGAAGGGTATTAGGTTTCGGATCTGGTGAAGGGCCATCTCGTGCCATGGCACCTCTTTATTGAACAGGAGTTTTATTACCCACTTGTGTTGCAGTGCTTGAAATTGTATCGCGGGGTTTAAAAGTCCCAATCCCCCTTGAAGTTTGGGTCTGGTGATGTATTTCCAGGCCGCTTTAGACATGTAATGTTCGTTTTCGACCTTCCCAGTCCAAAGATAGGACCCTAGTTTATTTTTGAGACTTGCGAAAAAGCTTGCTGGTGGGTTCCAGAGGGAAGCCACATACCATCTTGTGGACAGAATTGAAGTATTGAGTACTAAAGCTCTTCCCATGAGTGATACGTTGGCTGCTTGCCACCCTGCAAGTCTATTCGCCATTTTGAGTAGGAGGCTGGTTCCTGAGGAGTTGTTGGTTCCTTCGGACGATATTTGGATCCCTAGGAAGCACATCGGCTGCTGTGGGTCTAGCCATTGTATTCCTTGTGTGTCTTGGGTTTGTTGGGGGGGTTGGGAGGGAGCTAACCACCAGCCTATTGTCTTGTTCCAGTCGATTTTCATTTCTGATGCTAATTGGAAGGCTTGCATTGCTCTTGTGAGAGCTTGGAACGAAGAGTCGGACGCTCTAATGAGGATCGTCAGGTCGTCTGCGAATAGTATAGTTGTGGGAATAACGAGTGATCTTCCGTCTTGCTGGACTACTAGTCTTTCTATTGATGGGTCCTTGCGGAGGTAGGCTGCTATTGCTTCCATCACGAAGAGGAAAATTGGTGCTGCGAGTGGATCACCCTGTCTTACGGATCTAGTCATTTCGTATTTCTTTGAGAGGTGTCCGTTAACCTGTACCATTCCTCTAGCGTCTCCATATAGAACCCTTACCCATCTTCTGAAATTTGACCCTACTCCCATCTTTTTCATACTCTGTTGAAGGAAATCCCAATTTACCTGATCATAGGCCTTTTCGAAGTCAAAGAATAATATAGCTGCATGTACTCTTTTGTCTTTTATGATCATGGTGGCTTCGTTTAGTGTTACTACATTATCTAAAATATATCTTCCTGGTATGAAACCTGTTTGGTCTATGTGGAAGCATTTGTCTGTAACATTCTTGATTCTATTGGCTAGGGTTTTAGTTAGTATTTTGTATATTACTGGTAAAAGGGTTATGGATCTATAATTTCTTATGTCTTCGCGATCTCCTTTCTTGTATAGATAAGTGACTATGCTCGTGCTCAGGTCTTCTCCTATAGATCCTTCAGTAAAGGCCTCTTTGAAAAAGGCAGTAACAAATTCCCCTACCATGTGCCAATTTACTTGCCAGAACTCTTTCGGGAGTCCATCATTACCTGGGGTTTTGTTGGGTTGCATACTCCTGAGTGCTTCGAAAAGTTCTTCGTTTGTGATTTCTTTTTCTAAGAGGTCTGTTGCTTCCTGGTTGAGACTTTTATCTAGATATTTTAGGAATTTCTCTCTTGCTTTTCGCACGTTGTTTGGGTTTTCAAGGAAGGTTTTAGATGCGTATAGGTTCTGATAAAGGCCTGCAACTACTTTCAATATTGCTTCTTGTGACGTCGACGTGTTTCCTAGAGTATCCCTTAAGGCTTGTATCCTACTATTCCTGTGGACTGATTTAATCTTTTGGAAGAAGAATTTCGTCATGCTCTCATTGCTTTCGCAGTCCTTTACTCTGGCCCTGATGGCTAGTCCCTGTCTTCTCCACTCAGCCCATTGTCTAAGCTCTGTTCGTGCTTCCTCTAGAAGATGTTTGTACAAGCTTGCCCCCAGGTTAGCGATGAGGTTGATTTTGGCTATTTCGACCATAGCTTCGAGGCTTTGTTGCCTTGCCTTCCTTCTGTTTGCTTCCCGTCTTGAGAAAATACTTGCCCAATGGCTTACCTCTCGGATGGAAGGAGGGAGGTCTCTCACTAACTCCCCCTCTTCCAATTTATCATTAGTTTCTTCCCATTTGGTTCTGAATTCCTGTTTAAATGATTCAATTTAAGGAGAGAGGTGTTCAGCCTAAAAAAACTTTTCCCGGGAGAGTTGTCGACTGTTAGAGCCAAGTTCATAGTGATGGGGTTGTGGTCAAAGCCATCATAGTGTGGAATTCTACCTATTGTGGTGTCTAGGATCGCTCCCTCTAAGGATTCCGATATGAGAAAGAAGTCTATCCTGGAGAAAGAAGTTCTGCCCTGGACTGTTTTCCTGATGCAGGTATAGTCTTTTTTTTGCGGGTTAAGAAGTCTATAGGGGTCTATTAGGTTATATTCTGTTGTTAACTGAGCGAGGGCTGCCTCCGCTGGAACTTGCGAGATTTCATCCGCCCATGAGGTTCTGTCCAACTGAGAGTTCTGGGTTGTGTTCCAGTCGCCTACCAGAATTGTGTGCGTTTGTGGTTGAATTAGCCTCCCTAACTCTTCGAAGAATATTGTTCTCTCCGTTGACGCATTAGGGGCATATAGGTTTATTATTGTAATGTCTTCACCTTTAAGCGTTAGCTCTACTTTTGTCCATCTACCACCTAATGGATCCGTCGCAGATGATTTGATTTGTAGTTGTTGCGAAACTATCGCTTGGTTGTGTATTAAGGTTAGAGTACCTGCTGAAGATGGTTGTGGGCTATGGGCTATTGCTACTGCTGCACATTTTTTTTACCTTCTGATGACTTCATTCTCTATTGTTCTATGTGCATCTGTGCTAGTTAGATGCGTTTCCTGTATGCAAACTATGTCCGGGGGGTTGGGATCATTCCAGCCTGTTGTGTTCATCAGACAGTGCCACTTTTCTTGGTTTGTTAGAATAGTTGCTAATCCCCTCACATTCCAGGATTGGATCACTAGGTCCCCTATTGGTGGTTTCATAGTTTACCTGGACTAATCTTCCCTTGAATTTATGGAACTCTGTTTAGGTCTCAGAGCTGCTCTTGCCCCTTTTGTTTTCCTTGTTCAATTAGGAGCTGAGTTGGCTTGTCTCCCGACAGTCTTTTTCCCTTTGTGTTGCCTCCTTCAGTGTGCTTGGGCCGTTCTCCCCAACTTCCATTTCGTGGTCTTCTTTCGTTGCGCAGTATTTTTCTGCAAAGAAAGCTGCCAGCTCCCCTTCTCTTTCTAGAGGTGCGAAGGGCTTCTCGGACAGTGGGATTAGCTGTGATGGGTTGGAGATCTCTGCTTTCTGCTTGTTTTTCTGCTCTTCCCTGTGTAATATTAGCTGCAGTTTGTACTTGTCTTGCCTTCTTTTCTCGAAGAAGTGAATGTATTCAAGGAGTTCATTTTCCTGTTGTCCTGACCATGGACAACCCTCAGACTCTGGGTGTTCTTGCTCCTCCTCTATGTCCTCTCTCTCTTTTTGGTCTTCAACGTGTTTCCTTTTCTCCTCCCCCACCGGTTTTTTCTCTCCCTCCCCCTCCTTCATAGTTGTGTCACCTACTTCCCCCCCTGTGCTCTCATTTGTCCCTTCTGCCTCTGCTCCCTGTTCGTTGGCGGCTTTTCCTCTTCCCTTTTGTGCCCTTCTGGAGTAGGTTTTTTGTTTGGGTTGTTCCTCCCATGCCTTTTCCTCTTGCTGGTACCTCTTGACTGCTTCCACCCATTGTCTTTCCTGCACTGTTTGCAGGTCTGCACATAGGTCCCTTTCCCAAATCTCTTGCTTTAGCGTGTCCACATTTATCATTGGGTCTTTGGTGAAGCATTTGGGTGGCTTTCTTTCTGTTTTGAGCGTTTGCCACCTGTTGTCATACGGGGGGTATACATCCGGCCTGGGCGTTGGCTCCCGATCGATGGTCCAGACCCAGTCCGGTGTGTTCAGGTTGTCATTGAATACCCAGCCCGCGTACTGTGGATCAGGGATGTACCAATATCCCTTTTTGTTCTCTACCTCCCGCAGATTTGCGGTTCTGAGAGGTTTGGGCTTTGTGCTCTCTCTTGTTTTCGGGCAGCTGGCATCCGTGCCCAGGTGACTTCTTTGTCTGCACTTGAAGCATACCGTGTGACCCTGATGACTTTGTTTTCCTGTGAGAAAAACCATTCGTCAGGAGTGAAAGGTGGAGGACTGTCTCCCGTGTCCAGTACTACTGTCATCAAATTGTGTTGTGGGGTGAGAAAGTCCGGTGTTGAAACAAATCCACTGTGTTTCCCTGAAGTGACCGTATTCCATTGTGACTCTCTCTTTAATGGTGCCGTGCATTCCTTCTGGCACATTGTCAAATTAAATCCAGAAACGTTTTTTGATCAATTCCTGTCTGTATCTGAAGGGCGTTTGCTGATAATTTGCCGTCTTTTTGCACGGGTGAACTGTAACCACTGACGAATTACAAATGAAACACTTGTTTTTCAAAAATGTGGCAAGTGTTTCCTCCATACACAGAACCATGATGACGTTTCTTGTTCTTGGGTGAAAAGACACTTTTGGTTCCTGCCCTTGGATTGGTTCTAGGGACTTCAGCTTTTCCAAAATCCATTTTAACTTCGCATGTCTGTCCAATTCCTGGCTCTTTTTGGAAAAGGTGAATAAGACCGCATGTTTGCTATGGAGCTCCTCTTGCTTGGATGACAACTCCTTGGGGCATTCGTAGATTACTACTTCTTCCTTGTTGTGACCTCCACGATCAATGAGCTTTGTGGTCTTGACAAGGGGAGTTCTGGTCTGTTCTGCGAGCCAGTTTTGCGTTTCCATGCCCATTCCTTCCATTGTTGTGTTTGACTATGATTTGAGAGTTCTACTGCTTGTTAAAGGTGTTACTTTAAAGATAATGAGTGTGACCGTGACAATTTTTCTTGATGAGGGTGCTGGAGAGGAGTGGGGGGGCGGGTGGGATGGTTAGGATGAGATTGGATTAAGTTGCAAAGTGTGGAGGGGGGGAAGAGAGGGGGGGACAAAGAGGGGAGAGTACGATGTAAGAGGCTGGGGGAAAATCGATCGTGAGCAGTGAGGACTTAATTGTGTTGGGTGTGGTACTGAAGAGGGAATGAGAGGGGATGGGGGGGCTCTGGGGTGTGAGTTGGTTCGTGTGTGATACAGGTCTGGGTCGGGGTTGGGGATGGGGCAGGGACGGGGTTGGGAGGGGATCTGGATCGGGATTGGGTTGGTTCAAAGTGGGGGTGGGTTGGATCCGAAATCTGATTGTGGGGTGATTGGTGTGGGATCAGGTGAGGATTCGAGTAAGGTACGGATTCCGGATTATGGTCGGGATGGGCTCAGGGTGGGGGCTTTAGTGGGAATGGGGAGAAAAAATAGTGGAACTGTGGAGGGAACGGACTGAGATGATGGCGAAAACGGGGGGGTAGACCAGTCATAATTGGGATGGAAAGAGGTTGGTCCGGATCGGGGGGGGTTGGGATCGGCACCTGGTGATGGGTCCGATCAGAGTAGGTTCAATTGTGCGGGGCGTTTTGGGATAGGGCTAATGTTTGGGAAGAGGGGGATCTGGATGTGGTGGTCTAAACTGGGTTAGAATGGGACCGAGAGGGGGGAGCTGAAGTGGAACTGGGTCGGGATTGGGATGGATCCGGGTTGCCTTGTTGGTCGAGGTTGGGGTTGGGTTAGGGTGGGAGCGGATCAAGATTGATTTGGAGTGGGATTGATTTGAAACGGGGTGGGAGCGCGTCGTAGCCGAGAGTGGTGTGGGGGGAATTTTAGGATGGGGTGGCGGATTGGGATGGAATAGGGATTGTGGTTGGGGGAGAGATCGGGGTGAGGGTCAGATCTGGATTTAGGTGGTCTGAGAGGGGTAGCGTCTGGGGTGGGATCACGTCCGGATTTGAGAGAGAGCTGTCGGGATGTTGTCCGGGCTGGGATAGGATCGGGGTTGGGATAGTTCTCGGATAGAGAATACGTCGGGGTTGGGATGAATCAGGACGGGGATTGGGCGGGAGGAGCCGGAATAGAGCAGGACTGGGATGAAGGGAAGAATCAGGGCGGGAGGAGTTGGGAAGGAGCGAAAGGAGTCGGGCTGGAACAGGATGGGCCGGGATGGAGGGGGGGGGCATTGGGCTGAAGCTGGGATGGAGCGGGGGGAACCGGGGTGATGGCTCCGAACTGAGATGAATCGGAGTGGGGATGTAGCGGGAGGAAGTCGGGATGACGTCAGAACAGAGGAGAACGAGTGACGGGGGGAATGGTGAAGAAAGAAGGGTGGTGGGGAATGCGACGGGATGGGCGCGTGAATAAAGTAGGAAGGTGGAGCGGGTGTGTTTGTGGGGAAGACAGAGTCAGGAAGTTCTGATGGGCGAGCAAATAAGGTAGGGAATTTGAGTCGGTATCAAGAAGACGGGCCCGCAAGTAGTGTAGAAGACGGAATCAGGGAGTTTTGATGGGCGCGCGAATTAAGTAGGAGACGGGATCAGGAAGACGGGCGGGTATGGGGAAGGAGGAAGAGTGGTGGGAATTGCGACGGGATGGGCGCGCAAATAAAGTAGGAAGTTTGAGTCGGGAGTGGGGTAGGTGCGAGTCGGAGTTGGGAAGACGGGTTCTTGATGGGTAGGTCAATTATGCCGGACGAGGGGGGATTAGGTTTTGGGGGAGTGGGTTCATATGTCTAGAACAGATTGTATGTCTGGTGAAGAGATTGACCAAAGAAATTGTTAGAAGCAGGGGGTTAGCGGGAGTGATGGGGGAGCGAGTTGAGGGGGGCTATCAGGCAAGTTTTCGTGGTAACTTCTCACAGTGATTACACATCGGTCTCTTGAGATTCCTTTTAGGGCCGAAACTCGCGCAAGCAGCAGCTTCTCTTATTGCGCTTGTGATGATGATTGTCCTTTGCACGTCCTTGAAGCATTCAGGTGTCAACCTCACGGGCTAGAACAAGGATTCAGCTTTTCTGTCTCTCTTTGTCTCTTCTTTCTAACTTCGCCTTCGTATTCCTTCTTGCTCTTGGCTTGTGTATGGACTCCTCCTTCCTTTCCCTTTCCTTCGCTTGGCCCTACCTTCTGCTGCGCACTTACTCTCCTTCTCTTCACTTTCTTTCTCTTTCTCACTCTCTCTCTCTCTCTCTCTCTCTCTCTCTCTCTCTCTCTCTCTCTCTCTCTCTCTCTCTCTCTCTCTCT
>BFEA01000086.1:3487795-3497988 GCA_003427395.1 Chara braunii
TCTACTTCTGCTGCTTCTTTGAGTGTGATGGCGAACCCCTCTGGACCTGTGGCAGGTGCAGATTCCGCTGCTGCTATAATCAGCAACGAGGCAGGGAACTTTGGAACTGTTGCAGCCCTAAGATCGGAACCAGCAGTTGCTGGTCCTAGCTACGCTGGTCACCATGTGGATCGAAAGGCGGTGCAAATTCCGTCTATGTACGACGACAAAGAAAACATTGAATCTTGGATCAGCTCCATTAGGGCATACTTCGAGGTGCTGGGGACTCAGCCAAAGACCCAGCCAGTGATCATGGGAATGAATGTTGAGTCGGTTGTACGAGGCTTCCTAGAAGTCCAAGCTACGCGGGCCGGGGTTCCAAAGATCGAACTGACAAGGTGGCTTAAGGCCACCCCGGTTGCCTCCCTCGAGGAGCTCCTAATTGCCCAGTGTAAGGATCTGCACGCTGCAGCAAGGGCAAGAAGTCAGCTTGACAAAATCAAACGCAGCAAGTGGACGGGCTCCATGAAAAGCCTGCAAACCTATCTCAGCAAGATGTTTGCTACACCTGGTCTTGAACTGACTGACCAATCTTGCTTGGATGTGGCCAAGGGCGTAATCCCCACCAGTTTTACTAATCGCCTAGGCAGGGACTTCATTGGGTATACTGACTGATTCACTCTAATGAACGACATAGTCAGTCTCGAGGCGGTAGACCTCATCACCACAGCAGGCAGCAAAAAGCCCATAGGCGGCAGGCGGCTTAAAGACAGCAACCGTTTTGTTGTGCATGACATGTAAGAGGCTAAAGAGGAGGCCGAAGCAGATGAGCCCAGTCTTGGTGACGACCAAGAACAGGACGCTGATACAGCCTGTTCGTCAGCCCATGAGTCTGATCATCTCTGATGTAAATGAAGAAGAAGAAAAATTTAGTGCCTTTAAAAAGACTGCCAAGGCAAGGGGACCGAATCGAAATGCAGGGAAGAACTATGTCCAACTTCCCAAGGGAGTCAAGATCCAAGCAAAACCGGAGGATGCGACCACTAAACCATGGGTCGATCTCCGGATCACTGAAAATTATTGGCGGGTTAGACTCGAGAAGGGGGTATACTTGCATTGCCAAAAATTGAACCATAAGGTACATGATTGCTATCGGCTGCAGGGAAACCAGAACCGGACGTAGAATCGACTTCAGCATCCTCTACAGCAAGGGAGACTGAATCTTATGCAAATCAGCAGTCCTCCCTTGAAGCCCAATCATCTGCTGAAGCCAAGGCTGAAGTGTGTAATGTTTGGTATGTCGAGCCTTGGGAGGAGTCGAGGACGGTTGACTTCCACTACCACTTGGAGCATTGGGCTGAGATGAAACAGCAGCGCGCCCAAGGGAGAGTGAAGTTGATCTTCTTGAAACTTTTCATAAACCACCGCTATCTCCGTGTCTTGATTGACTGTGGCGCGACGACTAACTTTATGTCACCTCACGAGATGCGCAAAGTGGGCTTGGGAATGAAGCAAGTGGCCTTGCAGAACCCTTGCCGAACCCAAGTTGGCAACAAGGAAGTTGTCTCTTCTACAGATGCAGTCAAAGGTGTGCGCACTACCTTTGACAAGAACAAAACTGTCACCCACGCGTTGAACTTCTATGTCCTTGACAAGTGCCCCTTGAACCCTTCGACGCTGTCCTTGGCTTGGGCTGTCTGCAGTCCCAATGCAAATGGACCAAGTGGAAGGAGTCACTCTCCATGGTCAAAGATGCTCGAGGGAACGAGTTTCTTGTCCTCTTGGATGAGAAGCACGAGTCCCGAGTGACTTTTCTGAATGCTATGAAGTTCTGCAAGAAATGGCGCAAGCACAAGGAGGATGAACAGTTGTATGTTGCCTTTGTTCGTCCTACTCATGTGCCAACTACTTTTGCGGTTAATACCACTACTACTTCATCTAGTGATACTACTTCTAGTACTACTACTACTACCACCTCTACTTCTCTACTTCCTACTACTCCAAATGATCCCACTTCAGATTCGGTTGCCTCTATTCGCGACCTGCGACCTGACTTAAGTGATCCCTTTGCTGATCCTTCACCCCCACCGGTTCCACCAAACATCCAAAACTTACTCGATCGGTTCCCAGAAGTTCTGGTCGAGCCACGTGGAGTCCCCTCGCGATCGGTCCGACACACCGTCGAGTTGGTCGAGGGTGTTGTTCCTCCAAAAGGTTGCGTGTACCGAATGGGACCCGGCGAGTTGGATGAACTCCGGGCACTGATTGACGAAATTGACTATCGCGGCCTAAACCGCGATCGGTCCGACACTGCGTGTACCGAATTGACTATCGCGGCCTAAACCGCATCACAAGAAAAAACGCCTATCCATTACCTCGAATAGATGACTTGCTTGATGCCACAGGTGGGTGCAAGGTCTTCTCCAAGATCGATCTCAAGTCTGGCTACCACCAGATCGAAGTCGATCCTGCAGACTAGTACAAAATTGCGTTCAAAACACGCGATGGGCTTTACGAGTTTACCGTAATGCCCTTCGGTCTCACGAACGCACCAGCCACCTTCCAAAGCCTCATGGACAAAGTCCTCCGCGAACGGATTGACCGGTTCGTGGTGGTCTACCTCGCTGTAGGCTTAGAGCCTGAGGCAACCAAGGTGGAGGTCATACGCAACTGGCCTCAACCCGTGAATGTGCGCGAACTGCGCTCTTTTCTTGGTCTCGCATCATACTATCGGAAGTTTGTGCCCCGCTTCTCCATTGTTGCGCGTCCATTGTCTTGACTGACAAGTAAGAATGTTCCCTATTCTTGGGACACCGCGTGCACGAACGCCTTTCAAGCTTTGAAGGACGCCTTGGTAAGTTACCCAGTACTCCGCATTGCAGATCCTAAAGTGACATTCGTAGTTACTATGGATGCAAGTTGGTATGGAATCGACGCAGTGCTGCAGCAAGATGACGGTGATGGCTTGCGGCCGCTCGAATATTACAGCAAACGCATGCCCAGCGAAAAGGTAGCCACTTCCACCTACATGCGCGAGCTCTATGCTCTGCGTATGGCGTTGGATCATTGGAAACACTACCTTTTGGGGCGCCACTTCAAGGTATTCTCAGATCATGAGACCCTGAAGTGGATCAAACAGCAACCTACCTTGTCCCCTACCTTGCTTCGCTGGTTTCATGAGATTGACATTTATGGTTTTGAATTAAGAGACAAGAAGGGTTGTTATAACCAAGTAGCGGACGCTTTGTCTCGCCACCTTGAGTACATGACTTGCCTTGTGAAATCCTACTCCGGAAGAAACTGAAGGAGGAGCTCGTAGAACACACAGCCAAGGATTCGGAGCTTAGTCCCATCCTTGAGCAGTTGTGAACTGACCCTAGCAGTCAGCCTGATTTTCACGAGTATGGGGGACTGGTTTTCCGTCGCTACGGGAACCACGACCGTTTGTGTGTGCCCAACCATGAGCCTCTCCGCACGCACTTTCTGGAATTGGCTAATGGCCGGAGCGGACACTTCGGCATGGCAAAGACGTACGCAAATTTGCTGCGACAATTTGATTGGCCTAGCATGAAAGGACTGCAGAGAAGTTTGTAGCTGAGTGTCAAGTCTGTCAACGAATCAAACCATGCAGACAAAAGCCCATGGGGCTACTCACACCCCTTCCCATTCCCGAGGGTCCCGGGGAGTCCGTCTCCATCGACTTCACCGACATGGGAAAGGTAAGTTAGAACGGCTACTCACAAGTCATGGTGATTGTTGACCGATTCTCTAAGTTTCTCAATCTGATCCCTTTGCTGCCACACACCCCAACAGAATTAGTGATTCATGAGTTCCAACAGAAGTACATTCTGCAGTTCGGGACCCCGAAGACTCTCGTAAGCGATCGGGACCCGCGCTTCATTAGTACTGAATGGAAGGATTCACGTCTCATCTGAGGATCAGGCTATGCATGACATCTGGCCGACACCCTGAAGCCTGAAGAAATCAACCAGACCGTGTTCCAACTTCTCCGCGCTTTGATTATCCCGGATCAGGAAACATGGGATGAAGAGTTGTATTCCGTTAGGGGGTTGTACAACAACTCCATCCATTCTACCACCGGCATGACACCTAACAGGCTGCATCTCGGTTGACAGATCCGCAATCCGCTCTCCTACCTATTCCCTGAGCAGCCAGCTAGCTTAACACCCGGCAGGCCTGGCTTCAGGGCGAAGTATGATCGCTTGCTCAAGGTTGCCATTGCAGCCATGAGCAAGCGACAATACGCCATTATCCACCACACAAACAAGAGGCGCCGACCGTCGGAAATTCAGGTAGGAAGCTATGTCTGGGTCAAAATGTCTGAATTCTCAGAAGAAGAAGGGGTCTCTCGCAAACTTCTCCCACTCTATTACGGACCGTGGGAAGTTTTGGATGTGATTGGCAAAGACCACTTTGGCCCTTCGTACGTAATTGATGTGCCAGCCCATCTGCGCACATACCCCGTGTTCCATGCATCGAAACTGTACCTCCACCGTGATGCTAAGGCGTTCGACTATCGTGAAGACATGATCCCTCATGCGATCAAAGGCGGGCATGAGATAGACAAAATCAAACAGCACGTAGGGAAGGGATGCAACAGACAATACGAGGTTCACTTCACGTATCACCCATTAGACGATCTGTACTGGATTTCCAAACAGGAACTGCTACGCAGTGCACCGCACGTTGTCAAAGCCTATAAGCACCAAATCGCCACTAACGTTATACGTAAGATCTCTGCAAGGCTCACTGCAACAGAGTACTCTAGGAACCTCTTTGCCTTGCTTGCTTACGATGCGTTTGTCAAGGACTCAGAATGAGTTACTCGCTCGAAGGGACCTTGCTCTCGAGGGGGAAGTAGTGTGATGACCCGTCCAAACATGGACTGAAACACACAACTGATTTATGAGTTTTGCCCATAGACTGAATGCCCTGCTGAGTTTCCCGCTTGCTACTAAGTTTGTATGCGCACGCTTGTTGGACTGCATGTATGTTTGAGTGCTGGTTGGCTTGAGTGTGTGTGTGACCGTGCCTGTCTGAGTATTGGTTGGCTTGAGTGTGTGTGGCCCGTAAGGGCGCTTGCTCGTTCGTTGGGCCCTCAGGGCCGATACTTACCTGTGGTCGTGACATTGAGGGATTGCAGCGGGAAAAGCACTCAAGTAGCGGGTAGCCCGGTACCACACCTTGAAGGGGTAGATGTGCGGGTACTGGAGGCCGAGCAGAAGAAGATAAAAATGGCATTTTTACAGGCCCAGTAGTTGTAGGCTAGGTCTAGGTGGGTACCAGTCCAACCGGTCTGAGTCTAGAGCCTGTACGGCAATATCAGAGTCTGCAATGATGTTTCACTCCGAAAGGGAGGAGGTAGGGAGGAGGTACCGGTTGCTTGGGAGGCCAAGCGGCCTGGAAGTCACCGCCCGAAGAGGCAAGCAGGCCGCTATCTCCCGGTCGGGCGAAGAGCCCGGCCTCATTCTCGGTGTGCAAGTTTGGCGACACACTGGTTCGAGCGTCGGTTGGAGCAGCGCTATCCGGAGCAGCGCTGCTGGGGAAAGGAGAAGGACACGGAGGAGGAAGAAGGACAGGAAGCGGGAGGAGCGCCAGGGGTACTTACCTGGCTATGGTGGCAGCCATCTTCATCACCTTGGTGGGCGCTGCAGCAGGGAGTCCCCAACTGGGGAGAGCTACACCAAGAAGCTTCGAGGCAGGGTCGGGCATGGCGGCTTGAGCTAGGGCAGCCATAGCTGCTTTGGGTTGTCCACCTACTTACCTGGCTATGGTGGCAGCCATCTTCATCACATGAGAGGGGGGTGAGTTCTATTCATCTCGAAGCTCAAGGCCACTCAGGTAAGTGTTGTGCACCTACGGGATGCCCATGTGTGTGTGCATGGTATGGTTTGTCCTGATGGGGTTACTCTGGACTTCTTTTCCTATTCTGTGGTCTTGATTGTGTGATTGATTGCATGTGATCTACCTACTCACCTGATGGATGGAAAATGAAGTATCTTGATCTAAATGTCGAGTCTTTCTACAGTGCTTTGTCATTCATCTCTRAACGGTTGTAGTCKGTAGATTCTGTTGGAAGTTGAAATTTTGTTTTTCAGTACAGTAGAAACTGAATTAATTCCATGAGGGACTCCTCTTGGTTGGGACCTGGCCGCGACCTACGTGGGACCTCTGGAACCCAGTGGGACCGGGCCCAAACAAGAAGAGCCCTTTGGGCCCAACTCGGTTAGGCATTAGCCCATTGTCTTYTGACTGTGTTACGGAGTTCTTTCTTCTTGGTTAGGACACCCACTGCCGAGGGAATGTCGGCTGAGACGTTTCGCATGCCATTTCGTTGCACTGTCCGTGGCTTGACTCGCACCCTGTACACCACTCAACTCTCCATTGTTGCATTTAGTCACTCGTTGTCTGGTTTGCTGTACGGTCACAGAGCTGGTCAGACTGGACTCGAGAGGACCTCGTATGCATTCTGATCAACGGTCACAGAGCTGGTCAGACTGGACTCGAGAAGACCTAGTATGCAGTTTGATCATACTGGGTCGCTGGATCAGACCTCTCGTGTGAATTTGATTGTTTTTCTTTTCGTTTTCTGCTCTCTAAGTCTAAATGAAATGCCGCTCCGGCTAAGAGTTCTACCTTCTCTTCTCTAAGCTTTTCAATCAGTTTCTTCGAGTTTATTTCCGATGCCTGTGGAGACTCACAACCAGAAAAAAGAGAGAGAGAGGAGAGAGAGAGAAAAGGGAGAGAGGGAAAGTAACCGTCTGGAGTGGGTAAGGACTGGGAAAAGGAGTGTTTGTCCAAGTGAAAAGGGGAGTGTACCTCTTGAGAGTCTAATTGTTCTCTTGCTGATTGGCGTATCTCTGACCCACCTGCCAACACTAACGGTCCGAAAATGGCCCAACTATCCTCAGGACAATGGCGGGCCCTATTAAATGCAGCCAGCGATATGGAGAATCGTATCTTTAAGCACTCCTAGATAGTGTTATAGAAAGGGAACAGGAAACGAAGAAGGAGAGGAGGGAACAACTGCTGAAAAGTCAGGAGGCCGTCTTGGAGACTGTTCCCTCATTGACCAAAGAGCAGTGTGGGGAACAACTGCAGTCCATACTCACCGCTTTAGTCCAAGTTCGGAGGCTTGAAGATCATACCACTCAGATCGCCGACGTCTTCGCAAAATTGAAAACACTTCAGGAGGATCTGACTGATATGACCAGCAAGTACCGCGACTTGATGGTAGAGGTTGCTGCGCTGCGACAGGCCCAAGTAACCAATCCTCTYCCTCTACCCCCTGGTTTCGGAGCTGCGATTGAGACTAATCTTGCCCCTCTTACCATATCTACTTCTGCTGCTTCTTTGAGTGTGATGGCGAACCCCTCTGGACCTGTGGCAGGTGCAGATTCCGCTGCTGCTATAATCAGCAACGAGGCAGGAAACTTTGGAACTGTTGCAGCTCGCCGACGAACAACTCACCCTTAGGGGCTTTGGCCATGGCCGTCCAAGAAGCTAGCGTGTCCGATCTAGACCACTCCTCTAGCTCCTCTAAGGACTCAAATACATTCAGCGAACAGAGGATCGCTGGATCCGAATGTGTTTGCGGGACGACCATGGAGTCAGTAGCTTGGGCCATCTCTCGAGATGGTGAGGGTGTGTCCACCACCTCGACCTTAGCAGGAACAACTACTATGTTATGATCCTGGCCAATTTCGAGATACACATCCATCAGATAGTACAATGCCACCCAATTGCAGAAAGAAATGAATGAACTTGACAGGAGAAAGAGGATTAGAAAAAGAATAAGTAAGAAAGAAAAATTGATGTACACCAACATAGACAAATTACCAAGCTCTTCTTCTTTGCCCAACAATCTCCTCCTCCTTATCTCCCCCTTCTCTTATTCATACAAGAGAACGGCTGATTTGCATCAGATTCAATCTCCCTTGCTGTAGAGGATGCTGAAGTCGACTCTACGTCCGGTTCTGGTTTCCCTACAGCCGATAGCAATCATGTACCTTATGGTTTGGTTTTTGGCAATGCAGGCATACCCCCTTCTCGAGTCTAACCCGCCAATCATTTTGAGTGATCCAAGATCGCCCCATGGTTTAGTGGCCACATCCTCCGGTTTTGCTTGGATCTTGACTCCCTTGGGAAGCTGGACATAGTTCTTCCCTGCATTCCGATTCGGTCCCCTTGCATTGGTAGTCTTTTCAAAGGCACTAAATTTTTCTTCTTCTAGATTTACATCAGACTCATGGGCTGACGAACAGGTTGTATCAGCGTCCTGTTCTTGGTCATCACCAAGAGTGGGCTCATTTGCCTCGACCTCCTCTTCAGCCTCCGGCAGGTCATCCACAACAAAATGGCTGCTGCCTTTGAACCGCCTGCCGCCCATGGGCTTTTTGCTGCCTGTTGTGGTGACGAGGTCTACCGCCTCGAGACTGACTATGTCCTTCATTAGAGTGAACCAGTCAATATACTCAATGAAGTCCCTGCCTAGGCGATTAGTAAAACCGGTGGGGACTGCGCCCTTGACCACATCCAAGCAAGATTGGTCAATCAGTTCAAGACCAGGTGTAACAAACATCTCGCTGAGATAGGTTTGCAGGCTTTTCATGGAGCCCGTCCACTTGCTGCGTTTGATTTTGTCAAGCTGGCTTCTTGCCCTTGCTGCAACGTGTGGATCCTTATATTGGGCAATGAGGAGCTCCTCGAGGGAGGCAACCGGGGTGGCCTTAAGCCACCTTGTCAGTTCGATCTTTGGAACCCCAGCCCGCGTAGCTTGGACTTCTAGGAAGCCTCGTACAACCGACTCAACATTCATTCCCATGATCACTGGCTGGGTCTTTGGCTGAGTCCCCAGCACCTCGAAGTATGCCCTCATGGAGCTGATCCAAGATTCAATGTTTTCTTTGTCGTCGTACATAGACGGAATTTGCACCGCCTTTCAATCCACATGGGGACCAGCGTAGCTAGGACCAGCAACTGCTGGTTCCGATAAGGTTGTTGCCTATTATGACACTTGCTTGATGCGAAACTTCATTAGTCGTGTGTGCTTTGAGAGGTTGCGCTTACAGGGGCAGTGCAGCGCCTGAGTCGACCTGTGGAGTCGACCTGTGCCAACACCAGTGCATGGTAGTCAACGACTACCTCAAAGACATTGAGTGTCTTTTCCCGTACGCGGGAGGGGAACTGAGACGCCGAGTCTCGTTCCTAGTCAACGACGATCTCCCTATGGATATCTTGTTAGGTATGTACTACCTCTCGGTTGCACAGCCCCTGTTCGACTGGGATCGAAAAGTGGTCAAGCACACTTTGCCCGGTGGAGGGACCGCCAAATTACGTAAGTTCAAGCCTAGTAGTCTTATCGCGTCCTACGGATGCATGTGTGCGGCCGCGTTCTATAATTATTATAAGCAAAATCCGAAGGAGGGTATGTACTTAGTTTACGTCTCTGCAGAGGGTGAGCTAGTGAAAACGCCTCCAGAGATAGAGGGAGTGGTCGCTAGGTACCCTGATTTATTCGAAGAGCCGAAAGGGGTTGTAGAGAGGGAGGTCGTCCACGCAATAGAGATTATCCCAGAATCTAGCATTCCAAAGGGTAGGATCTATCGGATGTCTCCAGGTGAGCTCGATGAGCTTCGCCGACAACTCAAGGATCTCATAGAGAAGGGTTGAATTCGGCCTAGTGTTTCCCCTTACGGATCTCCTGTACTATTCGCACCAAAGAAGGGGGGGACCTTGAGGATGTGCATTGACTATAGGGGCCTCAATGCCATCACCGTGAAGAACGCCGAGCCCCTACCACGCATCGATGACTTTCTGGACCGAGTGCAAGGGTGCTGGTACTTCATTAAGATAGATCTGAAGTCCGGGTACCATCAAATTGCAATTTGGCCCGAGGATCAACACAAAACCGCATTTCAGACTAGGTACGGTCTGTTGTTATGACCCTGACCAATTTCGAGATACACATCCACTGAGAAGTACAATGCCATCCAATTGCAGAAAGAAATGAATGAACTTGAGAGGAGAGAGAGGAGTAGAAGAAGAAGAAAAATGAGAAAGAAGAAGAAGAAGATGTACACCAGCAAAGATGATGACAGGGCTCTTCTTCTTCGCCCAACAATCTCCTCCTCCTTATCTCCCCCTTCTCTTATTCATACAAGAAATAATAATACAATGTTGAATGACTGGTC
>BFEA01000086.1:3559950-3574046 GCA_003427395.1 Chara braunii
ACACACACACACACACACACACACACACACACACACACACACACGCACACACACACACACACACACGCACACACACACACACACACACACACACACACACACACAGAGTGTGGTTTGTCAGGGTGCACTACAGCCTACAGCTAACCTCCTCCTTAGACAATAAATAAACTAAATAAAAGAGTAACGATGAAAAGGCTAAAGGCTAGGGAACTCGTCCGTGTGATCATCTGCATTGAGCTAGCCTTTGAAAGCAGCAAGCACACAATCGGACCGATTGCGGATGGATGAACTTCAGAATATGGACTGAACTTCCAATTGCAAATGTGCAAGAGCAACCACCCTCAGCAGCACAACCCGTGATGACACCACAATAATGGCCTTTACTAACAGACTATAAGTCAAGTCGCAAACCACCACACACCTCTTCTCCAGCATAGGGAAACATACAACTCTATTCCTGACACAAACCCCACAAACCCTCCATTTCCCCTACACACGCACCTAACCCCATTACCTTCCAATAAAACACCCTGAACCCAAACCATACCCTCCCAGGTTTGACATTGCACACCCAAACACAATAGACACCCAATCTCCCAACCCAAACCTGCAAAAATCCCACACAAAACCATACCCTCCCAGATTGGACATTGCACACCCAAACACAATAGACACCCAATCTCCCAACCCAGACCTGCAAACATCCCACACGATCTCTACTCAAGCCAGCAAAGCACTTCCAGTTCCATCCCACATACAGATCCCAAAAAGCAGTACCCTCTAGTAAAGAGAGAAAATATTAGGACGAGGGACACAAGTCATATGAAGAGATTTCGAATACGTTTTTAGTAAACCAGCTATGCCAACTAGGGTTTAGGGTTTTAACACCAGTTAGGGTTTGTTGAAGAGGAATTTTAAACAATGTAAATTAAAAAAAGGCAAATGTGCAAGAGCAGTGCGTCAACTACTGAACTTCCAATTGCACTTGTGCAAGAGCAGTGCGTCAGCGTCCTCCATCGCTATGTTCGCAACCCCCTGCATATATTTCAAACGTGAGACAGATATTAGGGTCGGTGCTACAGTCAAGTACTGCAAACGTGCTTGTAAAGCAGCACAGCGTAACTTTGGCAAATGGTCCGTATGGGCCAACAGCCAAACTTCCCTGGCTCCAAAGGGTCTAAAGCGTCCAGCTTAGACCATGAAGCTGTGCCACATGATTTAAGCAGCGTATGTATGGGTGGTGACATTGGAGGATCAGCGGACTACAAGTTACACATGTAAGGTGTTTGTGGGCAAGGAGAGATGGACCCAACGTGGGGACGAACTGAACCGAAAATCCTCAAAACCAAAAAAAGTGTTGGGGACGCCTCCAGGTTCCTTGCAGTTGCACCATGCCCTGCTGCTCCTATTTTTCCGGGCGGCCGTTCACTTGCTGGCGGTGCTGTTGTATTTGTTGTTGAACTGCACACTTCTGAGGACAGTTTGCAGTGAGGTGCCAATGAGAATCACACAACACGTTGATATCTCTCATCTCTTATGTATCTTAAAGCAAACATTGGTCCTCGCGTTACGCTCCCCCCGGCCCAGGAGAAACTGGGAGGGGAGTTCCGCTTGCGCTGAAGGACGGGACCAAGGCTGGGTCCGGTTGAAAGGGGCAGTGGGAGGCGTGAATCGACGACTGCACGCATGCGGGGTTGTGAAGCAGCACAGTCCGTTCCAGGGGGCTGTGGGGAGGTGCAGCGGGCGGGCGAAGCAGTGAAAACCGCGCGAGTGCCCGATGCTCGTGTTCGATGCAGATGGCTGGAGTGTGCGAATGTGGCAGCAATCGTGTGGAACGCTCGGGCGGAAGGCTGCTGTTGGCACGGTTTTATGAATTGGGTCTTTTTTGGCCACGGTTTTGTGGACTGAATCTACAAGTGTGGCAGTGTATATTTCCATGTTCTTTTTTTTTTTTCTTTTTTTTTTTTAACAATAAAACAGGTCCTTGTGGCCCTGGCTCCATTTCCATTCTGGGGATCATCAGTCTGGTTCCTATTCCACCGGCAAGTCAGAATAAAAGATTACATCATAAAACACACTCACGCTTCCTTCCATTCGGCCAAAGGAACCCTGACCGGCATTGATTACTCCAGCATCGTGGAGGATTGACTGTCAGCTTGCCTTACTTCCTCCTTTCCTCTCAGGTCCACTGCATGAACCTGTCGGATATATGATAAAGAGCAAGAAAGGTAAAAGAAGCAACCAAAGATGCAATCTCGGAATTCGCCCTTCAACATTATGCGACCTGTGATGGATCTTGTCCTTCTGCTGGCTGGGATCTCTGCCTT
Source organism: Chara braunii (assembly GCA_003427395.1). Taxonomy (NCBI): domain Eukaryota; kingdom Viridiplantae; phylum Streptophyta; class Charophyceae; order Charales; family Characeae; genus Chara; species Chara braunii. The sequence continues at coordinate 3,562,278 of BFEA01000086.1, forward strand.
TTCCACCCTGCTTCTGAGTTGTGCCAGTCTTTCCACCGTATGCTAAAGTCATTTATCTCTGCCACTTTGCCCCTTGCAAGCCACACCTTAGTGAAATTTGCCTTGATTCTTCTCTGTTGCTCTTCGTCATCTGGCAAGGATTGTTTCGTCTTATGCTACTTGGAAAGAATCTCCGCCTGAATCAAGGTCCTTGTCTCCGCCCATACCTTTTCCCTTGGAGTTGAGAGTCCCTCAATAGTTCTGCAGCACCTTTCCTTCCAGATGGACCACAGCATTGTCTTTCTGATCATTCCAAACCACGTTTTTTCTGTCTTATGGAAATGAGCTGGGATGTTACTCCATAGAAGGAGTTGGATGGGATGTTCAGGGAGGGGAGTCGAGAAGAGGGAATCCCAGAGATCCAAGGCCCTTGCCCAATATTCCGTTGCCTCTCTACAACGTATCAGGCAATGTAGCATATCTTCTGGTTCATTTTCTGAACATACCGCGCATAAATCTGAACTGTTAGGGTCATTCTTACTTCTTCTGATACCTTCTCACTGGTTAACCGGTAGAGCTACATATGAGATGAGCCATTGGAGGCTTCTAATTTTGACCGGACAGATTGACTTGAATTTTTTCCATGGTATCTGTGGGATCTGACGAGCGTCTTGACCTGTTAGCTCAGGATCCTTTGTTTTGAGGAGTAAGTTGTATCCCAGTTTGACAGTGTATTCCTGAATGGGGACATTCATTTTGAGGCTTCTGCTTCTGTATGATGTCCAAGCCCACTCTGCTGGATCAAATTCCAAGTCTTGAATAGCCGTTTCTATTCTGAAGATTGTTTTGGGCCATGATCCCAACACTCCTACTTTTCTGAGTGCAAAAGGGTTTAGGACTGTTCTTTCCACCTCTTTATTCAGGATATAGATGGAAGGCCTTGCGTGGAGGGGGTAATTGGGAAAGAGGTAAACACTGCCAAGGTATCCGATCCTTGCTGTTTATGGGAGAATTGATAGACCCTTGAGGGGGTTAAATCCTGCACCCTCACTCCCCATTCACCCGATTTCCAGGTTGAGACTTCGCTCAACAACTCCTTCCAGCCTTCTGGATGCAGTTGATAATGGATTGTAGATTCTTGTCTCGTCGGTGACATGCTTTGAGCTGGGAGGCAAGTTCCTGTTCTGTCACCCAGTCCTTTTTCTCCTTCTTCCATAGATGGCTCACTTTCCAAACACCATGTTTGATCCAAGATAGCCATCTCCTTCCTCCAGGCTTAAGGGATGGTTGGTGATCACTTTCGTCTCTCACCCACGGATTACCAAACAGAGCTTGCCTCAGTACCTCGTCTTTGGATTTGGGTCCACCCACCTTCTTCGGCATGACTTCCCGCCATATCCCTAGTAAAGCAGTCCAATATGGTGTAGGGGGCCTAGCTTCGTTTGGACCGGTTTCTCTTCGTTGATTTCTGCGCCCTGTACTTGGACGCCATTCCTTGGGCATTACCCAGAACAGACCGGACATTGTAGGTGCTAGGCCCCTGATGCTATCCAAGGCCAGTTTATTCCATGTTGTACCAGGTTTAGTCAGTATTTTGATTATCCATTTCACTTGTAAGGCTTTGGTTTCCTGTTTGGGTTTTATGATACCAAGGCCTCCTTTGGCTGGTTTCCTTGTGATGTAATGCCAAGCTATCTTTGGTATGCAATTCTCTTTGTTGGGGTCGCCCGACCACAAATATGCTCTTGCTTTATGGTTAAGTTCCTTAATTGTATGATCCAGAACTGTCCAAATTGACGCTATATAACACATCACTGAGAAAGTAGATGTATTGATGGCTAGTGCACGACCCATCAATGATGTGAATGTGTTACCCCATCTGCTCAGTTCGTTGATTTGTTTTGTGAGTATATTTTGGGCCATCTGAGGGGCAAAGCCGTCCTTTAGTCAGCAAGATGCCTAGATCTCGAGTAGGGGTCTCCGGTTTCTCCCTGCCTCGGGGCCTTGAAGTTGGGGAACCTCCTCCTTCGATAGCCACGAACTGATTGTTTTCTTCCAATTAATCTTCATTTCTGATGCCAATTGGAACGCTTCCATTGCTCTTACTAAAGCGTCGAGCAACGAGTCTGAAGCTCTTATGAGGACCGTGAGATCGTCTGCACACATTATTACTGTCGGGAACTGTAGGTGGTGGGCTGTTCCTACATTGACCTCTGGTAGTCTGTGTATGGAGGGGTCTTTGTGTAGGAATGAGGCTATTGCTTCCATCACAAAGAGGAAGATTGGGGGAGCTAGTGGGTCCCCTTGGCGAACTGATCGAAAGATTGGATAACAGTCAGAGAGCAGACCATTGACTTGGAGGCACCCTATGGCGTCATTATACAGAATGCGCACCCACTTCCTAAAATTTGGGCCCACTTCCATCTTTTCCATGTTTGCATTGAGAAAGGCCCAGTTGACCTGATCATAGGCCTTTTCAAAATCGAAAAAAAAGAATTGTTGTGTTTATCCTTTTTTCTCTGACTTTGTTGGCCGCTTCGCTGAGGGTTAGTACGTTGTCGAGGATGTATCTACCAGCGATGAAGCCTGTTTGGTCTATATGAAAGCATGTGTCTGTCAGGTCTAGGATTCAAAAGGCAAGAGCTTTGGCTAGGATCTTGTAGGGAAGTGTTAGAAGCAAGATGGGTCTATAGTTCCTAATATCTTCTCTCTCCCCTTTTTTGTACAGCAAAGTGACCACGCTGCTGCTCAGTAGGTTTCCCAGTCCCCCCTTGAGGCAGCTGTCGTTGTAGAAGTTTAGCAAATCGCCCCCTAGGAGCAGCCAGAACTTTTCCCAGAATTCTTTTGTCAGCCCGTCGATTCCTGGAGACTTATTGTTGTTCATATTTTGGACAACAAATGGTGATGGACTTGTCCAAAGCTTCTGCTTGTTTTTGAGATATCATTTGTTCTAGGTATTGCAGCCACGTGTATCCCCTGGTGTGCCAACACAATAGCACCTTGAGTGTGCCACGTCAGCACGATAATCTAGTCAGCATCATCAGTGGGGTACACGTCAGGAGCGATACCAGCGCGTCTTACAATGCCACGCCAGCCAGGTAATGGAGTGCCACATCAGACAATGCCACGTCAGCCTGAAGCTACTAACCACAATAGACGAGTGGTGAGTCAGCAATGCCACGTCAGCACACCTCAACAATCACCGGCCACGTCAACAATGCATCCTGGTCGCAGATGCGATCGATCGGGATCTGGATCACAGTGCGATCTTGCTGGACTTCCCCTGTCGGGATACCAATGCCACGTCAGCACCTGACGTGCGCTATCCCTCACTTGTCCACGTCAGCTCCTCTATACAGATGTAGTCGTCACCACTTCTTCGTCGTCGTCGTTCTATACAGGTCGTCGTCGTCAGTCACATCATCAGAAGTACAACTCCGATACCAATTTGCAATGAACCCAGATCGTGAAGACACTTGTCAACAATGCAAATCCAGATCAACCTGCTGATGATTATCAATAATCGTAATCGTGTCCATATATAAATGAGATGGGAGAAATCATACACAGACAAAGAAGAGAGGAGGGAGAATAGACTTAGAGTTGAGAAAGAAGACAATGCCCGCTTCTGCTTCGGGCTCCCTCCTCACTCGCCACCTCAATAATCACTAGTCTGAACGTGAATCTGAAGTCCTATCACAATGTGCCACGTGGCACGTCAATCAGTCCTCATCAGCGAGTTGGAGCAATGTTGACGTCGAAATAACCAGGAAAGTATCTACGATCGTCCCACAGTCATGATCTCCTCCCGAGTGACGATGAATCAGAACAGCAATATCAGTCACGTAGCCCCACCACGTCAGCAACAGTACACGTGGCAGCGGCCACGTCAGCGGCGGCGCGTGGCAGCTGCCATGTCAGCATGCCCAAAAGACAATTGCTAGCCCGCCACCATGCCGAGCCAGCAGCGTGTCGCTGTAGTCGCCCAAGTGCCAGCGTAGAGCCAGCGTCCAGCAAGTGTCGCAGTGCCACACTAGCGTCGAAGTCAACGCGTGAAGTCAGCATTGACGCAAGACAGAATGTTCTCCAAGACAGGAGGACCAGGCTTATGTAGCGTTGATGCGGGGTCTTGACTCCGGTCGCTGCTTCCCTCGGCCGTCGAGATCTCAAGGCAAATGACGGGCCAGATAGGCCTGAAACCGAACTCCCTGTTGTCGCATACCGTAACGGTGCAGACCAGAACAAGAACCGACCTCTCACAAAGTACAAGATAGCATAGCGGAAGACTTAGATACCAATGATCCGAACAATCAATGTTGCAATGCAGCTGCAAACATACATCATCCTCATTCCATGGTGTGAAGGGGCCTGACGCTCACGCAGGAAGAATGCGCCAGTCCCCAACCATACATAGACGAAGGAGAGGGGGGGTTAGACGAAGAAGAAGGGAAGATGGGAATGTCGTCAACACCAAGTCTTCGGTACAGGTCCCAAATAATCCCTCGTCAAATGTATGAATCCCCATGTTTAGTCTGGATCCAATGTCGTCAAGTCTCAGAGTCACAACTCTCTCTCTCTCTCTCTCTCTCTCTCTCTCTCTCTCTCTCTCTCTCTCTCTCTCTCTCTTAGACCGCAGATACTGCGAAGTTAGGTAGCGAGAAGATGGTGGACTTAGAAGAGGAAGAAGAAGAACTCTCTCTCTCTCTCTCTGTCCGGTACTAACCCGTGAAGTTGGCGCCTTGATGCAGGTACCTCGAAGATGAAGCTGGAGCTATGGCGCCACAGGTAAGTCTCCCTGGCCTCCGCCAGCCATCTGCCTCTCCAACACTACTCTACTCCTACCAGCGCCCAGCGCTGAAGACTACCGCTACAGCTACTAGCGCCCAGCGTTGAAGACTACTGCTAGCGCTAAAGCTACTCCTACAACACTCCTCCAGAGTGCTGCTGCCGAATCCTGAAGACTACTCCTGCCTTCTGCCTATCCGTGAAGTGCATGGGAACTCCCTATGTACTACCTCGGCCTGCCTCCTGACTGCCTCCGATTGCCTGCAGTTGCACGGCGGGCCAGTCCAGGAGGCTGCTCTTGCCAATGCCAAAACAAGCCAGGGTCTGGCGCTGCAGCTCCTGCTGAGGCTGTCGTGGGAACAGGCCGAAAATAGCCTGTTCCTAAAACCCTGGTTTGGTGCCTGAATGTCAGGGCAGGTAGATCTTATGAGGGCCCGAAAGTGGCCCTCCATTTCAGGCTCGAAAGACTCAGGGCCTGGACGACCCTGTTTTAGGCTGAAACGACATAGGGCCTGCAGGCCCTCGTTTTCAGGCTTTCAGGCTGAAACAGCATAGGGCTTGTAAGCCCTTGTTTTCAGCTTATTAGGCTGCGAACGCTGGTCGGGCCCTGCAGGCCCGTGTCCTTGAAAAACCGAGCTTACCTGCGAGGGCGAAGCTGTCTGTCTGAGGGAGGGACCATAGTCCGGGTGGGAGGGGCAGGTCGTGAAGTTCCCTTAGCTAACCTTTGTTGCTCGTAGTGAGCGTAGATCAGCGGTGCGGATGTTTTCAAATCTGCTGCTGAAATCCATCGAGTGTCGTCGGGATCGCATGCTTTGAATGTAACCTTGTACTGTCGAGGCTTGCTGCCGNTGTTTTCAAATCTGCTGCTGAAATCCATCGAGTGTCGTCGGGATCGCATGCTTTGAATGTAACCTTGTACTGTCGAGGCTTGCTGCCGTACTTGCGATCCGTGATGACGCGGTCAACTTCCTGATGACCATCCATAGAGGGAGGGTCTTGCGATCGTCGGCCTGGGAAGTCGTCGCTCTTAGTTGGTGTATATGTTGCTAGCTTCTAGGCGTGAAAGACTGGATCGACCGTCAGATGCGGGGGGATGTTGATCACAAATGAGGGGCCATCAGGCTCATCGCCCGCGGCTGATGTTACGGGCCATGGTCCAAACTACTTGGGAAGCAGTTTGCGTGAAACATCTTTCTCGAGTGCAAACTCTTCCGCGGAGACCCACACCAGATCACTGACGCGGATGGGACATGGCACGAGACGCCTGTTGGCTTGCTGATGCATGCAGACTTGAGCCTTTTGCATGTTCACGGGGGCTTGAGCCAGCAATTCCCTGTACTTCCGGACGGAAGCGGGGAAGCAATCAGCGTCTATGTCGACTGTTCGTGGGAGGAGAAGATCAACGAAGATACAGCATTTCCGGCCACCGTGGTGCAACTCGAATGGAGTCACGCCGATCACCAGATGCAACGAAGTGTTGTAGGCGAACTCGATGTCGGGGAGGCGGTCAACCCAATCCTTCTGATCCGGACGGATGAGCGTACAAAGCATCATTTGAGCGGTTTGATGAGCCCGCTCCGTTTGCCCGTCCGTTGTGGATGCCGAGCCAAACTTGGTTTCATCTTCGTGCCGGATTCCTGCATGAGAGAAGTCCAAAATGCCGACATGAAGCGAGTGTCGCGGTCGCTGATGATGTCTTCCGGTACGCCGTGGCTGCAAATCCAGCCGGTGTGTAAGAGGCGCACAAGTTCGGGAGCCGTGGCGTAGTACTTGCAAGGAAGAAATCGCGCATACTTGTTCAAACGGTCAACGATCGTGCGGGTGCCGTCGTGCCCGAGGCGGTCGCGGGGAAACGGACCGGTGACATCCATGGCAATGGAGAGGCCGGGTTCCCGTGGGATAGGCATCGGGCGCAACTCACCGTAGGGATTGCGGTTGTGGGGCTTGCTTCGTGTGCAAACTTTGCAAGAATTGCAATACCGAGTGACATCGGTAATGAGGTCGGGCCATCGGAATCGTTGTCGAAGTCGTGCAATAGTGCGATTGACTCGGAAATGGCCGGCGAGTCGCGAGTCATGGTACTCGCCGAGAAGGCGAGTCCGAAGACGACGGTCTCGTGGGACACATAGTAAGTCCTTGCCTCTCGAGTGGAGGAGCAAGTACCCGTCGRCRATGCGATAGTGGCTGGCCGGCGGGTGATCCGAAGATAGYTGCGCATACAACRTGGCGAAATCCGGATCRGACTCATAGCCCCGGATGAAGTGTTGCTGGAGTTCCTCGTCGAATGCGAAGGCATGATGTGTCATGGCGCAAAGATCGGGTTTTCGCGGGAGTGCATCTGCTGCGCGATTGGAGAGGCCGGCGAGATGTTTCGGTGTGAAGTCAAATTGGTCGATGAAGTACATCCATCGTCCGATCGTGCTGCTCACCATATCTTGCATCTTGTAGTAGGTCAACGGGTTGTTGTCCGTGACCCATGTGAACCTTCGACGCCCAAGGAGGAAGTGTCGCCATCGCTTGAGAGCCATCATGAACACGAGCAGCTCCTTCTTCCTTGCATCATCAAGTGAATTGATGGGAGGCACTTTGTGGCTGAAATACTCCACGGGGTGCCAGTCGTCGCCGTCATGTTGTTCCAAGACTGCCCCAATGCCATAGTCGGAAGCGTCAGTTGTCATTCTTGTTGGCAGGGTGGGGTCGTAGATGCCAAGGACGGGTGCCATGAGCATGGCCGCCTTGAGTGCTTGGAATGACCGGCGTGCGTCGTCATCGAATACGAATGGCAACTTTGGCGATTGTAATCTCGTCATAGGTGCGGCGATCCTTGAGTACCCAGTGATGAAGCGTTGATAGTAACCCGCCAACCCCATGAATGAGCGAACGTTCGTGGTGTTGGTGGGCTCGGGCCATACGCGGATAACCTCGATCTTGTCCACAAGCGGACGGATGCCTTGCGGTGTCACATAATGTCCCAAGTACTCTAGCTCCTGCCGCGCGAATTCGCATTTGTCGCGGTTGGCTTTGTACTTGGCTTGTCGTAGCCGCTCCAAAACGGTGCGCAGGTGCTCCACATGCTCGTTCAAACTCCGATTGTACACCAAGATGTTGTCGAGGTAGATGAGTACGAATCTATCCAACATGTGTCGGAACTCCGTTGTCATAGCTGCTTGGAATGTGGCTGGGGCGTTCGTAGGGCCAAAAGGCATAACCAGCCATTCGAAATGCCCATATCGCGTCTTAAACGCGGTCTTGTAGCGGTCCTCCTGCCGGATCTCGAGTTGGTGATATCCCGATTTGAGGTTAAGCTTGGAGAAGAACTTGGCGCCGCACAGTCGTTTGAGGAGATCGTCGATGCGCGGAAGAGGGCCGGCGTTCTTGACGGTTTGCGCGTTGAGCTTGCGATAATCGATGCACAACCGCAAATCCTTGTTCTTCTTCCGGACAAAGAGAACGGGGGCACCGTATGGCGAAGAGCTAGGCCGAATCCAACCTTTCTCGAGAAGGTTGTTGAGTTGTGCCCGTAGCACACTTAACTCTTCCTCGCTCATGCGGTAGATGCAACCACGCGGAGGTACGACCTCGGCTTCGAGGATGATCTCGTGGCGGATTGGCCGATCCGGTACTACTCCGTGCGGGGCTTCGAATACGTCGCGTCGAGAAGCTCGGTGATGCGTGGGTCCGATGGTGAGTCCGTCGATGGGATATCTTGGGGTGGGAGGGCGTGGAGAAAACACACACCCATCTCCTCGATGTCATCCCTGATGATGGAAGTTCGAATGCTTGCGGCGGACACCACGTGGCAGTTGATCGAAGGGTGAGGAGGAGTTACCGTGCATGGGACTAGTACTCCGTTCCGGTCACAAACGTGAACGGTGCGGTGGTAGAAGTTCACCAGGTGATCCTCGCTTCGCAGCCATGACATGCCCAAGATCATGTCGAACTTGGTGTCCAAAATGTCGAAGGACACGGCCTCGCTCGCAAGCGGGGCAAAGTACACGGGGACGACATTAATGCACCGGTCGATTGACTTGTGCTTGTGACTGTCGGCCAACGTGACTTGCGTGGGCTGCGACTTCCTCCGAACGCGTGGCCCAAGGCCAGCGCGTACCATAAAGTCTTGCCTCATGTAGTTGCGAGTAGCTCCGCAATCGATCAAAGCGCTGCAGGTCGCAACGTAGTCGTGAAGGTCGACAACCTCTACTCCGGCGTCCATCAACGGAGTTGGTACTGCAGTGTGCAAGTAATCCCGCAATTGTATCATCAGCACGTTGCAATGCGGTTTCGGCAATCGACCGGACGGGGGAAGGAGTATCCATTGGAAGTCCGCAAACGTCAACGGGTCGAGCTCTTCAAGTCTTGACCATGACGTCGAATCCCCAGCGATAGATGGCGGCGAAGCTGCCGAATCGGTTGCCGATGGTGGTGAAACCGTGCATGCGATGGATTGTTGCACGTGGAGTGGTTGGTCCAACGGTGGGACCAACTGGACAACATAATCCTCGTAAGCGAACCGAGGACTTGCGACATTCGCATTCTCCCCAAATGTGTAGGAGGCCGCTAGCAAGGCGACCGAATCTGGCGGAGTGAGAGGTGGAGTCGCCTCACCTCCCGCACAACTCAGTTTCCCGAGTTGATGCAAGGCCGAACGTCCTCCTTGCCTTGATCCGGGCATTGGGAGGTCTTGTGCCTTGTGCTGTTGCACCAATAGCAGCAGCCATACCGGCCGCGCCACTTGTATTCGGCCTCGGTCAAGTGAAACTTGACCCATGGTGCTGGCTGTCCGTTTCCGGCCGGCAATGCAGTTTTCACCTTCCCTTTTCCTCGGGAGTTGTTGTTGCTTCACGGCTGGACAGCGGCCACCTGATCTCCCTCACGTGATGCTTGGGTGGTTGTCGGGTCTTCCACAATGTTGTCCCGTTGGACTGCAGCGACATGCTGCGAACGCGGACCAAATTTTCCTTTCTCCACATAGGTTGGCTGCCGCGCTGACTTCTTGTGCGCAGCCGCCCTGTTGGTCGTGATGATCTCCCTTGCCTTGTCGACGATTTCGACGAAGGTCGTGTATTGCTCGCGATGATCAAGTGCGAGGCTCAAGGCGGCACATGACCGGCTGTAGAACTCCCGGCGCAGATGCGAAAATGGCAACTCAAGATCGGGCGTTGCAGCGATCTTTTGCCATTCCGTGAGCCAGCCGCGTGTCGATGTGTTGATGGCGAGCGTCGGGGCGTCGTCCACGATGAACCACTTCTTCCATAGCCTCGTCAACTCTTCCCAAGAGATCTTCTCATGTAGATCGTCGACCTGGACGTCGTGGATGGTTGCCAGGTGGCTAAGTCAGATCTGGCATCCGCCCTTTGAGTTGAGGAACAACGCGCCGATGTATGAGTGCTCGGGGACAAACTAAATCCGAAGTTCCGTCGTAAAGCCCTCCCACCAGGGGACCAGGTCTTGATGCGTATAATCATCGAACTTTTCAATGCGGAATGTCGGCATCTTGTAGTGTTGCGCACTGGTGTTGCCATCCTTGTTGGGCAGCTGGTGCAGTTGCTGAACCTCGGTCTTCAAGGTGTCCAGCTGCTTGCTGATGGTGGCTGGTGCAGCAAAGGTGCTGATGTCGCCGAGCATTGCGACGACGTGGTCAACTCGTTCCTCCAATTGGCGGGTAGAGGGTATACTGCTGGACTCGCCAGCATCTGGTCTTGTTGCAACTTGCTCCAAGTCCTGTACACGGGAATCAAGTACCCGTGTAGCATCCTCGTGCAGATCCTTGTGGTTCTGCATCGCCCGTCGGAGATTCGCCAGCTCGGACTGCAGGTGGTTACAAGTGTAAACCAACCGGGTCACGAGTTTGGCAAGAAACTCCTTGTGCTGCTCTTCCGCTGTCGCATCTTCGTGGTGCTCAGATGGTTCAAAATGCCGTGTCGCATTTTCGAGGCTGGCGGCTTCGTGCCGTTGTAGCAGATCCTGGGCTTCCTTGCGGCGTGCCTGGGTATCTGCGTCTGCTTCGGCCTGAAGCCGCTGCTTTTCAGCCGCTGCCGCCTGACGCTGTTCCTCAGCCTCGATCAGTGCGAGCTGAGCTTCGAAACGCTGTCGGTACTCGACGATGGACTCATTGGCCAGTTGGCCTGGCATGCCCAGAACTGAGACCGTCATGGTGGCGGGGCACTGCTGACGGGGCACTGCTGATGGGGCACTGCTGACGTGGCACTGCTGACGTGACACTGCTGACGTGGCACTGTTGCTGATGTGGCATTGTTGCTGACGTGGCACTACTGACATGGCACTGTTGCTGATGTGGCACTGCTGACGTGGCACTGTTGCTGACGTGGCACTGTACCAAGCCGGGAATGCAGGCAAAGGGTTGGGTGGGAGGGAAAACGCAGGTAGGTAACCAACCAAGCTATACTTTCCTCCCGGTCCTAATCAACAGAATAAAATAAAATTGTAATGACCCGCCAAAGCACAGACTGAGAACACTGCTGATTTCTGGGATTTGTCACTGGAATGAATGCCTTGCCGTGATTCCCGCATTCTGCTGTGTTTTCCAAGTCTGTGTGTGTGTGCATGCCTGCCCGTTTGCTTGCCTGTCTGAGTGCTTGACGGTTGAGTGTGTGTGTGACCCGTAAGGGTACCTGTTGGTTGCAAGGCCCCGCAGGGCCGGTACTTACCTGTGGCCGTGACTTTGAAGGGTTGCAGGGGGGGTTAACACGCAGGTAGCGGGGGTAGGCCCACGGCACTTAGAGCAGCTGGGAAAAACACTCAAGTAGCAGGTAGGCCGAGCAAAAGAAGACAAAAAGTTGGCATTTTTAGAGGCCCAGTAGCGGTAGGCTAGAGGTAGGCCGGTACCAGTCCAAGTAGCTCGGGTCTAGGGCCTGTCCGGACAATAACAGAGCCTGCAATGATGTTTCCCTCCGAAAGTGAGGAGGTACCGGTTGCTGGGAGGCCGCTCGGCCTAGGAAGTCACCGCCCAGGAGGCCGGTAGGCCGCTATATCTTCAGGAAGAGC
>BFEA01000086.1:3668710-3682224 GCA_003427395.1 Chara braunii
CAAGCGGCGGCAAGCTCAACCTTCACTTAGGGCTGCTCCCGCTTGCTGGTTGTTTCGTGATTGGGTGATCAGCCGTGATCCCAATCACGGGATTTATTAATTAGTTAATTTCGAAATTACAGAAAACTAAAACGACTTGGAACAGCAAGCGGCGGTGAGCTCAACCTTCACTTAGGGCTGTTCCCGCTTGCTAGCTGTCCCATGATTGGGTGATCAGCTGTGATCCCAATCACAGGATTTATTAATTAGTTAATTTTGAAATTACAGAAAACTAAAATGACTTGGAGCAGCAAGCAGCGGCGATCTCAGCCTTCACTTAGGGCTGCTCCCGCTTGCTGGCTGTCCAGTGATTGGGTGATCAGCCGTGATCCCAATCACGAGATTTTATTAATTAGTTAATTTCGAAATTACAAAAAACTGAAATGACTTGGACCAGCAAGCGGCGGCGAGCTAAGCCTTCACTTCGTGTTGCTCCCGCTTGCTGGCTGTCCCGTGATTGGGTGAGCAGCCGTGATCCCAATCATGGGATTTATTAATTAGTTAATTTGGAAATTATAGAAAACTAAAATGACTTGGACCAGCAAGCGGCGACGAGCTCAGCCTTCACTTAGGGTTGTCCCCGCTTGCTCACTGTCCCGTGATTGGGTGATCAGCCGTGATCCGAATCACGGGATTTTATTAATTAGTTAGTTTCAAAATTACGAAGATAATCTAACTGCTTGGACCAGCAAGCGGTGACGAGTTCAGCCTTTACTTTGTGCAGTTACCGCTTGCTGGCTGTCCCGTGATTGGGTAATCAGTCCTTATCCCAGTCACGGGATTTTTATTAATTAAGTAATCTCAAAATAAAAAAAAATACTAAAATGATTTGGCTCAGCAAGCGACAGTGAGCCCAGCCTTCACTCGGGGCTGCTCCCGCTTGCTGGCCGTCCCGTGATTGGGCGATCAGCCATTATCCCAATCACGGGATTTACTAATTAGTGAGTTCCGAAATTACTTATGAAGTGTGCAGCCCTCTCATAGGGCGAACCTCAGTGATTGGCAATAATAAATAAATAAATAAATAAATATCTTTTTCTTCTTTTACGGCCAATCAGTGGACCGCTGCAGTCCTCTCTCAACGCTCTCTCCCTCATGCACCGCACATATGCTCATGCAGTCTCTCTATCTCTCTCATTCACTGCAGTCTCTCTCTCTCACTCGTTGCAGTCTCTCTCTCTCACACTCTGTGCAGTCTCTCTCTCACTCAGTGCAGTCTCTCTCTCTCACTAAGTGCAGTCTCTCTCTCTTACTCTGTGTCTGTGCAACTGCGTCCCGTTCAGATGCATCCGAAGGCTATTTCGATCTCGATAACCCCTGTGTTGTATTCAAGGGAAGGGTTGCAGGGGATGCTATTTTCAGCAAAACGGCTCCTCCCTGACTCTGCAAGTCTCTCTCTCGCACTCCATTGGTCTCACTCTCTCACTTCTTTTCCGGCGCTCCACTGTCTGGCTGGTTTCCTCTTGAGCGAACCTGGGCATAGGCAGACGCAGATGCATGCAATTAACATGCAAGACTCCTCTCCCACAGTAACTCGCGTGTCAGCAGCAGAGCTCTGGTAACGAGCACTGAGGTTCCTCGTGGCCGTAACCCAAGCGCAGGGTTCACCCAGGTCACCTCTGTCCGAATCCCCCTGGAGTCGTGCCTGCCTTTCTTCTTCATTCGATACTTTTCAGTGACAACATGCAATTCCATGCACCGTGCATGACAAACACTCTTAGTGTTCAAGAGAGTGTTCAACTTGCACACTTGCACTAGGGGGTTCCTCGATGTCCCCTTATTTGTCACATTGTACGCAAAGATGAATGAATGAATCGAGTCACAACCCTGGGGTAAGTAACCATCAGGTGGCATGTCAGCGTGCCCTTGAGTGTCCGACAAGTCGCGCTCTCCTCCTGCCCTGCGTACATGCCGAGTCTGAACCTCGAAAGTCAAACCCTGGTTCCTCTTGTAACGGCGAAGTGGCCGTCTCCCTGGGCCGACAGCTGGCTGTTGTGCCCGTCGACGAGTAGCAAGTGACGTGTCAGGACCGAGGGGTAAGTCAAAGACTTCCCCTTCTTGTAACTGCCAAGTGGCAGTTTCCCTAGGCCGACAGCTGGTTGCTGTGCCCGTTGACACGTGGCGCTTGAGCACGCACGTACGCGTCATGGAACGGGAAAGGTACTGCCCAAGTAGACCCAGCCCAGCGGTACTACAGCTGGCACCGATTCCAGGTCCGGTAGTCCCGCTAATGGAACTGGTTTTCAGGCCCGGCTGCAGAAATACGGTCCCGGCAGACACCCTCTGATCTGGATATAAGCCTTGCCAACGTGAGTACCGCCGCCACTTAGACCGACATCTTTTATTATTATTATTTTTATCTTATTTATTATCAAGGCTCGTCGAGCCCTTCGCATTAAAAAAAAATAAAAAATAAAAAATAAAAATAAAATAAAATAAAAAATTCAGCGGTTGGCCGCAGAATGATCAGGGCTAATTAACTTGATGACCCATAGCGCAACCCCTTGCCGTTAAGCAGAGCAGCTGGACCGTGGCTCACTCAGGTTGGGCTAGTGGAATACGTCTTACCCCTCAGGTTAGAACGTCTAACCGGTGTGACAAATTTTGACACACCGAGGAGGGCCAGAAGGTCGGGCCCTCCGACATGATACCAAACCCCTACCCAGCGTCCCCGCTGGGTAGAAATGAGACAGCGTCTGGTATAAAGAAAGATGATAACTCTGTTTAGTTCATTCTTAGGGCTCTGCATTGCAAATCTCATAGCGTCGATTTGCGCTAGCCTATTTCACTTCTATCAACGCTTTTCTCTCTCCCCTTTTGATATGACTCCTGTGTTATCCATAGTCGTTTCTTCTCTTTCTCCTCAGTCCTCTCCCTTACAGTGCTCCATCGTTCGCACGTTTCTTCTCTCTTTTCTCGGTTCTTTTTGCACCATGCATGAGGCACGCCGCGGACAGGGAAGAGGTAGGGGAGGAAGGGCCAGTAAGGCTAAGGAGGAGCCGCCGGCTAGGACACGGCACGTTTATAGCTCAGAGGAGGAGGAGGAAGAAGAGCCGCGGGGCTATGGGCACCCGAGGTCTTATCCTCGCTACCCACTAACTGGGTGGTATGAGAAGACTCCATCCCCGGACAGAATGGAGTACCCCCGAAAAAAAATTGATGCACGCTACATCACACCCAGTGCCTCTTCTCCTCCTTATATCCACAAAGGTCCTTCCACTCCCGCTGTAAGCAAGGCCATAGTGCCAGCTCCACCTTCCTATGTCCCATGCATAGCTTCTTCGCCCTCTCACCCCAATAACTGCGTTCTCTTGAGCATCTTTTTTCTTCTCTTTCTTTTCCAGATCGAGCTTATGGCCATCTTCTATGTTTTATATAAGCATGATTTCTTTTCGTCTTTCTAAGTCTGACTTCAGTTCACAAAACTTTCAGTTCACAATCCACTTCATAGCATCCCTGCCCTGAGAGTTTGGCTTCCATAAGGCCGGGGATGCAGGTTTCTTGCGAACCAGGCCGCTTGTCGGCCACCAATTAAAATTTAAGAAGAATTTCTGTCTGCTGTTCGACTTGTTCTGCTGCTGGTTTTTTCTGCAATAAAGTTACTTCATCTCTTGATCCGGCTACCGTGCCAGGAGTACTGTCCCAACGATGAGGGCACTCACTCTGTCTGCCATGCCGGGGTCGAACTATACCAAACCCTTTCTCAACTTCTCAGGTAGCTGATGGGGATACCTAACCCCGTTCTTTTGCTCTGGTCTGAGAGAGGCGTCTCCTCAACTTCTCAGACAGGAAAAGGGATACCAAACCCTTTTTCCTTTTCTATGGTCTGTGTTTTTTTTTCATTAGAACCTGCATGATACCTGCAAAGCAACACRTTCCACGGACAACAATTGCGCCCCCAGCATGCAGATCTCCTGATAAACAGCAATCATGCAATCAGCACAATAAAATAAAATCCCACGAATAAATAATAAAATAATAAATATTACACAACAGTCCTTCACACCCAGAATCAGTTGATTGCCTTGGTTTTAGCCTCCCACTGGCTACGGGTGACAGACRTCCCTTCAGTCTGACATCCCTCATTCAGCCCGCCTCAGGCCAGGACTAGTCAGACCATTTGTCTTGACAACCCCTTTGACCTGCCTCCAGGTCAGGATCCACCATACCCACTATTCGAGTATGGCAGCCCTTTGGCACTCTCGCYAGGACACCCAGACTATAGCGGGTCTRGTCACCCTATGACAGTAGACGTCCCGTCAGTCATACTGTCCACGATCCGGATTTGACCTCGGCGGTCGGGGACCGGCTCACCCACCAGCTTCTGGCCTAGGGTTCTGGCTACCCCGACCAGATTTTCGAGTGTAGGACCCGGTCTAACTACAACTCAAGGCTCTGACTAACCTTATTGGATTGCATCCTCTCACTGCGGTAGGGTTCCAGCTGACCCCTGCCAACCTCACGGGCCAGGCCCYCGGAGCCTTAGCCTCAGTCAGACTACGGAATTTGACACTCGCGTCGGGGACCTGCTGACCCCACCTGATTGCAACCTACTGCGGTAAGGCTCTGGCTGGCCCCGACAATCAACAACATCTGAGGTTAGTGAAGATAACAGCAAGCACAGACAATCAGACAAGTATACAATTCCCCACAAGCAGACTTYCCATGCCCGCATAACAGGACAAACATTTCTCAAGAGACGTCCCTTCGGTCTCAAGAGRCACTGAACAATAACATGCTAGCTAACACTAAGAGTTCGYAAGAGACCTCCCTTCAGCCTCAAGCAAAGAAGTTAGTGCTAGCCCCAAAGAGGTCACTTCCCTCAACTGGGATTTCTTTTCCAAGAGACGTCCTGTCAGTCTCAAGGAAATACTGAAACACTGATCTCAGAGAGGTCCCTTCCCTCATCTGAGTGAAGATAGGCCCTTAGCCAAGAAGCACGAAGTCCCTTTATTGACCACTCTCAGTCAAATAAAGTTGAACTTCTTTATGCCTGCCTTCGTCTGAATCGCTTGGATGGACAACTTAGTCAGAGACACGAAGTCCTTCTGCTGATAACTTTCAATCAGACAGACCAAAACTTTTTTATGTCCATCATGCTTTCTCTTTGTCATAAGAATAATACTGCTTATATCATTTGATGTGTCACAGCCATGAGTTTCTCAGATCTTGACACTGTGTCAATGCTCCCAGAACTGTACTCACAGTTACTCCCCACTCTCAGGATTTGACACTCATGGAACGACTGTAGCGCTTCATCCAAGATATAGTCTCATTAACTTAGTTCCTTGCTGAAATAGATAACGAAATGACTTGCTGAAAACTAGAATATTGAGACTGAAATGCTGAAGCCGAAGTACTGAAACTGAAATACTGAAACTGAAATGGTGAATTGACTATGCACGAATGATCATTGTTTGCTGATAACTGAGTCTCACTGTCTTACTGTACTTTCTCAGTCCTCTATGACCGTTCTCTTACTTGGATGGTTGACCTCTCTTCCCTCTCTTTGGAGTCACTGTAGGGATCAAGTCAAGGTCTCTAAGGATGAACTTACGAAGTCTTGACCCTGATACCATGTCATGAACCCTGGATCCATCCATCTCTGAAATCTCATAAACTTTGCTCTTTGAGCAGATTACGTTCTTCTTCCTTTGAGCCTGAACTTTCTCCAACTTCATGAGCAGTTACTACTGTTGCATTAACTCTCGCATACCAATCGTTTGGTTCATCATCTTCTTCTTTCCTTAGAATCGATTCATAGACGTATGCACTTGGAATTTCTCCCCAACTGTCTCTGTCTTCAGGCCTCAGACTCCATTTGTAGGAGCATGGTGCCTCATAATCCTCATCATCCTTTTCATTAAGGAAGTTATCAACATACGCAGATTCTTCAATTGTTCCATTCACATCTTCTTCTTCCTCTCGCCACTCAATTCGGCTTAAACCGTCCGCTCTGTTCTTCTCAGTGGGGATTTTTTCCAACTTAAAATCATATGTCCAGATGAAGGCGATCCATCTGCTGACTGTTGGATCTACCTGTTGGTCTTTTTTAATGACATCTATCACAGCAGATGCATCAGTCCTCAGGATGAATCTCCTTCCCAAGACGTAGTGTCTGATGCACCTGAGGCTATGGATGATTGACAGTAACTCTTTCCTGAATTGGGTGTAGTCTCTTTCAGTAGAATTGAGGGTTCTACTTTCAAATCTAAGAGGGCTCTCTCTCTCATTTTCATCTTTCTGAATAAGCACTCCACCCAGCGTCACTGATCCTCCATCAGCCTCAATGATGAAAGGTCTTGTCTCCTCATTATCATAATAGGGTACTCCCAGTACTACACCACCGTCTCTTAGTTTTTCTTGCAATGTTTCTGCTGCAGCTTGTCTTTTATCATTCCATGCTAAGTTAGCCTCTTATCTTACCATTTCTCTCAGAGGCTCTGCAAGGGCAGCAAAATGAGGAATAAAGATCCTCCAGAACTCACAGACTCCCAAGAAGCTCTTGACGTCTGTCACTCTTTTGAGAGGCAGAGACCAGTTCAAGATTTTGTCTATCTTCTTGGAATCTGGGATCCTTCCCTTGGAGAAGCATCTGAAGTCCAAGATTATCACTTCTGGTTGGAAGAGAAGGGACTTTGGCCCACTAGCAGTCAGATTATACTTCCGAAGTCTCTCTAGGACCATCTTTACTCCTTCAGCATGTTCCCAGACAAACTTTCTGACTCCCCCTGCGATCAAAGTCTCATCTCTTACCAAGGGTCCTTTTACAGGATTATCATCAATGTAGGGACTGGTTATTTCAGGAGAAATATCCTGCATGACTTTGGTCCAGCCCTGAGGTACCACACACATCTGAACAAGTCCCCTCGGTGTGTGCATGACGGTTATGGGTCGGTTAGTGGGATCAATATGGAACTGATCATAGTCAAAATACAGATCAACCAGAGAATAAATACATAGACCAGCAAAGGATTCAGCGAGGAGATCGGCATTAGGAAGACTATCTGCATCACGTACCGTCACATAATTGAGCTTCTGAAGATTCTGTATCCATCTTAGCCCGCCCCCTGGTTTCCAAAAACAAAACCAGTGGTTAGCATACGGTCCATCAGCAGGCTCAACAACATTGGATGCAATTTTTTTGTCAAGTTACTTCACTACTTTCGCTTCTTCCTTTAGGGCATACTTAGTTGGTCTATCATTCCGTGGAACATGATCAACTGTCCAAATCTTGACATCTTGATCATGTCCGCGTCCAATCGCCCCCTCTCTTCATCATTAAAAGAGAAAGCACCAGAGAATTCTTGACACACTTTGAAGATATATTATTTCTCTTTAGGCAGGATAAACTGATCCGAGCCTATCTTCATCGTATCAAACCTCTCTCTGGTGACTGTTTTCTCCAGTTTTGCTGATTCCCTCAATGCTCTTATAATTTGTCTTCCTTTTTCCAATGCTTCATCATAATCTTGCTCTATTAAGACTGTCACTGGGTTTTTCTTTATACCTTAGGGTTTGTATTTTCGTTTCGACTCAGTGACTATTTTCCTAAAAAAGGGTGAGTCGATGCAAATCTCAATTTCATCTTCCCTCCCTTAGCAGTTTCCACAGCTTTCTTGAAGACTTCAATTTGTTCATCCTCATCCTCGAGTTTACTAAAGGCTCTCATTATTTTCGAAACTTGATTGATTCCCACTGAAATCTCTTCTTTTGCTTCTCGTTTTCCTTCCTCCTTTAGTCTCATAACTCTTTCAGCAGATTCCTCCCTCCTGATCGAATTAGCAGATAGTTTATGCTTAAAATCATTTTTCGTACCGACAATAAAGGTCTGCTCTTGAGCAGTCTCTAGATCCTGCAGACTGATCCAGGATGACCCCTGAGGACTGAAAAATTGAACCGCCTCCATCCTATGCAAGAATGAAATTCCGAAGATACAGTCATGATCCAGATCAGGTACTACAAAACCCAGTAACTCCACAGTCATTGTTCCGACCTTGATAGGTAAATTATCAATAAAACCCGCCACGAGCAACTCTCTTGCAATATTACTCAGTACGTTTTGTGCAGGCATGTCAATAGATAAATTACATGCTTCCATCGTTCTTCGTGAAAGAAGTATCATCTCTGCCCTAAAATCTACCAAGGCTAGAATCTTCACTTGGTTAATGCGAATTGTAAGATGCTCACAACCCATGGTTGCAAATCTCATCTTGCAACCTGGTAGTGATCTATTCATTTGGTTGGGAAATACTGACCCCAAATAATTAACTTCCATTTTCTTCTTCTCAATTAACCTCTTCAATTTTTCTCTCAGTTTGGGTGCTAGTGTCATTGCTTCCTTGAAAGACAGTGTCACTTCCGTTTCTTCCAGCATCTTAGCAATTACATCAGAAATTACTATCCCATCATCCAAATCACTCTTGAGAACAAACTTTTTCTTTCTTCCCTGTTCATTCTCTCCCAATGAACGCTCCGGTTCAGGATCATCAAGAATGTCGATAAGTGATTCCTCAGCCTTCTTTCTTTTCTTTTCTTTTATCATTTGCGGTGTCATACGAGTTTGGCGGTTCCTTACTTCACCAACCCTTACACTAGGTTCCATGATAAGCTTTGGAGGTAAATCACCATGGAATGACATCATATTAGCCAGGAGGTGAGCCACTTCATTGGAAAATGACTCTACTAATCCAGAGGGATTCTGAAAAGTAGAGTCCCCTCCCAATGGAGATTCACTTGTTGATGCCCCACTAGGCTCACACTCCGTCAATGTTAAGGACTGTAGAGACAACCCAATCGTGGTATGAGGGTCATTTGTTCTTTGTACTAGTTCATTGGGCAAATTTCCAGTGAGGAAATGAACATTCACATTGGTCTTTCTCTTCTTCTTAATATTCATCTTTTCATCATGTTCAAGAGCAAAACGCCTCATACCTCCCAGATGTCTCGGATCCAACTTATTTCATGAACTATCACAGACATGGCCCATTGCATCTTTCTTTGCCACCCCACTCCTTACATCCTCCTCAAAAGGCTTACAATAGGTGGTAGTATGTTCAGTTTCGCCACAATAGTAGCAAGTAAAACTCCTTTTAGGACGTTCATCATATTTCCTTCTCTCTCTGTTTCCTCCATCACCACTCTTCCCGTTGCTTTTGGTTCTGGACGAATCCCCCTTCTTACCATGATTTTCGTTGTCACCATTATCATCGTCATTTTCCTCAATTTCAGCCTTTTTCTTTTCCCTGTCATCCACAACATGCGTTGCAGGCATAAAGTTAGTCATCATTTTTGAAGAATATTCTCTGCAGTCAGAGACAGTGGGTAGATTTCTTATGATTGCAACCATTTCATCTCATCTGAGAGGATAATGCTGAGCTTGATTAAGAACTGCTTGTCTTTCAGTGTAAGTAAAATTTGTCAAAAATATATGGCATCTCTGGGCTTCATCAAAATATGGAATCCTTCTTGCTGTTCGAATAAAAGTCTAAAGAAAAACATTGAAAGTGTCGTATTTAGCTCTTCTTATGTTGAGTAAGTCATTAGTTGTGGTTGAGATTAAATCTTTCTCAAATTCCTTTTTCAGTTTCTCCTTTACTTCTTCCCAAGTAGTAACACATTTCATTAATTCCTGAATTTCCAGTCTCGAATTAGTGTCACAATAAGATAGAAGCTGCTTAAGTCGTTGCTTATCTGTCTATCCATAGCTGAGTCTAAATAATTCATACTCGTCCAAGAAGTCATTAACCTGAGGTCCTCTGAAGAAGGGAATTCTCTCATCCGGCCTTTTTGCTCTGGAAATATCTTATCCCCTTTGATTGTATCAACTTTCTCGACCGGTTCCCGTATAACCCCAACCAAGGCCTTTTCATTGGTCCCTGCAGATGTACTTGGTCTTGCTCGCCCTGCCATCTTGACCATAGACTTTCCCAAAATATTTTCCTTCTCTTTCTGTGACTCTTGTCCTTTTTCTTCTCTGCCCTTCAATCTCTTACTTTTTTCGCAAGAGATACATGCTCATTCCTCTCTTCTCTTGTCTGCTCTACTCCCTGAGAGTTCTGTACATATAGGGTATAAACAATAATTGATTGGGTAGTGTTCAGGGGCAGTGCAATCCTTTTCAGCCTTCCAATGTAATCTTCAATCAATTCTTTCTCATCATCCCTACTCAGTCTTCTGTCATACCCCTTTATAGTACCCCGGATCATAAAATATCGAGTCACGTCTGCATCATTTACAGCCCGCTGTTGATCCTTCTTGCAAGAGAGACCCGTTCCTGAAAAGTGTGGTATGATACTCTCTCAGTAGTTCCCACTTTCACCACCTTTAACAGATAGCTTATCTCAGTTTGGTCAGTGGTAATTCTCAAGGCAGAATCTCTCATGCGATCCAAGAAAGGCTGCAAAAACTCAAGCTCATCCAGGGTAGAAAGATTTCTATCAGAGATCCGAAGAGTCCCTTCTATCTTGACTACTCTACCTTCCAACACAATTCCTAGTGTCAGTTGTTCAGTCAAACTGGGCATTGCTAATCATCATAAGCAACATCTGAAAGGTAGATCTCAGGTTGGATATAATCAGGGATCTCGAATCTGTGTTCAAAGGTACTTACGAGTAGGGATTTTATCATCACAGTGGAGTCTTTTTCTTTTGCTCTACCAATCTCAGCAATGGCTTCCAACAGAGGCATCCAATCTCTTCGGCCTTCAAATCTCTTAGCAGTTGAGAACTCAGGAAGCCTCTCAAATTGTCTTACTTCTTTCCCCCAGGTTACTTTCCCCTTTAACTTTTCAAGTCACTCCTTGGTTTTTATGAGACTAATAGAAGTGTCTGTCTGACACTTCAAGTAGTCATCTTCCTTTTCTAGGCCTGCTGGTACATAAATTCGTACGTCCAGGCTGCCAGTACTCAGGAATTTGACCACTGGAATGTGAAATGTTATGAGCCCTCTCTCACAAGTCTCATATCTCAGGATCACAAAATGATTACCACACCCTATCACCTCATAGAGTCTACCCTTCACAGTAGTTACCCCGGCTACGGAGAATATTCTTCTTGGGCTCTCTTCACTTTCCATGCAAACTTTATTATGGCATATCAATTGTGTCTTGGGAATGTGAGTCCTTCAACTGGTGGAGAGGGTATCGCAGCAAAAGGTCTGACATAGGTGCTATAGGAAAAGTTTCTTCCCTCTCGTTCTAATCTAATATTCTCATCATGCACAAAATTCGACGCTCGTCACCAACACACACCTTTTCGACTTTTATCAAATCTTTGCTTCGGCTCATAAATCTCAATATCATATTCATCAAGATCAATAAAATAACATGTAAGAACATACAGACTGTCCTGTTCTTGTCCTGATCTCTTTATAACTTCATATCTCACGATTTTATAGGAAATTACCGCCTTATATGCTACAGCATTAAGAGAATTCAGCAACTTGTCTGACTCGGCCCTACTCAACCCTTCATGGCCTCTTATCAGTCTAAGCTTTGATTTTTCTCTTAAAGGTACATAACGTCGACTCATCAGACTCTTTGACCTCTTTTCACTTTCTGGGCAAACTCAATCACCGCAAACCAATCATCTTTTGATAAATTTATATCAGGTAAGAGAGGAGCTGGAAATCCCTTGAAGGCAGTAAATCGCGTAGATCCAGTGAAACACTTGTTCTCTCCCTCAAGCCTCTCTTTTTCTCTCAGTACCACCTCTTCAGCAAATCCCCAACATCTTTCATACACTGCGTGAACACTTCTTTCTTTTGGGACATAGATTCTGACATCATACACATCCTGATCTGTGAAATAGAACGTCAATACATATAATCGTTTCTGTTCTCATCCGCTCTCGACTATCTCATACCTGACAACTTCATACGAAAATGTCTCTCTCTTGCTTAGAGTATTCAACGACCTTAGGAGACATTCAATCTTCTCTTGACTTGGACCCGAACCTCTGCCAAAATTTGACTTTCTTTGTCTGATTACTTCTGCTGAAATTTCTTCAGCTCTCATGACCACCGTTTCTCTTCTCCCTTGTCAATACCTTGTTGATTATCGGTAGCCAGTTAGTCTCATCACAATAGCTTTCAGGTATAGGAGGGATTGGAACAGTCTTATATGTTACTGGCATTACACCCCATTCCACTTTCTTCTTTTGCTTGATCAAGTCTGCCTTTTCGTCATAAATAAATTGAATCACGATTTTCCATAACCAATTAAAATTTTCACCATCATTGTTGCCTCCTTCCTTGACATATGGGCGGATATCATAGACATCTTCCTCCAAGAAGTGAGTCAGCACTACACAGATGGTTGAACCACAAGAGTG
Organism: Chara braunii; assembly: GCA_003427395.1. Lineage (NCBI taxonomy): Eukaryota > Viridiplantae > Streptophyta > Charophyceae > Charales > Characeae > Chara > Chara braunii. The sequence goes on from BFEA01000086.1 coordinate 3,681,082, forward strand.
ATAGCCCCAACAAACCTCATATCTGTAATGAAATATTCCTCTTGCGGTGTTGGGCGATAATTGGGCATACCTGGTATCAAGATCGATTCTCTCCAGTCAATAACATCAATCTCCTTTCCCGATTCAGTGTGGTACCTCACACAAGGAAAAAATAAATCACAGTTAGTAGTCGTGATTCTCAAAAAAATCGAGACTTGAATGAAAATAATAAAATTAACATGAAGCTCACAGAAATGTCAACAGTTCTCACGTCCTAATCAAAGCTCAAAGATGATGATGACCCAGGTTCGTTCCGGAGACGAAAATTTTTTCATGTCCCCGGCAACGGCGCCATTTTTGTCACATTTTTTTCAGTTTCGGCCCACTTTGGGCGATCGAAAAACCAACAGGCTGTCACGCAGGATTTTGCGTTGATTTTTGCAATAAATAAATAATTAAATTTAAATAGAGCAAAATCCCTTCCTGTTGTGTGCGGCCGGCTTCGAGCGAGACCCTTTAATTGCGATCTTCGCCGGACCCCGGTCTAAGGAATCTTTGATTGTGATTCGGAACAGTAATGATATTGCAAATAATAAAAGTTAAAATAAACATGTCATGAATGTATCGAGATGCCAATTTAGGAATTTGAGAACTGTGACATAATCAGCAATGAGATACAATCATCAAGCAATGCCGAGAGAGAGAACCAAGACTGATTGACTCAAGGCAAAGATAAGATGAATGAGGGAAAAGTGAGAGCTCGTATCATCTCAAGAGTACAATGACAAGGACATGGTCAGTGCTCAATGTCTGTGCTCTCTCTTTTCCCTCTCACTCTCGACCTCAATCTTGATCTCTCAGAGCATCTGACACCACGTCCAAGTACATCTTGAGAAGGTCTGTTGCGGTATTTTTATGATGATTGTACCCAAATCTTGAGTATGCTCTTCTCAATATATCTGCCTTGCTCAATAAGTTCTCGCCTTGAGTCTGCTACACTCAGATACTCGCTGATTTCGAAATTGCTCACATATCATCTGATCAGTCTTGTCGAGAGTTGATGTCACCGAGAGCACTTGCTGTGACATAACTGTTGTTGCTGTCACCAGGAGACCCCGCTAAGACCAGCGTTACCGCTGTTATTTCCGGGATTGCCTGTTATGA
>BFEA01000086.1:3689091-3703305 GCA_003427395.1 Chara braunii
ATTGGGTGATCAGCCGTGATCCCAATCACGGGATTTTACTAATTAGTTAATTTCGAAATTACAGAAAACTAAAATGACTTGGACCAGCAAGCGGCGGCAAGCTCAACCTTCACTTAGGGCTGCTCCCGCTTGCTGGTTGTTTCGTGATTGGGTGATCAGCCGTGATCCCAATCACGGGATTTATTAATTAGTTAATTTCGAAATTACAGAAAACTAAAACGACTTGGAACAGCAAGCGGCGGTGAGCTCAACCTTCACTTAGGGCTGTTCCCGCTTGCTAGCTGTCCCATGATTGGGTGATCAGCTGTGATCCCAATCACAGGATTTATTAATTAGTTAATTTTGAAATTACAGAAAACTAAAATGACTTGGAGCAGCAAGCAGCGGCGATCTCAGCCTTCACTTAGGGCTGCTCCCGCTTGCTGGCTGTCCAGTGATTGGGTGATCAGCCGTGATCCCAATCACGAGATTTTATTAATTAGTTAATTTCGAAATTACAAAAAACTGAAATGACTTGGACCAGCAAGCGGCGGCGAGCTAAGCCTTCACTTCGTGTTGCTCCCGCTTGCTGGCTGTCCCGTGATTGGGTGAGCAGCCGTGATCCCAATCATGGGATTTATTAATTAGTTAATTTGGAAATTATAGAAAACTAAAATGACTTGGACCAGCAAGCGGCGACGAGCTCAGCCTTCACTTAGGGTTGTCCCCGCTTGCTCACTGTCCCGTGATTGGGTGATCAGCCGTGATCCGAATCACGGGATTTTATTAATTAGTTAGTTTCAAAATTACGAAGATAATCTAACTGCTTGGACCAGCAAGCGGTGACGAGTTCAGCCTTTACTTTGTGCAGTTACCGCTTGCTGGCTGTCCCGTGATTGGGTAATCAGTCCTTATCCCAGTCACGGGATTTTTATTAATTAAGTAATCTCAAAATAAAAAAAAATACTAAAATGATTTGGCTCAGCAAGCGACAGTGAGCCCAGCCTTCACTCGGGGCTGCTCCCGCTTGCTGGCCGTCCCGTGATTGGGCGATCAGCCATTATCCCAATCACGGGATTTACTAATTAGTGAGTTCCGAAATTACTTATGAAGTGTGCAGCCCTCTCATAGGGCGAACCTCAGTGATTGGCAATAATAAATAAATAAATAAATAAATATCTTTTTCTTCTTTTACGGCCAATCAGTGGACCGCTGCAGTCCTCTCTCAACGCTCTCTCCCTCATGCACCGCACATATGCTCATGCAGTCTCTCTATCTCTCTCATTCACTGCAGTCTCTCTCTCTCACTCGTTGCAGTCTCTCTCTCTCACACTCTGTGCAGTCTCTCTCTCACTCAGTGCAGTCTCTCTCTCTCACTAAGTGCAGTCTCTCTCTCTTACTCTGTGTCTGTGCAACTGCGTCCCGTTCAGATGCATCCGAAGGCTATTTCGATCTCGATAACCCCTGTGTTGTATTCAAGGGAAGGGTTGCAGGGGATGCTATTTTCAGCAAAACGGCTCCTCCCTGACTCTGCAAGTCTCTCTCTCGCACTCCATTGGTCTCACTCTCTCACTTCTTTTCCGGCGCTCCACTGTCTGGCTGGTTTCCTCTTGAGCGAACCTGGGCATAGGCAGACGCAGATGCATGCAATTAACATGCAAGACTCCTCTCCCACAGTAACTCGCGTGTCAGCAGCAGAGCTCTGGTAACGAGCACTGAGGTTCCTCGTGGCCGTAACCCAAGCGCAGGGTTCACCCAGGTCACCTCTGTCCGAATCCCCCTGGAGTCGTGCCTGCCTTTCTTCTTCATTCGATACTTTTCAGTGACAACATGCAATTCCATGCACCGTGCATGACAAACACTCTTAGTGTTCAAGAGAGTGTTCAACTTGCACACTTGCACTAGGGGGTTCCTCGATGTCCCCTTATTTGTCACATTGTACGCAAAGATGAATGAATGAATCGAGTCACAACCCTGGGGTAAGTAACCATCAGGTGGCATGTCAGCGTGCCCTTGAGTGTCCGACAAGTCGCGCTCTCCTCCTGCCCTGCGTACATGCCGAGTCTGAACCTCGAAAGTCAAACCCTGGTTCCTCTTGTAACGGCGAAGTGGCCGTCTCCCTGGGCCGACAGCTGGCTGTTGTGCCCGTCGACGAGTAGCAAGTGACGTGTCAGGACCGAGGGGTAAGTCAAAGACTTCCCCTTCTTGTAACTGCCAAGTGGCAGTTTCCCTAGGCCGACAGCTGGTTGCTGTGCCCGTTGACACGTGGCGCTTGAGCACGCACGTACGCGTCATGGAACGGGAAAGGTACTGCCCAAGTAGACCCAGCCCAGCGGTACTACAGCTGGCACCGATTCCAGGTCCGGTAGTCCCGCTAATGGAACTGGTTTTCAGGCCCGGCTGCAGAAATACGGTCCCGGCAGACACCCTCTGATCTGGATATAAGCCTTGCCAACGTGAGTACCGCCGCCACTTAGACCGACATCTTTTATTATTATTATTTTTATCTTATTTATTATCAAGGCTCGTCGAGCCCTTCGCATTAAAAAAAAATAAAAAATAAAAAATAAAAATAAAATAAAATAAAAAATTCAGCGGTTGGCCGCAGAATGATCAGGGCTAATTAACTTGATGACCCATAGCGCAACCCCTTGCCGTTAAGCAGAGCAGCTGGACCGTGGCTCACTCAGGTTGGGCTAGTGGAATACGTCTTACCCCTCAGGTTAGAACGTCAAACCGGTGTGGCAAATTTTGACACACCGAGGAGGGCCAGAAGGTCGGGCCCTCCGACGTGATACCAAACACCCACCCAGCGTCCCCGCTGGGTAGAAATGAGACAGCGTCTGGTATAAAGAAAGATGATAACTCAGTTTAATCCATTTTTAGGGCTCTGCATTGTGAATCTCATAGCGTCGATTTGCGCTAGYYTWTTTCACTTCTAKCAACGCTTTTCTCTCTCCCCTTTTGATATKACTCCTGTGTTATCCATAGTCGTTTCTTCTCTTTCTCCTCRGTCCTCTCCCTTACAGTGCTCCATCGTTCGCACGTTTCTTCTCTCTTTTCTCGGTTCTTTTTGCACCATGCMTGAGGCACGCSGCGGACAGGGWAGAGGWAGGGGAGRAAGGGCCRGTAAGGCTAAGGAGGAGCCGCCRGCTAGGRCACGRCACGTTTATAGCTCRGAGGAGGAGGAGGAAGAAGARCCGCGGGGCTATGGGCACCYGAGGTCTTATCCTCGCTACCCACTAACTAAGTGGTATGAGAAGACTCCATCCCCGGACAGRATGGAGTACCCSCGAAAAAAAATTGATGCACGCTACATMACACCCAGTGCCTCTTCTCCTCCTTATATCCACAAAGGTCCTTCCACTCCCGCTGTAAATAAGGCCATAATGCCAGCTCCACCTTCCTATRTCCCATGCATAGCTTCTTCGCCCTCTCAYCCCARTAACTGCGTTCTCTTKAGYATCTTTTTTCTTCTCTTTCTTTTYCAGATCGAGCTTATGGCCATCTTCTATGTYTTATATAAGCATGATTTYTTTTCGTCTTTCTAAGTCTGACTTCARTTCAYAAAACTTTCAGTTCACAATCCACTTCATAGCATCCCTGCCCTGAGAGTTTGGCTTCCATAAGGCCGGGGATGCAGGTTTCTTGCGAACCAGGCCGCTTGTCGGCCACCAATTAAAATTTAAGAAGAATTTCTGTCTGCTGTTCGACTTGTTCTGCTGCTGGTTTTTTCTGCAATAAAGTTACTTCATCTCTTGATCCGGCTACCGTGCCAGGAGTACTGTCCCAACGATGAGGGCACTCACTCTGTCTGCCATGCCGGGGTCGAACTATACCAAACCCTTTCTCAACTTCTCAGGTAGCTGATGGGGATACCTAACCCCGTTCTTTTGCTCTGGTCTGAGAGAGGCGTCTCCTCAACTTCTCAGACAGGAAAAGGGATACCAAACCCTTTTTCCTTTTCTATGGTCTGTGTTTTTTTTTCATTAGAACCTGCATGATACCTGCAAAGCAACACRTTCCACGGACAACAATTGCGCCCCCAGCATGCAGATCTCCTGATAAACAGCAATCATGCAATCAGCACAATAAAATAAAATCCCACGAATAAATAATAAAATAATAAATATTACACAACAGTCCTTCACACCCAGAATCAGTTGATTGCCTTGGTTTTAGCCTCCCACTGGCTACGGGTGACAGACRTCCCTTCAGTCTGACATCCCTCATTCAGCCCGCCTCAGGCCAGGACTAGTCAGACCATTTGTCTTGACAACCCCTTTGACCTGCCTCCAGGTCAGGATCCACCATACCCACTATTCGAGTATGGCAGCCCTTTGGCACTCTCGCYAGGACACCCAGACTATAGCGGGTCTRGTCACCCTATGACAGTAGACGTCCCGTCAGTCATACTGTCCACGATCCGGATTTGACCTCGGCGGTCGGGGACCGGCTCACCCACCAGCTTCTGGCCTAGGGTTCTGGCTACCCCGACCAGATTTTCGAGTGTAGGACCCGGTCTAACTACAACTCAAGGCTCTGACTAACCTTATTGGATTGCATCCTCTCACTGCGGTAGGGTTCCAGCTGACCCCTGCCAACCTCACGGGCCAGGCCCYCGGAGCCTTAGCCTCAGTCAGACTACGGAATTTGACACTCGCGTCGGGGACCTGCTGACCCCACCTGATTGCAACCTACTGCGGTAAGGCTCTGGCTGGCCCCGACAATCAACAACATCTGAGGTTAGTGAAGATAACAGCAAGCACAGACAATCAGACAAGTATACAATTCCCCACAAGCAGACTTYCCATGCCCGCATAACAGGACAAACATTTCTCAAGAGACGTCCCTTCGGTCTCAAGAGRCACTGAACAATAACATGCTAGCTAACACTAAGAGTTCGTAAGAGACCTCCCTTCAGCCTCAAGCAAAGAAGTTAGTGCTAGCCCCAAAGAGGTCACTTCCCTCAACTGGGATTTCTTTTCCAAGAGACGTCCTGTCAGTCTCAAGGAAATACTGAAACACTGATCTCAGAGAGGTCCCTTCCCTCATCTGAGTGAAGATAGGCCCTTAGCCAAGAAGCACGAAGTCCCTTTATTGACCACTCTCAGTCAAATAAAGTTGAACTTCTTTATGCCTGCCTTCGTCTGAATCGCTTGGATGGACAACTTAGTCAGAGACACGAAGTCCTTCTGCTGATAACTTTCAATCAGACAGAACTGAACTTCTTTATGCCCATCATGCTTTCTCTTTATCATAAGAATAATACTGCTTAGATCATTTGGTGTGCCACAACCATGAGTTTCTCATATCTTGATACTGTGTGAATGCTCCCAGAACTGTACTCACAGTTACTCCCCACTCTCAGGATTTGACACTCATAGAACGACTGCAGCGCTTCATCAAAGATATAGTCTAATTAACTTAGTTGCTTGCTGAAATAGATAACGAAATGACTTGATGAAAACTGGAATATTGAGACTGAAAAGCTGAAGCCGAAGTACTGAAACTGAAATACTGAAACTGAAATGGTGAATTGACTATGCAAGAATGATCATTGTCTGCTGATAACTGAGCCTCACTGTCTCAGTGTCTTACTGTACTTTCTCAGTCCTCTATGACCGTTCTCTTACTTGGATGGTTGACTTCTCTTCCCTCTCTTTGGAGTCGTTGTAGGGATCAAGTCAGGGTCTCTAAGGATGAACTTATGAAGTATTGACCCTAATACCATATCATGAACCCTGGATCCATCCATCTCCGAAATCTCATAAACTTTGCTCTCTGCTTTTCTTGTAATTCTGTAAGGACCAAGCCATCTGGGCTTCAACCTCTTAGTCGATTGCGTCTCAATGGAACTGTCAAACAGAAGGACAACATCTCCAATCTTTAATTTTTTTTTTCTTATATACCTTTCCTTGTTCCATCTTTCTTGATCCGATAGTCTGTTGGATGTCATTCTCTCTTCTGCATCTATCACTGTCTGATCTACTTCAGATATCTGCCCCATTCTGATCTGCAGGAATTCTGAAATAGAATGATTCCTGTCACTTTCTCGACTTGACCATGTCTTGACAATACTCTCAATAGGCAATGTAACATATCGGCTGTACCACAGAGTAAAAGGTGCATAACCAGTAGTTCTCTTAACTGTGATATTATCAGCATGTACAGCAACTCTTAACACCTTTGGCCAGTTACTGAGTTTCCCTTCACACCACTTGGCCAATGAATCTTTCAAAGTTTTGTGGCATTTTTCAACAGGTGCATTCGCTTGAGGATGGTAAGTAGTCACACACCGAATTCTGACACCTAATTTGAGTGTAATTCTTCTGACAACCTCATTTATGAATTTTGATCCTCTGTCTGAGACAAATTCTCTGATAAAAGGATACCTGAGATAGACTTCCTCTATCCAATCAGCCACTTGCTCGGCTGTCTTCCTTTTCAGAGTTTTTGCGTCAACGTATCCAGAGAAATTATCTCTCATATTTAATATGTATCTCATCCCACCCTTGCCTGGAGGCATAGTGACGAGATCCAGATGAACTCTACTACCTGGCTCTACCAGGATTGTAGAGAATAGTGGCTCAATCATCCTTGTGGTAGACCTCTTCTGACATAAGACACAGACCAGGATTTACAGTACCAGGAAATCATGTCTCTCATGCCAGGCTAAAAGTAGAGTTTGACAGTTTTGGAGTAGGTAGCCTCAGCAGCCCTATGGCCACTGGCAACCCCCTCATGTAGAGCAGCGATTATCTCTAACTGCCTCTCTTTACCACAGATCACTCTTAGCGGAGGTAAGCCTCCCTTACCATCTACAAAGAGATGTCCTCTTTTTAGTCTGAATTTCTTCCTTAAATCCTTACAATAATATTCTTTTAGCTGCTCCCTTTCCATTTTTCTGTCAATCTCTTGATAATTTTCATCATATTCTTCAAAGAATAAAAATATCTCTTCTTCCTTCTTTTCACTCTCTTCTTCTTCCTTTGAGCCTGAACTTTCTCCAACTTCATGAGCAGTCACTGCTGTTGCATTAACTCTCGCATACCAATCGTTTGGTTCATCATCTTCTTCTTTCCTTAGAATCGACTCATAGACGTATGCACTTGGAATTTCTCCCCAACTGTCTCTCTTTTCAGACCACAGACTCCATTTGTAGGAGCATGGTGTCTCATAATCCTCATCATCCTTTTCATTAAGGAAGTTATCAACATAGGCAAAGTCTTCAATTGTTCCATTCACATTTTCTTCTTCCTCTCGCCACTCAATCCGGCTTAAGTCATCCGCTCTGTTATTCTCAGTGGGGATCTTTTACAACTTAAAATCATATGTCAAGATGAAGGCGATCCATCTGCTGACTGTTGGATCTACCTGTTAGTGCTTTTTAATGACACCTATCACAACAGATGCATCAGTCCTCAGGATGAATCTCCTTCCCAAGACGTAGTGCCTGAAGCACATGAGGCTATGGATAATTGACAGTAGCTCTTTCATGAATTGGGTGTAGCCTCTTTCAGTGGAATTGAGGGTTCTACTTTCAAATCTTAGAGGCCTCTCTCCCATTTTCATCTTTCTGAATAAGCACTCCACCCAGTACCACTTGTCCTCCATCAGCCTCAATGATGAAAGGTCTTGTCTCCTCATCATCATAATAGGGTACTCCCAATACTACACCACCGTCTCTTAATTTTTCTTGCAATGTTTTTGCTACAGCTTGTCTTTTATCATTCCATGCTGAGTTAACATATTGTCTTACCATTTCTCTCAGAGGCTCTGCAAGGGCAGCAAAATGAGGAATAAAGATCCTCCAAAACCCACAAACTGCCAAGAAGCTCCTGACGTCTGTCACTCTTTTGAGAGGCAGAGACCAGTTCAAGATTTTGTCTATCTTCTTGGGATCTGGGATCCTTCCCTTGGAGAAGCATCTTAAGTCCAAGATTATCACTTCTGGTTGGAAGAGAAGGGACTTTGGCCCACTGGCAGTCAGATTATACTTCCGAAGTCTCTCTAGGACCATCTTTACTCCTTCAGCATGTTCCCAGACAAACTTTCTGACTTCCCCTGCGACCAAAGTCTCATATCTTACCAATGGTCCTTTTACAGGATTATCATCAATGTAGAGACTGATTATTTCAGGAGAAATATTCTGCATGACTTTGATCATATTCCTTTGAACCACTGTCACTCCGTTAGTCCAACCCTAAGGTACCACACACATCTGAACGAGTCCCCTCGGTGTGTGCATGACGGTCATGGGTCGGTTAGTGGGATCAATAGGGTACTGATCATAGCCAGAATACAGATCAACCAGGGAATAAATACATCGACCAGCAAATAATTCAGCGAGGTGATCAGCATTAGGAAGGCTACCTGGATCACGTACCATCACAGAATTGAGCTTCTCAAGATTCTGTATCCATCTTAGCCCGCCCCCTAGTTTCCAAAAACAAAACCAGTGGTTATCATACGGTCCATCAGCAGGCTCAGCAACATTGGATGCAATTTTCTTGTCAAGGTACTTTACTACTTCCGCTTCTTCCTTTAGGGCATACTTAGTTGGTCTATCATTCCATGGAACAAGATCAACTGTCCAAATTTTGACCATCTTGATCATGTCTACGTCCAATCGCCCCCTCGCTTCATCATTAAAGGAGAAAGCACCAGAGAATTCTGGACACACTTTGAAGATATATTCTTTCTCTTTAGGCAGGATAAACTGATCCGAACCTATCTTCATCGTATCAAACCTCTCTCTGGTAACTGTTTTCTCCAGTTTTGCTGATTCCCTCAATGCTCTTATAATTTGCCTTTCCTTTTCCAATGCTTCATCATAATCTTGCTCTATTAAGACTGCCACTGAGTTTTTCTTTACACCTTTGGGTTTGTATTTTCGTTTCGACCCAGTGACTATTTTCCTAAAAAAGGGTGAGTCAATGCAAATCTCAATTCCATTTTCCCTCCCTTAGCAGTTTCCACAGCTTTCTTAAAGGTTTCAATTTGCCCGTCCTCATCCTCGAGTTTATCAAGGGCTCTCATTATTTTCGAAATTTGATTAATTCCCACTGAAATTTTCTTTTTTGCTTCTCGTTTTCCTTCCTCCTTTAGTCTCCTAACTCTTTCAGCACATTCCTCCCTCCTGATCGAATTAGCAGATAGTTGATGCTTGAAATCATTTTTCGTACCGACAATAAAGGTCTTCTCTTGAGCAGTCTCTGGATCCTGCAAACTGATCCAGGATGACCCCTCGCGACTGAAAAATTGGACCGGCTCCATCCTATGCAAGAATGGAGTACCCACGATACAGTCATGATCCAGATCAGGTACTACAAAACTCAGTAACTCCACAGTCATTGTCCCGACCTTGATAGGTAAATTATCAATAAGACCCGCCACGAACAGCTCTCCTGCAATATCACTCAGTACGTTTTGTGCAGGCATGTCAATAGATAAATTACATGCTTCCATCGTTCTTCGTGAAAGAAGTATCATTTCTGCCCCAGAATCTACCAAGGCTAGAATCTTCACTTGGTTAATGCGAATTGTAAGATGCCCACAACCCATGGTTGCAAATCTGATCTTGCAACCTGGTAGTGATCTATTCACTTGGTTGGGAAATAATGACCCCCAATAATTAACTTTCATTTTCTTCTTCTCAATTAACCTCCTCAATTCTTCTCTCAGTTTGGGTGCTAGTGTCATTGCTTCCTTGAAAGACAGTGTCACTTCCGTTTCTTTCAGCATCTTAGCAATCACATCAGATATCACTGTCCTATCATCCAAATCACTCTTGAGAACAAATTTTCTTTTTCTTCCCTGTTCATTCTCTCCCTGTGAACGCTTCGGCTCAGGATCATCAAGAATGTCGATAAGTGATTCCTCAGCCTTCTTTATTTTATTTTCTTTTATCATTTGCGGGGTCATACGAGTTTGGTGGTTCCTTACATCACCAACCCTAACACTAGGTTCCATGATAAGCTTTGGAGGTAAATCACCATGGAATGACATCATGTTAGCCAGGAGGTGAGCCAATTCATTGGAAAATGACTCTACTAATCCAGAGGGATTTTGAAAAGTAGGGTCCCCTCCCAATGGAGATTCACTTGTTGATACCCCACTAGGCTCACACTCTGTCAATGTTAAGGACTGTAGAGACAACCCAATCGTGGTATGAGGGTCATTTGTTCTTTGTACCAGTTCACTGGGCAAATCTTCAGTGAGGAAAGAAACATTCACATTGGTCTTTCTCTTCTTCTTAATCTTCATTTTTTCATCATGTTTAAGAGCAAGAAGCCTCATACCTCCCGGATGTCTGGGATCTAACTTATTCCATGAACTATCACAGACATGGCTCATTGCATCTTTTTTTGCCACCCCACTCCTTACACCCTTCTCAAGAGGCTTGCTATAGGTGGTAGTATGTCCACTTTCGCCACAATAGTAGCAAGTAAAACTCCTCTTAGGACGTTCATCATATTTCCTTCTCTCTCTGTTTCCTCAATCACCACTCTCACCATTCCTTTTGGTTCTGGATGAATCCCCCTTCTTACCATGATTTTCGTTGTCACCATTATCATCGTCATCTTCCTCACTTTCAGCCTTTTTCTTTTCCCTGTCATCCACAGCATGCGTTGCAGGCCTTGCAGGCATAAAGTTAGTCATCATTTTTGAAGAATATTCTCTGCAGTAAGATTGCTCCCTCTACTCATCCCATTCTTAGTCTCCCAATCCTTGGTCAAAGTACTGATCTGATCCAGTGACCATTTCTTATGAGAGACAGTAGGTAGCGTTCTTATGATTACAACCATTTCATCCCATCTGAGAGGATAATGCTGAGCTTGATTAAGAACTGTTTGTCTTTCAGTGTCAGTAAAATTTGTCCAAAATATATGGCATCTCTGCCCTTAATCCAAATATGGAATCCTTCTTGCTGTTCGACTAAAGGTCTGAAGAAAAACAATGACAGTGTCGTATTTAGCTCTATCAGAATAAATGAGGGGGCAACGGGGGGAGGGCGCAACGAGGGGCTGGAGAACAACTCACAAATGACGCATTGACTTTAGCCGACGGCAGAACAATAGCAATTACGTTCGGATTTCAATGGCGTTATTTTGTTTGTTTGACGGTCGGGGAGTTGTTGAAAACCGTGGAGTGCCTTTAACATCCGGCCGTCGGGAAGTGTGAGCATTGTACGATCATACTACGGCTAATGCGCCCGACCCCATCCGAACTCGGAAGCTAAGCGCCGTTGGGCCGGAATAGTACTGGGATGGCTGACCTCTTGGGAAGTCCCGTTGCTGTACCTACCTACAGCCAAGGGCATTGCTTTTGGAACCCAATCTGTAATATGTCTGTCGGTGGCCCTGTGTGGCGGGCCCGCAAGTAAATAGGGCAGGGCACTGCATCGTGGTGTGGCAGGGRGGGGCAAGCATAACATGCATGTGCAGGGGGAGGGAGGGAATAAGGGCACGGTGCAGGGAGGAGGACAACATAGGGGAGGGCACACAGTTTCCGTCCGTCAGCCGTAGGGATAGGGAGGCATGCACAACAAATGCAGTGGGCGCCTTCAGCGCAGCGCGGCGCCGCTTTTTGCTTAACATTCGAACATGCCACATCGTTTTCCGTCAAGAAAGTAAACAATGCATCCCGGGGCGAAACACGCACCGTGGGGTGGGAGGTTTCGCAGCAAACAATGAACTGGCAACTCACGGCCACGGAGAGAGGAGGCAAGCGCATAAATATAATGCACAGCGAATGAGGGGGCGGCAGGGGGCAGGCGCAACGAGGGGCTGGGGAAAAACTTGCAAACGGCGCCTTGACTTCAGCCGACGGCAGAACAGCAGCAATTATGTTCGGATTTAAATGGCGTTATTTTGTTTGTTTGACGGTCGGGGAGATGTTGAAAAGCGTGGAGTGCCTTCAACATTCGGAGGTCGGGACATGTGACCTGGGGAACAGCTCGCAAACGGCGCATTGACTTCAGCCGACGATAGAACAGCAGCAATTATGTTCGGATTTCAATGGCGTTATTTTGTTTGTTTGACGGTCGGGGAGTTGTTGAAAAGCGTGGAGTGCCCTTAACATCTGACCGTCGGGAAGTGAGAGCATTGTACGGTCATACCACGGCAAATGCGCTTGATCCCATCCAAACTCGGAAGCCAAGCGTCGTTGGGCCGGAATAGTACTGGGATGGGTGACCTCTTGAGAAGTCCCGTTGCTGTACCTACCTACAGCCAAGGGCATTGCTTTTGGAGCCCAATCTGTAATCTGTCTGTCAGTGGCCCTGTGTGGCGGGCCCGCAAGTAAACAGGGCGGGGCACTTCATCGTGGTGTGGCAGGGAGGGGCAAGCATAACATGCATGTGCAGGGGGAGGGAGGGAATAAGGGCACGGGGCAGGGAGGAAGGCAACATAGGGGGGGGCACACAGTTTTCGTCCGTCAGTCCGTAGGGATAGGGGGGCATGCACAGCGAATACATTGGCCGCATTCAGCGCAGCGCGGCGCCGCTTTCTGCTGAACATTCGAACATGCCACATCCTTTTCCGTCAAGAAACTGAACGATGCATCCTAGGGCGAAACAAGCACCGTGCGGTCGGAGGTTTCGCAGCAAACAATGAACTGGCAAGTCACAGCCACGGGGAGAGGAGACAAGCGTTGAAATATAATGCACAGCGAATGAGGGGGCGGCGGGGGGTGGGCGCAACGAGGGGCTGGGGAACAGCTCGCAAACGGCGCCTTGACTTCAGCCGACGGCAGAACAGCAGCAATTATGTTCGGATTTCAATGGCGTTATTTTGTTTGTTTGACGGTCGGGGAGTTGTTGAAAAGCGTGGAGTGCCCTTAATATCTGGACGTCGGGAGGTGTGAACATGGTACGGTCATACCACGGCTAATGCGCCCGATCCCGTCTGAACTCGAAAGCTAAGCGCCGTTGGGCCGGAATAGTACCGGGATGGGTCACCTCCTGGGAAGTCCCGGTGCTGTACCTACCTACAGCCAAGGGCATTGCTTTTGGAGCCCAATCTGTAATCTGTCTGTCGTAGCCCTGTGTGCCAGGCCCGCAAGTACACAGGGCGGGGCACTGCATAGTGGTGTGGCAGGGAGGGGCAAGCATAACATGCATGTGCAGGGGGAGGGAGGGAATAAGGGCACGGGGCAGGGAGGTGGGCAACATAGGGGGGGGAACACAGTTTCCGTCCGTCAGTCCGTAGGGATAGGGGGGCATGCATAGCAAATGTAGTGGGCGCCTTCCGCGCAACGCGGCGCGGCTTTTTGCTGAACATTCGAACATGCCACAGCGTTTTCCGTCAAGAAACAGGCTCCGTACGTGGCTGAACAATGCATCCCGGGGCAAAACAGGCACCGTGCGGTAGGAGGTTTCGCAGCAAAAAATGAATTGGCAAGTAACGGCCACGGGAAGAGGAGGCAAGCCCAGAAATACAATGCACACCGAATGAGGGGGCAGCAGGGGGCGGGCGCAAAGAGGGGCTGGGGAACAGCTCGCAAACGACGCCTTCAGTTCAGCCGATGGCAGAACAACAGCGATTATGTTCGACATTCAATGGCGTTATTTTGTTTGTTTGACGGTCGAGGAGTTGTTGAAAAACGTGGAGTGCCTTTAACATCCGGACGTCGGGAGGTGTGAGCACGGTATAGTCATACCACGGCTAATGTGCCCGATCCCATACGAACTCGGAGGCCAAGCGCCGTTGGGCCAGAATTATACTGGGATGGGTGACCTCCTGGGAAGTCCCGGTGCTGTACCTACCTACAGCCAAGGGCATTGCTTTTGGAGCGCGATTGGTAATCTGTCTGTCGGTGGCCCTGTGTGCCGGGCCCGGAAGTACACAAGGCGGGGCACTGCATCGTGGTGCGGCAGGGAGGGGCAAGCATAACATGCATGTGCAGGGGGAGGGAGGGAATAAGGGCACGGGGCAGGGAGGAGGGCAACATAGGGGGGGGCACACAGTTTCCGTTCGTCAGTCCGTAGGGATAGGGGGGCATGCACAGCAAATGCAGTGGGCGCCTTCAGCACAGCGCGGCGCCGCTTTTTGCTGAACATTCCAACATGCCACAGCATTTACCGTCAAGAAAAAGGCTCAGTACGTGGCTGAACAATGCATCCCGCGGCAAAACAGGCACCGTGCGGTGGGAGGTTTCGCAGCAAACAATGAACTGGCAAGTCACGGCCACAGGGAGAGGAGGCAAGCGCAGAAATATAATGCACAGCGA
>BFEA01000087.1:39053-54897 GCA_003427395.1 Chara braunii
GTGTGTGTGTGTGTGTGTGTGAGAGAGAGAGAGAGAGAGAGAGAGAGAGAGAGAGAGAGAGAGAGAGAGAGAGAGAGAGAGAGAGAAAAAAAAAAGGCAAGAAGGAGAACAATATAGCCGCTGGACATATTTCTAGACATGGGTTCCACAGTCCAGCTTTACAGATAGGGGCTTCACGGCGGAGATCTCCAGAGCGATCGGGCGATCGGCCGCTTAACGCATGCGCAAGGGTAGAGGGCACTAGCTCCTGCCACGTGGCGAGATCGGACGCTTAACGCTCGTACAAGGGAAGAGGGTGCTAATTCTAGCCACGACCCGCGTGAGATGACTGTGTATGGATCTCGTGTCCATCATAGGCATTGTGACAGATTTCATCATCGCTATGCCTTAGGGAATAGCAAAAGGTCTAGTAGGTGCTCCGGGAGGAGTATCTATATCGAGCAAACAACGCACTTCGTCATAAACTCACCTTCGGAGTAAGACGTCGCCAACAGCTGGCATTGGGTGACAATAACAGTTGGTTTGGACAATGAGAAGGAATGAAGGTTGTGTGATCACCCTCAATGCAGGACGACGACAACAGCCAAAAGGGCTACAATCAATATCGGCTATCGACGAACGACGTCGACAACAACAGGCAGGGTGAGGATTGTAACAGGTGGAAGTGTGAATATCTGCATTGAGATCGATGTCGACAATAGCAGGAAGGGTGTGGTAGAAAAGGTGGACAGCTGGCGGAGTAATCAGCACTGCTCGTTCTCATCACGAGAAGTACTTGTGATCACAGTACATTACTGAGGACATCGTCATTAAGTCTCAACTACATTGCGACAATCAGAGGGTAGGAATGCAAAAGCAAATCAAGTAAGAGGAGGGGGAAGACGAGACAAACACGGTCAACCTTTTTGTATCTCAAGAAAGGAAGAGGAAATGAATATTAGGAGGAAGGAGGTGGAGTGGAAGAGGATTGGGAATATTAGGAGGAAGGAGGTGGAGAGGTCAGGAGGCAAAATAGTTTAAATAGGAAACGGAAAACTCAATGGTGGATAGCTGGCAAAGTTTTCAGCATTGCCCGCCCTCATCACGCGAAGTCCTACTTGTGTAATGCGAAGTTTAAATGAACACATTCCTGAGGTCAAGCAAGGCGGACCTCATATAGGAGCTACGTACAGGGGAAGGAGTAAAACAACTGGAAAAACAACAGAGGACAAGAAAAGTTGTTACAACAACGAAAGAAAATTCTGCTCGGCCTGCGTAGAGAGCCCAGGGGAGGCTGGCATCATCTGGGAACAAGGGGGGGGACGAGAAGCATGACATATTGGTAAGAGCAGGGGATGAGAGAGAAGGATCGACGAGGGGTACAAGCCCGCCCAGGATTTGGAGTACGGAGAGATTGGAAAGGAGTCGCCAGCTTCGTCAACTTTGCAAGTGTGTTTTTTCCTTGTGCAACCCCCCTCCTTCCCTTTCACCCCTGGTTCTCCAGCCAACTTCTAATTATAATTCGTGATTTATAGGAGCAAATCTAACAAAATTTAATTATAAGAATAAAAGAATCAAGTAATTGAAAGTAATTGGTTAAGAGGATAAGTTAGTTGGGGGAGAAACACTCAGTAATTATTCTGTCATCAAAACAAGTGTGGACCAAAATCTCTCATCCACCGATTCTCATTGACTCGCTGTAAGCACCTGTAGGTACTCTTCAACGATAGTCTCTGCCAATCTCAACCAATTTTTGTCAAAATGAAACTGAATTGTCGCAGAGCAAAAGTTCAGGAATCATTGCTTTTCTACCAAGGGGCTATGCGTCATTCACTCTTCAGACACATTGGACCAAAACCGTACTCTAGACCGGGTATCGAATCTTCCACCCTCTGTCCAGAAAGTTCTTCAAGGGATAAAGGTAACGTGATGACAACAGGGCTTGGTACCAAAAATTTGCTTCAAAATTTGCATCTCCGGACTGCTCCTATGTACGGGGTTGGTAATCATACGCACACTGAAGATGTTGTTGCAACCTCTCATCATCTGTCCTCAACCAACCAAGACGCAGTTTCAATGACAATGGTTTCTCACACAGAGGTGGACCAGGTTATGGACGTAGAAAGGCAAGAAGTGGTAGCTGGTGATGATGAGGTTCTAACAGAGAAGGAAAAAATGCATGAAAAGCATCTGCCCCAGTCTTCAACTCTGCCCCATCCCTCATCCACGCAGGAGGCTAACACAGGGTGCCCCTCTTCCCATTCTCTTAATCAAACCTCATTGGCACAAAAAGTGAGGGAAACCCTGCAAAACAAAACTCGTAATATTTTGCGCCCATCGATTGACCTCTCAGGCTCTCCTCCGAAAGAACTCAAAGTCCCTCTCAGGAATCTATCTTCTGCTAGAGCCTACTTTCTTTTTCTTTTTCTCTTACCCTCTGAACAACTGGTGATCGAACAAGGAGGCAGGAAGACTTTGATGAAGTCCTATCCATCTGACAAATTGGTACAAAGGGATACGGTCTATACCAAGCATGCGAGTAACTGGATTTTTTATGATGATGCGGCCTACAGATCTGTGAATGATAAGATCAAATTCATTTGCAAGAGATTGGAGGCGTTAAGGGATGGTCCAGAAGGGGTGATGATTTTTTTTTTAATTCAGCCTATAACCCCCACACTCTTTACTGTACTCAGTCTGTTTGACAAGGATAAAGTCAGGATGGATGCGTGAAAGAAACTGCTTTGGGATCGGTCTGAAGTCAGAATCTAGCCATGGCTCCCCAAAAAAGTTGGTCCAGAAGAAAAAAGGGACCAGCTTATGAAGGACTTTTATTGGGTTGAGTTCCGCCATATCCCGATCGAGGTCCAGGCGGCCTTCATCCATGATTTTGGACAACAATTCACAATTGTGGATTTCATTAACCCATTACCATCCTATGTGGCTAAACGAGATGATTATCTTATGTTAGCCCTTGACCTGCCAAAAGAGCAGTTGTTCACAATGGATGACATTATTCCATTTAAGATGGGAGGGCGTGTTTACCAGATTCACACTACACATAAATTTCGTCCCTGGTGCTTCAAATGTAAAACCTATGGTCACCTCCACTCTGATTTTGCTTGTTCCCATCATACTCAGCATGTGGTTCCGCCTAAATTGAGGCTAAAAAAAATCCGCATAGACTCAACAGATGGCTCCCAGCGGTAGCTGGTTTTGAAGGATGGGTATACCAGGAAGATTTGAACCAAACAGGCCAGCCAGTGGGTTGGTCTTGGGAAAGGAGGAGTGACGTTCACAAATCCCCCCGTCCGGCGGCTGATTGGCTTCCTCCCCCACAATCTCCATCCCATCCTCAACCTGGTAGTTCATCAAGACAGGGACAGATGGGGACATCAAGACCTCAGGGTGCGACGAAGAACGATGGTGCTTCATCTGGGGCATCTGCGTCAACACAAGGAGGTTCAAAACTGGGAGGGGATAAGAGTAAAAATAAAAGTTCATCCTCCTCTTCAACTAGCGAAATATAAAAGTTCCCTGGTCCGAAAACAGCTGATTATATTCCTCGGTATGGTAATGGGGGCACCCAGGAATAGAAAGAGGTAAAAAAGAAGGGATCGGGGAAACAACTGATTGATTCATCCTCTCAGGGTCAGGGGTCGTCTGCTGCACAACCGAAGGAAACAAATTTGAGTAGATCCATCTCAACTTTGGAAACAGGTTCTGTCAACTGTAAATCAAGCCCAATTAAATCAAGAATTTCGGGAAAACACTCCGAAGTTGTTCCAATGGACATTGATCCTCTCAAGGATGCATTTGGCCCGACTCCTATGGAAGTTGAGTCAATGGAGCTTTTTGCTCCCCCTCCATCAGTCATGGCTGATAACAGTGGAAGAGTTGGGAGTGCTGATTCCATGGTAGCCTCAAACTTCAAAACTGTAATTATCCAAATAGCTGATTGGTTACTTTTTAATCTGACGAATCGACACCCGGAAATTGCTGAGTCTGCTTGGCCTCAATACCTGTAGGATCTGGTCCTTATGTTGGGTAGTAGTAAAAGCCTTGAGGTTTTCCTAGTGCAGGGTCCCCCAAAGGATGTCACCTGGGAGGAAATTAGTGCTAAATTGTTATTTATTGTTTCTGCAAGGCTTAATCTCTCTCTTCAAAAAGGTTCCAATCAGCTGCTTCGTTTGCAAAATAGATTTCAGCCCCTGTTGGAGTTTGCTGCTGAAGAGGTAAATATTAGCAGACAAACTCAAAAGGTCAGCTCAGAGACTGCAGCTGCTCTCCTAATCAATAACAAGGTCTACCCCAAGGATAGAAGAGTGGGTGGAAATGAAAGTACGCTTCAATTAACCAATGAAACTTTCATCGATTACAGTGAGTCGATAGGTCCACAACTCGGGCAGGTGCATCAGGTGTCCGGTTCTGATGATGGGGTAGACAGTGACAAAGGACCGGGACCGGATGATCCAGATGTTCTAAGTGCGCACCAGTTGTTGGGTACCCCTTTAACCTCATCTTCAGGCCTAGCCTTGCAGTCCAAGAAGGTGGATGTCATGCATTAAAGTACGTCATCCTTTAAATCGGAGGTGGACGTAGGACAAGGATTAAAACTTATTATTTCTGATCTTACAGGAGAACCGAAATTTTTGCAGCTTCCCCAGAAGAAGCAAGTTTCTGCCTCCCGTAGCCATAGTCAGGGTCTAATTGAGTGGGATCCGGGTTCTTCTGCTCACCTAGAGTCTCATGAGTCTCAAGAATTTCACGACAAACAAAAATTGTTGGATGAGTCATCCCAAGAAGTGGATCTCATTACAGACTTGCCTATCAGTGCCATCTTGCATAAGGATGGTTTAACAAACTTCTCCCTTACTCCGGCATTTGGTTTTGATTCTGAGCTCACAAGTAAGCGGCAAAGGCTGAAGCATCGTTTGGCTAAGGGGCAAGGGGTTTTATCTCCGATGAAAGTAGGAATTGCCATTCTGCCAGTCAGACTCCAAGGGGAATCATGGGAGGCAGGGTTATCCGAACTACCCGGAGCAGTTTATGGTGAAGTAACTGTCCTGGGTACCCCATCACCTCTCTTCTCCCCCTCCCCCGCTTCTGCACCAGTGCCTGGTCAACCTTGCTTACAAGAGGAAGTGGTGGATTTTGTTAAGGCAAATTTCTCTGGGGTATTGACAATTCTATCCGTCACTGAAGGCGATCAGAGAATGGCTGACTGGGTTATATATTTGAAATTTGATGTTAACAAGAGCTCAGATCTCAGATGGTTTAATCAGGAATCCCTAAGTGAGCTACAACTTCTCAAAGTCAAGGCAAACAACTTCTGGTCAGAAACTGACGTAGACACACTCTTGGTTAGATTGTTGGGACATAAGACCCTTGTTAAGGGGGGTCTGTTGGACTCTGGCCAATGACAGGAATGGTCCTAGACTCTCACTCCCCCAGTCCTAGATTCTGCATAGTGTTTTTGATTATGATTATATGGAGAACTTTAAGATAATTGATGCATTATACAATAAAGACAACTCTTGGAAGTTACTAAGAAGAAATGCAGATATAGACCTCAGATCAATGAATGTTAATGGTCTTGCTTCAGCTAAGTTCGAAAAGAAAAGAGTTATCTTTGACCAGTTAAAAGGTGTAGGTGGGAAGGAGTGGCCTGATGTGATATGTATACAAGAAACTCACCTCACAGACTTGGACCTTCATAACCATTGTCATAAGGAAATATGGTCTCACACTTCATTTAGAGCGCATGCCCCTCGCCCTGGGAGTGCGGCAGTAACAATTTGGATTCCCCCAGACTCCAAGGTAGAACCTGTTTATTGGGAAGCTGACAAAATGGATGGGAGGTGGGTGTTTATATTGGCAATGTTGGAACTTGAAATAGTTAGTATTTTTTGTGTCTATGGACCCAATGATATAGGGGATAGACAACGTTTTTTCGAACCTCTCTCCCCCATCCTTCCAGTCGGTATCCCAATAATTATAGCCGGTGATTTCAACGCAGCTGCAGACCGTTCTCTGGATCGATGAAATATCCCTACTTCTTCCCCAGTTTATGTAGAATCTGATGAGATTCTGATAACCAACCTGACTCAATCATTAAATTTTTTTTATTCCTTTAAAAGAATGAATCCATCTCAGCGTAGGTACACCTGTTTCAGGAGAAATCAAGCCAGTCAGACTACCAAGTCCCGCATAGATATGATCTTATTTTCAGAGGAATTGGTAGGGGCTCTAAAGGTAGCTGAGATATTTCCTAAGAGCTCTCACTTAGGTCTTGATCATGCGATATGTATGGTGATTCTTTCATTTGGAAAGAAGTCAGATCAAGGTAGGGGTTATTATAAACTTAATACTGCTCATCTCAAAATGGAATCCTTCAGAACCTTCATTAAGGATGTAAGGTCTTTTTGGAGGGAACAGAGGATCCATTTTTCAGACAACTTCATGTGGTTCAACAACGACTTAGTTTTTCTGGGCCGTAAATGCAATTAATACTCCAAGTTATTAGCAGCCGAACGATATTCTTCAGAAATTGGATTGTATGAGCGTATTCAACACTTACATCAATTCGAATTCGATGATAATGATGCAGCAAAGAATGATGCTATGGAACAGGAAATTCAAGATTTGGGAACTCAACTACTATCTCGTATGGAATATCGGTGACAAGGTATGCGGATTAGGAAAAAAATTGGGAAACATCTAACAGAATGATCTATGGACGCAAATTTTTTTGCAATGGCCAGAGTCCGGGCGGGTAGAACTGTCATTGAGGCTTTGAACCATCCCCATAATCAGGATGGTCCTCTTGTCACCTCGACGATCGAGTGCACTAAAATCGCAAGAGATTTTTTTAAAACACTTTTTCTCTCTGAAACTAATTAAAGATAGATGATTTCCTCATCCCTATGACTAGAACTCTATCAGATGTTCAAAAGGAGCAATTAGAATTGTCACTCACCAAGGAAGAAGTATGGACTGCTCTCATGCTGATGGAGGAAGAAAAGACTCCTGGCATTGATGGTCTACCAAAGGAATATTGGGAGACCATGTGAGACTTCATCTCCCAAGATCTCATGGATTTCTACTAGGAGGTATGGGAGTTGGGCCAGATGGGGGAATTTGTGGGTCAAGGTGTCCTGACATTATTATATAAGAAGGGACCGAAAAGTAACATTAGGAATTACCGCCTCATAACTATGTTGACAGTTATATATAAGTTGATCTCCAAGGTTCTTACTAATCGCCTGAATAAGTACATTGCGGATATACTTCATCCGTCCCAAACAGGGTTCATTCAGGGCAGAAATATTTAGGATAATATCTTGCTAGTCAACGAACTTATAAGGCTTTCCCGACAGTCCAAGCATAATGCTGCCTTTGTTTTTATTGATTTTGAAAAGACCTACGACAACGTGGATTGTTTTTTTTTTGACAAATGTTTAAAAAATTTTAATTTTGGTCCAATGTTCAGGAGATGGATTAGAATTATGCACAGGAATGTTAATACAAGAGTTATGGTTAATGATAATGTAACAACTCCCATTGTTCTTCAGAGATCAGTGAGGCAAGGTGACCCCATTGCCCCGCTCCTCTTCGTGATTATTATGGAAGCTTTATCAGCTATTTTAAAACACCATAAAGATATTACTCGCATCCGGATTTCTTCTATTCTAGAGGACGACATTCCTGTATGCTCCCTCTTTGCTGATGATCTCTCCCTAATGGTTGAAGCTTCACAAGCAAACCTGGAAGCAATTAAAAGAATGCTGGACACTTTTTGCAAGCTTTCTGATATGAGGGTAAACTGGGGCAATAAAACTCAAGGATGGTGGATTCATTATCAAGGAGGGCGTCCCCCTGAGCAACCCCAGATAAAATGGCTACAACCGGACGTGCCAATCAGAGTCCTTGGGATCTCCCTATCTGCCTCAGGTAAACCATTAACCTCTAATGAAGGGATCCTACATCGTGCCCACTCAAAACTGGAATTGTGGAAAAATAAACATACCTCCTTATTTGGGCGGTCTCTTATAATCAATAATGTGGTCCTAGCTTCCATTTGGTATAAATCTGCATTATGGGTCTTAGATAAATTATCTCTCAAGATTTTTCAACGTCACTTGGCAGTCTTTTTATGGCGTGGGAACCATGAGCAGGAAAACGTCATCACAAGGTATAACGAAGGGCTTGGGATCATTGACCCTCATACCCAAGCTATAACTCTTTCTATCCAATGGATTAAACGCCTTCTATTTAACCCAAGCACTCCATAGAACCCTCTTGCTTGTGAGCAGATTAGGACATTAGCCCCTCCTATCCCCGATGCAATAGACTCACTTATGTGGCTAGAGAACCGTTCTTGGTCTCTGCCAAGGAGCACTTCAGCAGATCCACATGGTCTGGAGATTTCAGAGAGACAAGCAGCTAAGAGCGATATCAGTAGAGATCCTTTTTCGATTACATTGTTGAAAAACTAGAGGAAACTTCCTGTACCTGATAACAAGATGGGAGGAAGTTTGTCAACAATCATTATTTAATAATACATTTATTATGGATTCTCAAGGATGTATGCTTGACTGTATGGATAGTCCATGGCTAAGCTGGGTTAGGAGAGGAATCATACGTATTAAGGATCTTTGGAATCAGGAAACAAATGATTGGTTTTCTCCCCAAGACCTTTAAGAACGATTGCGCTACAGTCATCATCAGAGGACTGCATTGGATAATATCATTGAATTAATTCCTTTGGACTGGGTTAGAATCTTAAAGAAAGGGCCCAAGTTTCTTCCTGGTGACTAAGTGGCAATCCAATGTTCAAAAGGAATAGTGGGGAATATAATTGACATCCGTAATTCAGCAGATAATCTAATTTCTATTCTGGATATATAAGAGAATGATTTTCTTGTTCCTAGGTCTCAAGACGTCACCAGGTGGTGTAAGGCTGACCAACTTTTTCGAGTAAGAGTTTTAAATGTCAATAATAAATAACTCTCCTTTAAACCTGAAATACTAATATCCCTTCTACCCTTTGATCCTATAAATTGGACCTGGTCTTGCCCAGAAAGACAGGGCCGCTCCTATTCTAGATCCTTACATACCCTCTCTGTGAAGGCCACATACAGAATGCTTCGCCCCAGGGTTAATCTTAAATATCGCATTGAGGATCGTTGGATGAAGAATCTGAAAATCAGTAAGGAAGAGCTAAGAGGAGTTAAGAAGTTTCATACCTGTAAATCTAAACCTGCTAAAATAGCCTCCTTGCAATGACAAATTTCTCACCGTTGCCTTCCTACAAATGACTAGATCATTGAGAGAACTTCATTAGAACAAAAAGGTATTGCTCTTCCTTGGTGTAAGTTCTGCAAACCTGCTTTTCCTTCCAATTTTTTTTCGGAAACAATCAAACATATCTTCCTCCAATGCCAGGTTCGGTCTGGCTTGGAAGATAATGAGACAGGATTTGGAGCCAATTGGGAACCTCTCTCCCGTGGCCGTGGGATTGGAAAACCCTTCTCATAGAATTATGGCATCCTGGTCAAGAGGATGAGTTCATTGAAAATTTGTTTACAATTAGTAGGAGAGCAATTATTTGGGCAATATGGGTTAGAAGGTGTACCCATGAAATGGAAGGTGCTAGACTGGACGGTCCAGATTTCACTAATTCTATTAAACAACGTATTCAGAGTGATATAACTATTAAATGAAAAAACTTAAAAGAAAATAACCAACATCTTTCTCAACGAAATGAGATAAGGCAACACATAAAAAAGTTCAATAAAAGTTGGTTTGGGGGGGACCAGGGAGGGAGGCTGGGGAGGGTGCTGTGGGAGGGAGCTCACGATAATTTAAAAGGCTGTGGTCAAAAGAATTATAGACTAATCTTTAATGATTGGAGTTGTGTTGATCCTACTATTCCCCTAAGACCGTTATCTGAATTTCCTGATCCCTTTCCTCTACCAGGATCCTGTTTGGTCCCCTCTTCATGGTATGGTTAATCTTGACAAAGTATTGTGGTTTGTGCTAGGTAGTCACGAATTTCTGGCGCCCAGAATGGGTGAAGAGGCACAAAAGGGCTAGTACCAGAAGTTTTAATCAGGCCAGTTCTTTAGATATCTGGTGGGACGCTGCACCTGGTTTGTAGCCAAAAAGGATTATTGATGTATAGGGACGCTAGACCCGATTTCCAGCAGGTGCAACTCCTCACAAATAGATGGAGCCTTCGACGCAGGAGCCTACTTAACGGGGTGACTCTTATCACCTCGTTAAGTAGGTATCCCCACATGCGAAGTTAAAAAAAAAATAATAATAAAAAAAAAATGCAAATGGGTCCTTAGGGGACAAAAGTTTTGCGGGGACCAGTCCTTGGCGATATTGCGGAAAACCTACAACTAACTTTCGTAGAACCGGTACTTTTGAAAAAGGGAACGACAAGTCGCCAGGTGGAAGCGGACCCCAAAAAGAAGTAAGAAGGGGAGGTGTTGTCGGAGTCCCACGCGCAGGTTGTTCAACTTGAAGGCGGAGGGTACCCGCGGGTCCAGTCCTGCAATTCGCAAGAGGCGACTTTGACAATTTTTTGTGCTCGCAAGAATTCGCAGAAAAGTCTGAAAATTTTAGAATCCATAGATTAGGTCGTGGTGTTTCCAGGAAAAATATCACCAAAGTTTTAAAAATACACATTTTTCATTTTTGTGACTCTGCCATGTGTGGGCGAACGAAAAAGTACTATTGTTTACTGCCTGGGCGCGGGAAACGCAACCCTAAAGTAGCCAAAGCAATGATACTAAGAGCGAGAGCGAGAGCGAGAGAGAGAGAGAGAGAGAGAGAGAGAGAGAGAGAGAGAGAGAGAGAGAGAGAGAGAGAGAGGCTGAATAGCAAAATTCAAATATGGGTCAAATTGCGGTAGGGATCTATTTCACATATGAAATGATTTTTCCAAATTTATTTGGCATTTTTTCTGGAAAGATCACAACAAAATCTACGAGTACTCAAATTTTCAGGTTTTTTCACGCATTATTCTGGGCGCAAAAACTCACTAAATTTTGAGTACTTTTTCAGTTGGCCCACACATGGCTGAGTGGCAAAAATGGAAAATGTACCAAATCGGCACGACGATTATTTCGTGGTCTACATGATTTTTTGAAAATATTCTTATATTTTTCTTGGAAGAACACGACCTCATCTATGGATTCTCAAAATTTTAAATTTTTCTGCGAATTCCTCCGAGCACCGAAAATCGTCAAAGTTGTTTCTTGTAAAACGTTTGTTTCGTTGCACCTGACCTCCCTGTTTTCAGAAAATGGGCCTCAACGCCTGGGCCTGAGGGCCCTTTTGCAGTTCAAATGCCCTCGCTTCTTTTCGGGGTCCGGTTCCACCCGAGGATCGGTCCTTTCTCTTTCCAAAAAACGACCATATTATATTTTTTGAACGAAATTGAAATTGAGTTTTTGGGCCGAAATCCGGTCCAAATTTGTTGCTCCGGGGGGTCTGGCGTTCCTAGAACTCCGGACCCCCTAGATGTATCTAACCTCAAGCTGAGACCAGATACATCTAGGTCCGGCGTTCTAGGAGCCAAAAATTTGGACCGAATTTTGGCCCAAAAACTCAATTTCAATTTCGTTAAAAAAATATAATATGTCCATTGTGACGAAATGGTTGTTAAAAGTCCTGGCTCTAGAAGAGCTCGTTGTAGGTAGTCCACAATATCTTGAAGCACCAGTCCCTCAAATCCTTCCCCTCCCCCACCCTATAGGGCATCTACCTCCCGCCTTGTGATGCCCCTGCAGAGTAGAGCTCCCCCCCTCTAAACCAACTTACCATCTCGCCACTACCGAATTATTAGCGAACTAGCGGAAAGGCAATAAACAGGAAGATAATTGGTATGATGAAAGAAAAATCCCCACCTCCTCCCCCTCCCCCTCCCCCTCCCCTCCTTCTCCCTCTGTCACTTCGCTGCCTCCAACGAAAAAGAGGTTTCTGATCATAAACACTCTTGATCGGCCCCAGCTTGTGACAGTCCCACACCCTCCAAGGCATCCAGTTTCCCCCAAAGCATGCCTCAGGCAACCCCTTGCCCTTATCTGCTTCCACTGGGAAATGATACCAGGCCATACATCTCTCGCAGAACCAGGCACGAGCATTCCCCAAAATCTGCTTCGGGTAGACTGTGAGGACCCCGACCTTTTTTTTCTCTGATAATATAAGCCTTGGGCACTGGGCGCTTTAAAAAAAAAGAAAAAAAAGAAAAGAAAAGGGGCGTTCACCTCCCGCCTTGCAAAGCCCCTGCAGAATAGATCTCTCCTTGTCAGAACCAACCTTTCAAATTTCATGTGTGTGCATAATTATTAATTAATTAACACACAAGGAGAAAAAAAAGAAATTATAAATTAGAAGGAGACAAAGAAGATAGTAAGGAAAACTAGTAGTGACGATGATGTTGATGTACAAAGACATGATGATGATGATGATGATGATGATGATGATGATGATGATGATGGTGGTGGTGGTGGTGGCAAAAAACGCCTATGATGAAAAAATGAACAAGCACATCAATGAGAAGAAGCAGCGCAGTGATGATGAAGAAAAAACATACCCAGATAATGAAGACAAACAGTGTGAAAATGGTGAAATGTGCCATGTTGATAATTTGAGTTTATGGCGCAAACCTTGAACCAAAACACAAACAGGCAAAAAAAAAAAAAAACAAACAAACATAATTTTTGACCCCCAAACCCTAGTTTCAGTTTTGGACCTGTTAGTCAGGAGTTGAAACTGGGGGTCTCCGTTAACCACGTGTGGCCCTGTGAAGAGCCCCCTGATGATGGCAGCGCACAACGCTGTGAAAAAAAATATTTTTATTTTTTATTACGAACAACAGCGCCGTTGTGCTGTTTAGCGCACAACAGCGAGATTATGACACTGATGATGATGAAGAAAAAA
The DNA here is from genome assembly GCA_003427395.1 of Chara braunii. NCBI lineage: Eukaryota > Viridiplantae > Streptophyta > Charophyceae > Charales > Characeae > Chara > Chara braunii. Next base: position 51,990 of record BFEA01000087.1, read on the forward strand.
CAACCAAGCGGCAGCGTGACAGCGGTCTGATGATGATGAAGATGATAGTAAACCGATGAAGGTGATGACGAGTCGGCGAGCAGCCGCGTAACGATGATGATGATGATGATAATGATGATGATGATTCTTACCCCGCAACAATGCTGATGAAGATTATGACAACCTTCAAGAGACAAGACAAACAAAAAAACAGGAAAAACATCCTCATGAAGAGCAGCTCTACGGATGATGACCTCTGCGATGAAGAAAAATTGTATCCCAGATGATGACCCCCCTGCTAATAGTGATGGACAGCGCCGTGATGATGCTGACGAAGAACTCCCTAATGGTCTTCCACCACGCAATCCAATCGTATGATAACCTCACACTTTAATTCCACCCTACTCCACAAGCGTTGACATAGCCAACACCTCCAAGGCCCTTTGCAACGTACAGGAACACAACTGTGGCAATGGAGTTTAAATGTGGAACTTGCAGAAATTCAACGAGCCAGACCATCTGCCATGTCAGCTTGTGACGTGGCGCGATCAAGCGTCTCCGGTCCCCGCGCATACGCTGAGTGCAAGTGTACCAAAAAGATAAGCACCATAACCGCCTCACACCACCTACCTCGTGAAATGCTCTCGCGCTCAGCACTCACAGTCGGCTCAGCGCTCGCGCCAACGCTGGCCCAGCTTGCGCAACTGATGCCAAGCACTCGCGTCCGTCACCCTGTGCCAGCGCAGCGCTCATGTTAGTTGCCTGTGACGCAGTGCAATCAAGCGCCTCCCGTCCCCGTGCGTATGATGAGCGCTGGAGTGTACCAAAAATGTAACCACCATATCCGCCTCACACCACCTACCACATGAAACGGGCTCACCGCTCTCGCGGTCAGCATTTGCAACGACTCAGCGCTTGGACCATAGCCAGGCATGGAGCAACAGACGCCTCACGGGCACACATGAAGACCGGCCTGAAGAGAGCATGAATGACTTCAGGATGGTGGCAGACTATGCGTGTCGACTACAGCAGACGGAGGACGTAGTAAGATGGACACGACCACTGACTGTTCCCCGGTACCAGCTCTCAACAATTCATTGAGGCCACTCACAGTGACTCACGGTCCACCAAAGCGACAAGTTCGAGTAGAGCCGGTGTGAACAAATGACAATATACCTTTCTCGGCCTTTTGGCTAAGATCACGTGTAACATCTGTTCTGATCTGTGGTCCATTGGACCACATTCAAAAAAGAAAGGGGAAAAAAAAGACAATGTCTTCACATAATAACACAATGTGAAGTACCGAGAGAGCATTAATAGAATAAACACTAGGACATCAGCAGTGACCACATCAACTCTCAATTTTCCATGATGGTTGTGCAGTAACAGACTCAACATTGATAGGATGCATACTAGGACATCTGCAGTGACCACAACAACTCTCAATTTGCCAAAATGGTTATGTAATCTTACTATAATCTTATTGTAATCTTACTGTAATCTTACTGTAATCTTACTGGGACGCTGGACCTGCTTTCAAGCAGGTGCTGCTCCCCCACTTATACATGGAGCCTTCTACGTAGTCCCACTTAAGGAGGGTGCTCTTATCACCTCCTTACAGTGGGTTCCTGTAACGAAATTTACCCAAAAAAAGAAGAGAAAGAAAAGGGAAAAAAGACGCAGTTACAGTCAGCCACACGGCCTGAATGGCACAATCAAATGTTCATTGGGCCTGTTTTGTACGAGGAGGATTCTCCTTGTGCACCAAGCTTTGCTGAAACGCCAGCACGGTGTTTTTGTTTTTGTTTTTGTTTTTGTTTTGGCTGGCACCACCTGTCATTTTGGTCCAGTTGCCCCGAGCCTCCAAAAAATTTAGGAGAGGTCGATCATGAAAGTGGCAAATTCTGAAGCGTCAGCTGTACCTCTTTCGGACTATCCAAGATATAAGGAAGGCAATCTCCTCCTTCGGGGGGAACTGGCTGGGGGGAGATGGAGGTGTTATGAACTTGGTTGTCTATCGATTTTCACCAACACTCACACGCAGACAATCTCACGCATGCCCATGCATGCATAAGAAGAAGGGGAGAGGAGACAGAGTACACACTGCACACAGACAGAGTAAGCAGCGGAGAAGCACTATGCACAGGTGTTACGTGCTGCGCCTGCAGACGAGGGTCATTTTCCAGACCCTGCGTCCCTCAGGCTGAAAGCCTGAAAAGCAGGGCCTACAGGTCCCGTGTCTGTTCAGTTCGAAAGCCAAAAAAACAGGGGCCTACAGACCCTGTGTCGTTTCAGACTAACAATGGCAGTAGCCTTTTTAGCCTGAAACGAGGGGCCATTTTCAGTCGTTCATCAGACCGGCCTGCCCTGAAACTCAGGCACCAAACTAGGGTTTTAGGAACAGGCTATTTTTGGCCTGTTCCCACGACAGCTGCAACCCCAGGCCCTGGCTCAGTTTGGGATGGCAAGAGCAGCCTCCTGGACTGCCCTGCAACTCCAGGCAGTCGGAGGCAGTCAGGAGGCAGGCCGAGGTAGTACATAGGGACTTCCCATGCACTTCACGGGCAGGCAGGAAGCAGTCAGTAGTCTTTAGGATTCGGCAGCAGCACTCCGGAGGAGTGCTGCAGGAGTAGTTGTAGCGTTAGCAGTAGTCTTCAGCGTTGGGCGCTAGTAGGGTTCGTTGTAGTCTTCAGCACTGGGCGCCATAGCTAGAATAGTATTAGAGAGAGAGAGATTGGGCGGAGGCCAGGGATACTTACCTGCAGCGCCGTTGCTCCAGCTTCGTCTTCGAGGTACCTGCAACACGGCGCCATCTTCACAGGTTAGTACCTGACACATGAGAGAGAGAGAGTTCTTCTTCTTCCTCTTCTCAGTCCACCATCTCCTTCTCACCCTCTCGCTATTTGACTTCACTGCATCAACAAACTAC
>BFEA01000087.1:55017-70358 GCA_003427395.1 Chara braunii
GAGAGAGAGAGAGAGAGAGAGAGAGAGAGAGAGAGAGAGAGAGAGAGAGAGAGAGAGAGAGAGCTTGGTGACATTCGGATCTAGACTCGACATTGGACTTCAAACATATCGAAGAGGGATTATTTAGGACTTGTAACGAGACTTGGTGTTGACGACTTTCCCATCTCCCCCTTCCTCTTCTTCGTCTGATCCCCTCCTCTTCGTCTGTGTATGTCTGGACCTGGTGCCTCTTTCTTGTGTATAGCGCCAGGCCCCTTCACACCTTGTGATGAGCATGATGTATGTTTGGTCTGCGCCGAAACATTGATTGGGCTAGTCATTAGTATTCTAGCATCCTGCTTCGCTATCTTGTACTACGTGAAAGAGGTCAGTCCCCGTCAGGTCAAGACTCGTACCTAAATCTTCCATTGTGCTATAAACACCATATTGTATGTATCGGAATGCACATTGCTTGTCGAGATTCCACTTGCACTGCATTGTCCGTTCAGTCTTTTTTATCACATTGGGGATCCTCGGTTATTATATACATCGCCCAATTGGGCATGTAACAACAGGTGTGGAGATAACACAAAGTGTTTCCCACTCTCTAACAATACTCCCAACAACCAACCACAAGTAGACACCTGCGAGGATAACAAAGGAACAATCTGAGATTGAGCCGATCTGAACCAATATCGTTACAGAGTTTGCCTCAGTGCCTCGCCACTCACAGAACCACACACTCCACTGCCTAGACTACACCAGTTAGTAGCGCCACATAACCACAGCCTCCCAAAGGCCTGCGTTGACCACCCAGATGAAGAACAGGAACTGCAATGCAATCCCTCAGTGCCGATGAGCAACTCTGACAAAGTAAGCTATAGCTATGGCTGCGGCGCCACTGTAGATGCCACGCACGATTTCAGAGGAAGATGCAGCAATAGTGGTCAACCCACAAATACCATGTAGAGCCTCATAATAGCCCAGTCGCTCGCAAGCACCCCCAGGGGTGGATGCTTAGAGGACAACCCAGCTATGGCGAGCTCCAAAAGGTTGGCTATGACTGCCGTCCACGACGAAGGTCTCAGGATGCCGCCTGAGGGCAATCGTCTCCACTGCACTTGCTTGGCTCAGAACGCTGTCACGCGTAAACTGAAAACTGCCAAAAGTCCTAACCCTCACGACCTAGATCTATTAATAGACTAGCCTAGACCTAGACACAGACTGGACCAACCGGTACCGTTTCAGTTTGGGCCTCTAGGGCCTCTACGTACCCGACTATAGGCTGTCATGCTATGGGCCTAGGCCCTAGGGCCTCCCGTCCTAGTGATAGCCCGAGCCTGCTATTCGCAGTGCAGTCTAAGGGAATTGCGGGCCTATAATTTCCCGAAATTGCAGATATGTCCCTCACAAATTTCCCTCAGCACTGAACTCTCGGTTAGTCCCTGACACAAACAAAGTTACGAATCTAACCCCACTGCTGTTACTGTACAGCCTCGCAATTAGATTTCGGGAGTCAGAATCAGCAAGTCATTGCAGGCTTACCCCCCCGGGGAGCGAGGACCTCCGAGCTAGGGGTCCGCATCTGGAGAAGACGCTGTATATATGTCATGGAAAGGGTCCGCATAGTCGTTATGTGGGCCATCTGGAGAAGACGCTGTACACCGAGATCTCATGGCAGAATGGCAGAAAGTTAAAAATCAGCTGGATATGCTTCAGACACAGAAAAATATAAAACAAAAAATTCAACAATTTCAGGGGACTGGCTGGGCAGCAACAACGGGGGCTGGATTGCTTTCATTAAGTGGGACGGTGGTGGCGGCCAGGAAGATAACGAAGGTATCGAGGAGGCAACCACGAGTCGATCACGAGAGACTATCATATTTGCTTAAGAGATTGGACAACGGTGGACCCAAGGATCCCGTTGCGGCCGCCCTCGGACTTTCCCGATCCCTTCCCTCTGCATCAGTTGACCATGGTGGACATGCAATGGTATGAAGCGGTGTGAGCGGGCCAACAGCAGGGCTCCACAAATGTAGGGGCGGGAGGGACCAATGCGTAGTAGCAGGTACCCCCCCCCCCCCCACTCCCCCATCATCCTGCTTTGTCAATCCCCTGGACCCCAGGGCAATCAATGCTGGCAGGACTTTCTCGTTTTTGTTTTGTTATGAGATATTATGAATCCGGTGCATGAAGGGGAGGCTTTCCCCCTGTCTTCCAAGGTCCCGCTCAGTCAATCCCCTAGAATCCAGGGCAATCAATGCTGGCGGGAATCTCCTACAACCCTTTCGGATGTTCTCTAAATTCTGCACATATATGAGACGCTGGACCCGTTTCCCAGCAGGTGATGCTTCCCACCAATAGATGGAGCCCCTTTCCAAAAAAAAAAAAAAAAAAAAAAAAAACAAGACTCGGCGATTTTGTCAGTAGACTCTACCTAAACTTAAACTCAAATTTCGCCACAGATGACTCTAACGGACATACCCTAGGGTATGGCAGATCACAGTTTTCACTGTATCTGCTCAATTACTGCAAATCTAGGCAAGCGCTCTTGCCCAGATATCAACAACAAAATTGCGCTTCACTAGAAATAGACAGAATCGAATTCTAACGGACAGAGTTGTAACTATCACTGACCCTAGGTAGCACAAGCTATACATAGACTCAGCGCATAATTAAAATTCACAGTATCACTACTTTTCCAGGACAGAATTCACAATATGAGCATGCAGTATCTAGCGCAATACTATCAAGTAGTCATAGAACAATTTTGAGTCAGAAAGAGTCAGCAGATGGAGAGATATGAGAAACAGAAGATGGGGAAGAAAATGACTATGATTGTCATGCTGTCAGGCAAATCTATTTTTGGACCTAGACTGACAGATAGACCATCAATGCAGCCTATACCGACACTAAATAGTTCGCTATAACGAGTACTGCATGGAACATACTCACTTCAGAGAGTTCTTGCAAATGAGGAAGAAGCTCTGGCTATGGCAGACAGTATACTCCCTTCCCGCCACTTTCTTCTAGAGACTGCTCCTCCAATCTCCACACATGGAAACTCACCAAACTTGTTGAACTTGCAGAAGATACTGAGGCGCTTCAATCCCCTGTACTAGATACACTGAATCTAGTAAGGTGGCGATCTGACAATCATGAGAAGGTAATTCGCCACTTTCTCCCTGGTCCGCTGACATTGGAAATGGCCCAGATAGGGCCAACACGTTGCAGGGTTGACTCTGGCAGTCAATCCTAGTCAGCACTACCCTGTGATGAAGTCGCCACTCAGTTCCTCACGGTCCTCAAGGGTATTTCGCCACTCAAAGCCAAATCACGATTCTGGCTCTAGTACCAATACTGGCGAGATAACCCTGTATTCGCCACTCCAAGTCAGGCGCTCTGGCATGATACTGCGCTTGATCAATCCAATCACTGATCTCTTGAAGTCACCGCTTGTATCTCTTCTTCTCGCCTGCTTCAGTACTGAAGAAGAAGAATCGCCATGGATCTCTCTCCAGAAAATCACCAGAAGAAGAAGATGCCCTAATCGCACTCAACCCTCAGAACGTCAGATCCTATCCCGCTCCGATACCAACTTTTATGAACTTGGTTGTCTATCGATTTTCACCAATACTCACAAGCAGACAATCTCACGCACGCCCATGCATGCATAAGAAGAAGGGGAGAGGAGACAAAGTACACGCTGCACACAAACAGAGTCAGCAACGAAAAAACACTATGCACAGGTGTGAAGATAACACCAAGTGTTTCCCACTCTCTGACAATACTCCCAACAACCAATCACAAATAGACACCTGCGAGGATAACAAAGGAACAATCTGAGATTGAGTCGATCTGAACCAATATCGTTACGGAGTTTGCCTCAGTGTCTCGCCACTCACAGAACCACACACTCCACTCCCTAGACTACTTCCAGTTAGTAGCGCCACATAACCACAGCCTCCCAGAGGCCTGCGATGACCACCCAGATGAAGAACAGGAACTGCGATGTAATCCCTCAGTGTCGATGAGCAACTCTGACGAAGTAAGTTGTAGCTATGGCTGCAGCGCCACTGTAGATGCCACGCCCGATCTCAGAGGAAGATGCAGCAACAGTGGTCCACCCACGAATACCATGTGGAGCCTCAGAATAGCCCAGTCGCTCGCAAGCACCCCCAGGGGTGGATGCTCATAGGAAGCCCCAGCTATGGCGAGCTCCAGAAGGCTGGCTATGGTTGCCGTCCACGACGAAAGTCTCAAGATGCCGCCTGAGGGCAATCGTCTCCACTGCACTTGCTTGGCTCAGAACGCTGTCACGCGAAAACTGAAACTGCCAAAAGTCCTAACCCTCACGACCTAGATCTATTAATAGACTAGCCTAGACCTAGACACGAACTGGACCGACCGGTATCGTTTCAGTTTGGGCCTCTAGGGCCTCTACCTACCCGGCTATAGGCTGTCATGCTACGGGCCTAGGCCCTAGGGCCTCCCGTCCTAGTGATATCCCGAACCTGCTATTCGCAGTGCGGTCTAAGGGAATTGCGGGTCTGTAATTTCCCCGAAATTGCAGATATGTCCCTCACAAATTTCCCTCAGCACTGAACTCTCGGTTAGTCCCTGACACAAACAAAATTACGAATCTAACCCCACTGCTGTTACTGTACAGCCTCGCAGTCAGAATCAGCAAGTCATTGCAGAGGCGGATGGGTGGTGAAGATCGAATGGGGTGGTAATAAGAAGGACCAGCGGCACCTGGAGAGGGAAGAATGCAGGGACTACCGCCTGATTTTCAACGACCGGACGACCATTGAACCTACCTTCCCGCTCCGCCCCCCATCAGACTTCCCTGATCCTTTTCCCCCACACCCGCTCTCTCTGATTGAAGTGGAAGACCGAAGGGCGGACAGACAGGCTGCATGGGTGTACACGGGAGTATCTAGATTGCTTGTGTGTGTTGGATTTCAACCCTGCCCTGCTCTGCTTTCCAACATCTTGATGCCCTCCGAGAACAGCACACCTCTGATTCTTTCATAGAAACAGATGGCAAAGCAACCCAGGCCTTCGGTGCATCTCCGAGGGCCGGGGTGACTTTGTTACAATCCTCAGACGCATTCCACTCTATCAATCCCTGGGGTCTTCCCCGCAATCAATGCTGGTGGAGTTCAGAATCTCACAAACCTTTTTTTGTTCCAAATTATTTCCAAACTTTTTATGTAAAAGGTACGCTGGACCTGGTTTCCAGCATTTGCTCCTCCCCACCAATAGTAGGAGCCTCTGTTTCGAAAAAAAAAAAAAAAAAAAAAAGATTCTCAAGTTGGCTGGGGCCATGTCGGGGTGGTTTAGGAGATGAGTTTACACCTGAGGCCAAGGCGGTCTTTTTCTGCGTTGTGGGTAGGCCCCAAGCAGTCGTTCGAAGGGTGCAAAATTTCGGAGAGGAATTTGGGGGGTTGCGGGGAGTCGTTGGAAGGACGACTGGTCCAAATGCATGAAGGGGTTGTGTGTGGGAAAATTAGCATGGCTCAGATAATTTTGATTTTGATCAAGGAAGGAGGGGGGGAATTAAAAAGGGGAGGATGGGAGGAGGAAAGGTGGCCTTCAATCAGAGGATGGATGTCGGGGAAGGTGAGTAGGTCAGGAGGATGAGGCTGGGATGACATGGGCCGGTGCTGGAGCTTGGCTCTGTGACCCAGGGGGGAGCTTGAGACCCATGGAATTATGCCAAGGGTGGAAGGCATAACCAGATCGTCCAACACAAGCGGCGCCGGGGTTCTGACCCTGTAACCTGTGTAGGGGTTTGTCGCTATGGGAATCGCCGAGGGAGGAAGGCACTTCCTATCCGACAGAACTAGGTTGGTCGGTACTGGGGAAGGTTGCGGTGCCCTGTTACCCATGCAGAAGGGGGTATGAGACCAAGTGTGCTCTGGTTCGAGGACTGAAAGTCGAGACCGACTGCTCCTTTGTTAACGGGGGGACTTTAGGATGGTTGGCATTTAGTTTTGACCTCCCCCCCTTCTTTTTTTCTTTTTGCAGATGGCTGTTCGGGGGTCTTAAGAATGCTTTTGGGCTCTCGGGATTCCTAGCAACTTTTCTCAGGTGGTTTTTGATGCTGTTATACTCAGGGACCTGTGGCTGCTTGATGCCAGAACGACGCTGGCCGGAGCTGGGGTGTTACCCTGTGACCTATGATGCAGGAGCATGAGGCCTGGTAGAGAGATCTGGGGATGCTTAGGGGTGGGCATCCTACGGAACAGCTAAGGGTTGCTGCTGGGAGGATGCTGGTCGGAGCTGGGGTGAGTTGTGTCACCCTGTAACCTAGCAGGATGTGGGGTGTGAGACCTGGAAGAGCTCGGCAGGGAGTAGGACAGTGTTGAAAGGCCTCGGAAGGCGCGTTAGGGATTCCAAGGGTTTCTGGGCATTTCTAGGACCCGCCAGGCCTTTTCTATGTTTTCAAATTACGAATCTTTACGTAGTTAAATCCAATTCTCAAAAAAGGGGGTAGTCTGTTCTGTCCTTGAAAAGTCTTCTGGATCCTGGGGTTTCCTGGCAATCTCTTCTAGGTAGTTTCAAGGCTGTAATACTCGGTGACCTAAGGCTGTTCGACGCCAGAACGACGCTGGCTGGTGCTGGGGTGTTGCCCTGTAACCTGTTGATGCAGGGGCATGAGGCCTGGTAGAGAGATCTGGGGGTGCTTTGGGGGGGCATCCCACGGGACAACCAAGGGTTGCTGCTGAGACGACGCTGGCCGGAGCTGGGGTGAGCTAAGGGATTGAGAGAGAAAGGTATCACGCATCCTGCTAGTGAAGGGGCTAGCTGGTAGGACAGAAATAGGGCATAGCAGCAGTAGAGATGGTGGCTTTGCTGCAGTAAGTCTTGCCGGAGTGGGGTGAGGACTGTTGGTGGATTCCCGAGTCTTCCTCTGGTTTTTGTTTATCTCTGAATGTTCCTTACAAAAAAGTTCTGAAGTAGCCTCAGTATACCGTTAGTTTCATTGTCATGAAATTTTCTGATGGTTTTTCTGAACGTACTCAAGGGACGCTGGGCCCGGTTCCCAGCTCGTGCCAATTTGAGAGGATATGGTTGTATCTATGGGACGCTGGACCCGGTTTCCAGCAGGTGCTGCTCCCCACCAATAGATGGAGCGCGTGTGCTTTAAAAAAAAAAAAGGATGGCATCAAGGGGACTAGGGGGGTATTGAGAGGATTCTGTCAATCATAAGCTTCCCGCAGTCGACTTGGAAGGGCCAGCACGCTTGCAGTCCTCAGCCTGTCACTCAGTCTACCCCTTCACCCCCCCTTGCCCCCCTCCTCTGCTACTTGTCAACTCTGCCCCCCCTCAGAAGTCAACAGATAATTGCACTGGGTTCATGGAGTGCAAGGGGTCATCCGGTTCTTCAGCAGGCAGAGGCCAAGGCCGAGGCCACCTCCTTCTCACCCCATTCACTCTTCCCTGCCTCTGCCTGCCCTTCGAAGAATCCCAGTCTTTGTCCTTCTCGTGTCCTCTCTCCTTTCGACTCCTGGCCCAGGCAACATCTCAAAGTAGTAGTGTTGTATAATAAGCAAGGGACGCTGGAGCCCATTTCCAGCAGGTGCTGCTCCCCACCAATAGACTGGACCCACCATCCCGCGGGGGCCTGCTGTACAGGGCTGCTCTTACCACCCTGGCCAGCAGGACCCCTGCCCCATCTGATGTTTCTGTAAAAGAAAAAAAATGGATGCAATCAAGGGAGTGTCAGGCGATCAGTCCCCTCCAAAAAACGAAATTGTGCAAAGGAGGTGGGCCCACCGTTTCACCTGAGGCGGTGAAGGGCGGGTACGCCAAGTTCACAGATTTCCATGTTCAGAACTATTGATGAAAAGTCTTAAACTCTTCTCTCTTTTCGACATAGATATTTTGAAACATTCCTTCATGCCAAAACAAATGCTAACAGCAAACACCCACATGTTTTTCCTCTGTGATTCCGCAAATTTTGTCCACATGCGTGGTGTGTGTGCATGTGAGCGCGAGACAGAGAGCCCCATAAACAAAAGACTGAACACAACAGCTCTACAGCTCAGCAGTCAGCAGGGAAGAAACATAACACTAAACTGACCTGTGGAGGAGGGAGCATAGCCTCCATCCACTGCCACTGCCACTGCCACTGCCACAACAACGTCCTCCAATGTTATCGCCCCTTCAGGACATACATGAATGCCTAACCCTTTGTCAAGCATCACATGTCATTCCTGCATTCTTTCATATATGACAGAACTACGGGCCTCACCACACGGCAAACAAAACGAGAACGAGATGAGTGCTGGGAACTCGGCTCAGCGTCTGAAGGTGGCAAAATAGTAAAATACACTCTTAACTATTTAGAGCAACCCGACGAACAAGGCCATGTTCTGTGAGAAGGTGCGGTTGTTTCGTTTCGTTCCTCGTTTCGTGTGCCACGCAGCGACGCCCTATAGAAAGCACAAACCTCGGCACAACCATGTGTGACTTCTGAATTCACTGAGTGCAAATGCATCAGCCAAGCAAGTGGGGGAGAAGAAACATAATACTAAACTGAACAGTTAGAAAAGGAGGGGGGGGGAGGGGGGGGGGGCGCAGGGGGAGGGGTGCCTTCCCCCGCTACAACACCTTTTCATGCCAACTCCCCTTGCTGTAACGTTTTAGTATGACTGCACATGTTGCTGCAGTCAGGTAACGTTTCAGATGACAAATACCACTACCCGAAGAGGGCGCCCGGTCATTATAGCTGTATCTGGACTAAACACTGCAGCACCAAATATGGCTATAATGACCGGGCGTTCTATTCGGGTGAAGACTGTAGGCTTACACTAATTTGCACTGAATCACTAGTGGGTTTCCCCCCTCCTGGCTCGTGAGCATACATCCACACGCCAGACTGCGGTACAGCCTACAGTCTGCGTACACGCGCCCTCACGGTAAGTCAATAAGTTTTAGTAAACAGGACATAGAGCCTTGTTTCGACACCACTTGAAAATACTTGAGTTTCAAGTGCACACTAAACGAGAAATTGTGATGAATTTACACTTACTCGATTTATGGTTCCATGTACACTTGAGGAAACCTGTGAACAGGCTGCACTTGAAACCGAACTCCACGGCTTGACCAATCCTGGACCAGGATCGCCTGCTGGAAAAAACAAAAACAAAAAAGAAAACCAATACTTGGAGTGCTGGCGGTATCCGCTGGCACTAGAACTCAAGGCTCCCCAGCGAGATTGAGTTCAAGTGCGATTTTGCCCTGGCCACACTTGAGTTCCGAGGGCGGGCACTTGAGAGCTGGAAAGTAGAAACAACTCCGCCGCAACGTTAGGGTGGGGTCGATGGAGCCTCCCTGACGCTGCTAGTAGTGTCTGCTTTTACCAGCACCCCTAGCAGACGATCGGGTTGTTTTTTTTTTTTTTTTTTTTTTTTTTTAAAAGGGTGGGGTCGAATGAAGAAATTTCCTTCAACCCTTGAGTTCAAGTGGTGTCGAACGAGGCCCATGAGCTTGAAGCATGATTGGCATCTGATAAACACAAGAACTTATGGGCTACCCCCTTAATGAAGCAGTTAGATCACTGGGCTACTGAATAAAAAACCTTCAGTTTTCTACAAAGAACAAAAAAGATCTACAGCAACGCGGGAAATCAGAGAAAAAGCCCAAAGAGGTCCAGAGTTTGAATCATGCAGGGCATACTCACACTAGGACATTTTCTACTTCTCTCTGGACAGCCAGATTCATCCCGCCAGGGTCGGAAACGTGGTATTATACATCCAAAAAAGTCCTGGTGAGATTAAAAAAAAAAAAAAAAAAAAAAAAAAAGATTATGCCCTCAGAGTCAGCTGAGTACAATAAGGTGGAAAGCAGACGGGCGAACTTGGATGTAGCCCAAGGGACCCCTTTTATAACCAACAATGGCAGAAAAGGCCTCATGGTGTTTCGAAGATAGGCCTGTTTTTTCAATGATGCCTCTATCTGCTGTTAAGAAGATAAGCCTGCACTATTCATGACTCCTTCAGACAATGCAACCTGGCTCCCCACATCTGGTGTTCAGAAGATAGGCCTGGCTTTTCAATGAAGCATCTTTCCACTGTTTAGAAGATAGGCCTGTGCTACGCAATGACTTTTTCAAACAACGTAGCTTGGCTCCACACATATATGTAAAGGGACGCTGGACCCGGTTCCAGCAGGTGCAGCTACCCACCAATGGAATGGAGCCATCAACAAAAGCCGGGTTGATGGAGGGGTGTCCACTCCAACCGTCACCCCCCCCCACACCGGCGGCCGATGTTTTCCATTAAAAAACAAACAAACAAACAAACAATAAAGTTAGGGACTATCCACTTCTAAACACCGCTGTGTCTCCCAGCTATTCGGCATCCGAAGGGATTCAGGATAGGTATGGAAGAGTAGATTGGATATGGGACGCTGGACCCGGTTTCCAGCACAATGGCGTCACTTTCAATAATACTGTTTTGTAAAAGATGTATTTAAACCACCAGTACTTGGGCGACACCTTACCGTTGACGCTACGCGATTTCCACGGCCGGCGGGCCGTCGATAAATCGAATCGACAGCCCGCGCTGCTTCGAGATTTGGGCGGCCGGCGCGGCGGGCAGTGCCCAAGTACTGGTGGTTTAAGGGACGCTGGACCCGGTTTCCAGCAGGGAAAAAAAAAAAAAGGACATACTCACACTGGCAGTTTCCTTTTTTTTTTTTGGGGGGGGGGATGAAATCCCCGATCTATTCGTGGGGAGCAGCACATGCTGGGAACCAGGCCCAGCGTCCCATATGAAATTACAAGCACTGAAATACAGGGACCGATAGCCGGCTTCACCTGAGAAAATCTGAGAACAAACCAAGAAATTTTGGAAAACCTGAGTAAACTACCAGCCTTTTTTTTTCTTTTTTTCTTTTCTTTTGGGACAAAAGCTCCAATCTATTCGTGGGGAGCATCACGTGCTGAGAACCGGGCTCAGCGTCCCTTTGAAATACAACTGAGAATATGCAACATGAAAATTGAGATACCTGGGGCGAGGTCCCACTAGCAACGGGATAGGATAGAAACGAGTTTGTGGGGCAGTTGAGTGACCCAAATACTGCCATGCAGTACTCGTGATCCCACGGTCAGTGTTTTAGATGTATTACCCAAAAAAGTAAGGAGATCTTCGTTTCCCCTCCTCCTCTCCTTAACACTGGGCATGTCCGTGCAAAGTCAGATTCCCGCCAGAATCTTTTCGATCGGTTGGGGGTGTGGCCAACCCCAAACGAGGTTGGGGTCGGCCTTAGCCCACTGGATAGAAGATTTTCAGCATTTTACTTGCTGTTGTGCAATTATCTCATTGGGTGGAGCCCTCCTTCAATCACGGAGTATATGGAGGGTGTCAGGATCACTTCTGACAGAAGTCCAGTTTATTCCAGAAAATGTGGCGGTTACTTTGTTCACTGTTTTTGCAACCACCACCATCAGATCATTTGTGATCTGATGGATGGGAAGCACTCTGCTGTGATTTCCCGTGGGAGGTCTCTGTTTCTTTTTTTTTTTTGGGCCTTTTTCCTGTTTTTTCAGCCCAGAAATTCGTAATGAACTTGTCTGGCCGCTGCCACTCAGTGTCACACTGGATCGGCCACACTCCTATCCGACTGCTAATGGGACCTCGCCCCTGGGCCATTACCCGGCTTTGGCTAAGAAAATTTTGAGTTACTTTTTTTTTTTTTTTTTTTTTTTTAAAMASCTCCATCTATTGGTGGGGAGCAACACCTGCTGGAAACCGGGTCCAGCGTCCCATAGATACAAGCATTACCTCACAAATTTGCACGAACTGGGAACCGGGCCCAGCGTCCCATAACGAATACCTTCAAAAGATTCGTCACTAAAAACCTACTAGAAAAATTCGATTGGCCTAAGAATAGTATTTGAAAATTAAGATACCGGGGCCATTACCCGGCTGTGACTCAGAGATATTGGAGCAGCTTCAGACATGTCTACAACAATCTTCATGATTTAGAACAAATTTCAGGAACGACTCAGGAGAACCCCCCATCACACCACTTTACCTCACTCCGGCAAGACTGACTGCAGCGGAGCCACCATCTCTGCTGCTGCTGTACCATACTCCCATCCTGCCAGCTAGCCCCCTCACTGGCAGGACGCGTGATAACCCACCCTCTGCTCCAACTCGCCTTATTCGCTATTTGAAGTTCCTAAGAGCTTTCTTTTTTCAGAAAAAAATCAGACCCCCCAAACAATCCCCTGCTCCCCACTCCAGCAAGACTTACTGCAGCAGAGCCACCATCTCTGCTGCTGCTGTGCTCTATTCCCATCCTACCAGCTAGCCCACTCACTAGTAGGATGCGTGATACCCCACCATCTTTTTTCCGAAAACTGCAATCGCAGCAGTTCTGTCTTCGTGATCGAAAGGGAGGTTCCTGGAGACCAACAAGTGCAACAGTTCTGTCTTCGTCATCGAAAGGGAGGTTCCGGGTATGTTCTAATGAGGTCAGCTGACCACAGCCGGTACCCATCGAGACTCCACTCAATGCCAATCGCATCCGTTCTCAACCACCCCCATCCGAACCCCCTTCACGCTCCCCAACTCCGTCCTAGTGAAGGGTTCGAAGGACCACATCCTTAGCACGAGCCAGACACAATCCTCATCCTGCAATCTCCTACCCCCTCGGAGATTCCAGTTTCCGCTATCGAGAGGGTAAGCCAGCGCTGCCTGAGGCCAATCGCACCAGGATGATCCCTCATCAGTCGGTACCCATCCGGCAACTAAAGCTGCTCATTGCCAATCGCATCTAATGAAAGATCCCCCAGCTGATACCCCTCAGACGAATTGATTCAACCCTCTCTCCGTCCTCACAAAAAGTCATCTCGTGCCCTTTGCCCTCCACCTTGAACAGATCCCCCAAAACCCAACAGAATCTCCACTCACCTGTCCCCCCTTCACCTCCCCAACTCCGTCCTAGTAAAGAGTTCGGAAGACCGTGTCCTCAGCAAGAGCCAGACACAATCCTCATCCTGCAATCTCCTTGCCCCCTCGGAAAATCCAATCTCCGTCATTGAGGGAGTGAGCCAGCACTGCCTGAGGCCAATCGCACCAGAGTAAACCCTCATCAATCGGTATCCATCCGACAACCAAAGCTGCCCGACGCCAATCGCATCCAATGAAAGTTCCCCTAGCCGGTACCCCTCAGACAGCCCCGATGCAACCCTCTCTTAGTCCTCGCAAAGAGTCATCTCGTGCCCTTGCCCTCCATCTTGGACAGATCCCCCAAAACTCAACAGAACCGCCCCATACAAATATACGAAATTTGAAGCGAATTTTAGCCAATTATTTGGAACCGCATGCAAATTACCATTGAAATATACCATCAGATGCCCTAAGTAGGACTTTCAACCAATACTATGAAATTCTTAGTTGATTTATTCGACAAGAACTGAAATCACTAATCCAAAAGTCCGTTGAATTACAAAGGAGAATCAATTGATTTTGAAAATCCATAGGAAACACAAATAGGGCGCCGGGCTGCCGCGGCACGCGGATGGTGGCATGCTGGTTGCTTGCAGGTGAGGCGCTGGCTAGTGGGAGGTGGCGGGGCGCTGGCTTCTCGCAGGTTGCGAGGCGTCGGCTTCTCGCGAGTGGCGAGGCGCTGGCTGTGTGAGTGCAGCGAGGCGCTGGCTGCTGGCGGGGGGCGAGGCGCTGGCAACAGGTGAGTGGTGGGGCGCTGGTGACTTGCGACTGGCGAGGCGCTGGCTTGTGATGACTAGTAACATGCTAGTTGACATCTGACGCGGTGCTGGCAGCCGACGGGAGGGAGACGTTGGCGCGAGATTGCTGTGATGTTGTGAAGTAGATGCGAGTTAGCGCTTGACGCACGCGCGGTATCTAGAGGAGCTGGGTCATTACTATGTCATAGGCTGATGTGGCATCTGGCCTGAGGCACAGAGGAAAAGGGAGAATAGTAGCAGCAACTGCTGTTTGAACATTTTCCCTGTGTTTTTCACATGAAGTACTCCATAGCCAAAACCTTTAAAGAGGTTGGAGAGCTCATGCGAGTTGACGAAAGTCGATGTCGGTGGAGGAAAGTGGAGTCGGCCCCGTGGAGACCAAAGTGCGGAGAACGTTGGTCCTACTTGAAGAATCATCACAGTGCCACTGGGAGAGTATCATCAAGAGAGCGGCTAGGAGGTCATCATCAATCTATATATGTGCTTTCGTCTGTTTTTTGTCTTGTGCAGGTTATCCATCAAGAGCATCAAGATTGTCATCATTGTCATTTCAGCGGGTTTTTTTTTCCATCAAGGACACCGTCATTTTTGTAATCCTCATTTGGTTACCGGTGGTAATCATCATCGGCTTCTCTAATTCGTCATCCATGTTATTTATCTTTTTTTTATCTTCTTCATGGTCATCATCCAGACTTTTCTGTAAAAATCGTAATCATCGTCATCTTCTATTTTCATTACAGCAATAGTGAGTTGTCAACCTTCCACACCGATGTCATAAGGGTATCGCAAGTCCAACGTTCTTTATTTGTTTTCGCCAATTTTTTTTCATCATCATCATCATCATCATCTACCAATCTGAATCTTTATTATCATTATCATCATCATCATCATCATCAATCATCATCATTCATCATCAATCATCATCATCATCATCATCATCATCATCATCACGGTTTCGTTATTCTTTTTTTCATCAATCAGTAGTTATCTTTGTGTTTGTGATTATATTCTCATCTCCCAGATAGCCTATGGTCTAGTTGGTAGGTAGGTTGGTCAGGAAGGGAGCGCTACTCCGCAGGGGTAACACAAGGTGGGAGGTGATTGCCCTCCAGGGAGTAGATGCAGATGATGGGAGCTGACCTGGACTGGGACTGGGAGATATGTATGGGGGCGCATTATCTCCTTGCGGAGGCAGACTAGGTCAGAGTGTTCGTTTTGAGGTACACCTTTTGGGGGAACTGGTTACCTCAAGGTAGATGGGAATGAGGAGGTTCTCTCTTTTGTTGGGGCTGATAGGAACTTCATGCTGATAGCGGGGTTCGACTCAGCGGAGGCAGCGAGAGGGAAGAGGAAATGAGGGGAGAGGAGGAGAATACATGGAAAAAGGGGAGGGGTGGAGATAAATAATCATCAGCATCGTCATCATTATCCATCATCTTTGTGATCAAATTAAGGTACTTGTCAAATTTCATCATCAGAAAGTTTTGCTGATCAAGATTATGATATTATCAGATCCTTTATTTCTGGTTGGCATTCTGGATTAGCTAATTTCCTAATTGAGTCCTCTTGTGTAATGGCCAGGTTGAGTTGGCGTCAAAACGACGCTAGCCGGCGCTGGGGCAGTGCCCTGTAA
>BFEA01000087.1:112820-130159 GCA_003427395.1 Chara braunii
GGGAGGGAGAGGGAGAAGGGAGACTATGTAGGAGGAAATATTTTAAAACTTTTTTTATTTTTATTTTTAGCCTGTAAAGTCCAACCCCTCACCCCCCTCCTATGGCACCAGTGCCCAATCAAGTCCAGAGCTCTTTCAGACTCTCCCTCTCTCTCTATATCCTAACCTCCTGATGATTCGGTGAAAGTTCGATGATGTAGTCTGGCACAGTCATGTTTTTTTGTGTGGAGTTGTGTATAGCCATATTAGCCAACATGACAACACACAACACGACCTTGCCTCTGTTCAGGCGGATGGATGCGGCTACCGTCTTCACCCGAATAGAACGCCGGGTCATTATAGCCGTATTTGGTGCAACTTTCAGTCCTGATGCAGCCATTATGACCGGGCGTTCTATTCGGGTGAAGACGGTAGACTAGTCAGGACTGTACTAACGGTCATACCATTCAAGTTTGGTGTCCATGGCTGAGTGTGTGTGTAGAGTGGGCTTTGTGGCTGTGTCAGACTACGGTCTTCACCGGAATACAACTTGAATGCCCAGGGCCTCGCCACACCACTCTCGAATCTCGAAAAATTTCGATAGCTGTCAGAACTTTTCGAGAGGGCAGTTTTCGAGAGGAAAGGGCCCTTCGCCACACAGCACACTCGACATTTTTCCTCTCGGACGTGGATCCTCTCCGCGGCCCGATTCGGTAGTGCTGTGTGGCGGAGCCGAACTCTCGAATTGGATGCATGTCCGGTACCGCGCGGAGGCCGTGCTGAGCGGAAGCCTTCCTCACTGTCAATGCACCGAACCGCAAAGATGGCTTGTATACATGCGTCAACCGCCTCTCGAAGATGGTGCATTTTCGAGAGTTGCTTTGGAGATTGCGCATTTCTCCTTCGGCGCACTACTGTCCAAACACGGCCTGACAGCTCTCGAAACGGAGCACGACCTCAAGCGCCGACGGGAGGTATCACGAAAACCACAAAGCTGCAGGCTGGGCGAAAACATCTTTTCGAGAAGGCCCTCGAAACCGGCCTTCTGACAGCTCTCGAAAAAATCCGAGTTTTTTTTTTTTTTCGTGAGGCTGTGTGGCGATGCCCAACTCTCGAATTTTCAAGATTCGAGAGTGGTGTGGCGAGGCCCCCAGTCCTTATCGCTGCATTTGGACTGAAAAATGCGCCAAATACAGCTATAATGACCTGGCGACGGGCGTTATATTCGGGTGACGACGGTAGTTTCTCAGACTTACAGCCGTTCAGGGTTGGGCAGACAGTCTGCTGGGATAGTGCTCAAAATCACTCCATAGATAAGTAATAAAATAGTGGCATTTTTCAGAAAGATTTCTGGAAAGATGGCTAAAAAATCATTGTCAAACATGGCTATCTTCTCTTTTTTGGTCGGCGTCCGGTGGCGACGTGGTGAGTTCTTATTCGTCGGTCAAATGCATCCTGGGCAGACTGTCGGTCCAGGTTCAACCTCCTGATGAGTCGGTGAAAGTCCAACGAAGCAGTCTGGCACAGTCATGCGTTTGTGGAGTCTTGTATAGCGAAAATGACAACACCCACTCACGCAAATCTTTCCTTTTCTTCTTTTCTTCTTTTCTTTGTTTCTTCTTCTCATTCTTCTTGTTGTCAATTTTTTGTGTTCTCCGGTCTTTTCCTGTGCTTCTTCTGTGTCTAAGTGAGCACCTTTAAGATGTGCCAAATAGTCATTGCCTGTGCTTCTCCTGTTTCTAAGTGAGCACCTTTAAGACGTGCCAAATAGTCATTGCCTCTGCTTCTCCTGTTTCTAAGTGAGCACCTTCAAGATGTGCCAAATAGTCATTGCCTGTTTGTTTGGAATGCCTGCAACACTATAAGGGGGCCTTCTGTGTTCGGGATGACTGTGTGTCTGTGTTCCCTGGGTGATGACGAACTTTGGTCGAACCAACTCCCTGGCACTGACGGTGGTATGGACCTACAGTCTGTTCAGTTCGACTTGTGGTGTGAGAGTAGGTGATGATCTACTTTATTCCGTGTTGGATGTGCGGAATGCCTTTGTCTGTGCCGGCTGCTACCCGGCCGCCCATCCGCCAGCCTTGTCTCCCCATGCTGCTTGCCTTCCTTGTAGTTTCACTGCTTTCTACCTGAGTCGCTGTCGCGCTGTGTTGCTGCCTTGTTGCCTGCTGCTCATAATGCCGCCCTGCTGCTTGGGTTCTTGGTTGGCTGCCCGCGAGCCTCACCAATGCCCTCCAGCTGATGTGCCTGTCTTCCAGAGCTTTGTTGCCTTGCCCTTGCCTTGCTGCTTGTGATGTGAACTGCTCGCCGTCCACTTGCGGCGGGGTTCAAAGGAGTTGACGACTCCAAAGTTCAAAATGTCAGTATGGGGATTCTGCAGACTGTTGAGGGTTGAGGATCATCCCGATGAATCGGTCAAGTCCGACCAAACAGTCTGTCACCATCCTTTTTTTTTTTTTTTTTTTTTTTTTTTTGTGTGTGTGTGTGTGTGTGTGTGTGTTTCCATGCTTATGTTCTCGTCAGCGTGGTACTTGAGTACTTTTCATGCCTTCCACCCGGCCCCGTATTAATGTCTCCAAGATTGTTACATGGCGTTTTCATTCAGGGAGGAGTTATGGGAGAATTGTCTTCAACTACTTGACAATGTGCATGGTTTTCTCTTGGGAGGTGGCTGTTCGAAGCACACAACTGTGTTGTGCTGAAGCTATATTACACAGTCTTTTGCAGATAGCATCTCTCAGACATACATCTGCTTGGCGAGGTTCGACCTCCTGATGAGTCGGTGAAAGTCCGACGAAACAGTCTCAGACTGCCACAGCCATGCTCTTTTTTTTTTTTTTTTTTTGTGGATGTGTGTATAGCGAACATGGCAACACACAGACACACACCACGGTCTGCCGTGGTTGCAGGGTTGGTGGGAGTAAACTCAACCACTTAAATTTCTCTCTCAATCGTATCGCTAAATCTGGAGGATGTGGTGATTCCTTATCCATCTGATTCAGTCAAATGTATTGTGCACAGACTGTCCGTGTTCAACAGTTCAACAACTTCAACTCCTAATGTGTCCGACTTGATGGATGAAACAGTTACTTTTCATCCTAATGAGTCCGAGTCGATGGATGAACAGTTCCATGTTCGCTGTACACATTCATGCGCTTTTTGTGGAGTTGTGTATTATAGCGGACATGGAAGCAGACACACACACTCGCTCATGCAGCTAAGGGGTGGCTTGAAAATAACCTTTAGAATTTTAGAAAGGGGGGCCGACTGAGCAAGTTTTTTGGATGCTGCTCTGGCCGCGTAGGAACCTGCTGAATTGTCTCCAACTCTTGGTCTGACTGCACCACCCATGATTGCTTTTGGCATTTGACCCCCCCCCCCCCCCCCCCCCCCCCCCCCCCCCCCCCCCCCCCCCCCTTTTCGGGGCAAGGGTATTTATTTTCTTTGCTTGATTCCTATGCTGCAAGGGTGTTTACTTTCTTTGCTTGGTCGCTCCTCCAGCGCAAGGGGATTTATTTTCTTTGCTTGACCCCTCCTGCACAAGGATATTATTTATTTCCCGCTTGACCCCTCGTCCGGTGCAAAGGTATAATTTGTTTTCTTCGCTTCACCCCTCCTCCGGTGCAAGGGTATTTATATTGACTATTTGTTTTCTTCGCTTGACCACTCCTGCGCAATGGTATTTATTTTCTTGGCTTGGCCTCTTCCCCCCTTTTCCAATCCAGAGGCACACCATCTTCCACGTTCGTCCTATCTTTCGTGTCCTCTGAGCAAAAGTGTGTGCCAGCAAGTCACTGCTTAGGTTGCAAATCACCCCCAATCTGCATCCCTCAACCATTACCTGGTGAGCCCCCCACTGCTGCACTAGAGCCCCCTCTACATCACCTTTAGCCCAATGACTCTGGCATGCTGCCAGCACTGTTCTTTTGGTAGAGAATGGCAGAGAATGCCTTCAAGTTTCCTCTTTTCATCTTTCTGTTATTTCAACTTATTTGAAATTATTTCTGTATTTGATTGAACCACCACTCCATCCGGACCTATTTTACTCGTCCGCTTCCGGACGGAGTGGTGGTTTAAGCAAATTGGTCTGTATTATTTCAACAGTTCTGTTCAGACCTGAGTTCGAACTCAGTTCTGTATTTTAACAGTTCAGGCCTGGGTTCGAACTCAGGTCTGTATTTCAACAGTTCAATCCAGGGGCGGTGTACCAACTGAGCTAGGCTAAGGCCAGTCGGTATCTGGACCTATTTTGACAAATCAAAAGTTGCATTTCCCCAAGCCTAAGATCTATAATGCTGCGCTGAGGAAAAGTAACTGTGGTTCCAAGCCTGGCCCTGGGCACTGTAGATTTTGGCCCGGTACTTGTAGACAAGAAAAGTGAACTGCGCAGGGGCCGGTGGAGTGGTGGTTTCAGATCCATGCTAATCTTGGTAGTCTCTCTCTGTGTATCAAGTTTGTGGATGTTGCAGAGGACAGCTCATGACGTTCTTCGTCATCGGACGTTTCTGACCCTTAATTCTGACTATATGCAGCGTTATAACATAACGTCCATAGTCGTTGCTGCCATCAAGGACTGAATCTCCATGATGGTTGCTCTGCGATTCTGACACTGCTTATGGGGGTGGGGGGGGAGGGGGGGGAGGATAGTCATACTTGAACTTTTGCGGATATATCTGACCTTAGGTCTGACTATCTATGCAGTTGAAAGAGTACTACCGTCTTTCCCCGAGCATAACGCATATGCCTTGTATTTCGAATAAAAAGCATCCTTATATTCAATTACAACACATATGTGTCCTATTCAGACAGCCCTTATTTCCGAATACAATACATGTGCTTTGTATTCAATTTTTTTTTTTTTTTTTGAAAACTAGAACACAACGCATATGCACGTTATGTTCGGGCCCTTCGGGGTAAGACAGTAGTGCGCGTCAGCTGTCAGATAGATACACTTTTGAACCACCTGTACACGCGGGTCTGGCGGCCGTCCACCACGTGCCAGGCTTTTTTTTTCTTTTCTTTTCTTGCCAAGCTTTTCCGAACCGCCAGCAGTGCACTTTTTTTCTCTTTTGGTTGTTGACCCCTCCAGCCCGTTGTGGTCCAGTAGAGCCCGGAGGTTCGGAAATTTTCGTAGGCGACGAAAGATTTCTCCACAAGGCTGGGGGACCGTGTACTGGCTGGCGGTCTAACCAATGTGGGGTTTAGGAGGTCCTTGAGTCATGAAGAGCTGCGACCTATGCTGCGATCACTGCACTAGGGCTTCGCCCAAATACAACGGACAATCATTGCGGCCGCTGTATTTAGGCCGAAGGTTGATTGCAACAAAATCATTCTGAATAACACGGGGCTGCTCAGTCCAATGAATATCTCATGGCGAGCCAAAAAAAAAAAGAAAAAAAAAGAAGCGGATCACCATACTGTTTGCCCAGAGGATGACACCACTGCAGCTGGTGTGAATATGGATGCGCTGCCTATCATGGAGGTTATGGGAAGACAACGGGAACCCCTGCCCACCTCACAGGACTCTGTGCCCGACATGGACCCCGGTACCTGTGCGTATATATCCTGCCTTGCCTGAGTCACTTCGGTCCTATTACCTTTGTGCCAGTTTGTGCACAATTCATGGACTCTGTGTGAGAATGGAAGAAGGAAGGGTGCACTCGGCGGGTCATACTGCCCCTTACTCTCACCATTGTGGTGAAGTACCACAGTCTGGTTCGTTAGTCGGGAACAGAACAGTGTGCGGTTGTACTGTCGCGCTCTTGGCGTGCATTCGGCGAAGAACACGCGTTCTACACGACTGTCCAAGCATGGCGTGCATTCAGCGAAGAACACCTCGAGGAGGTGACGCTCTATCGCTTCCGGGGGACAATCGAGCCGACCCTCCCCCCTCCCTCTGCGGCACTTGCCTGTGCAGATCAGATAGAATCTGCCACAGATGGTGAAAGGGGGGGGGCGGGAAGCGCTGCAGAGGACTGTTGCTGCGCCATTCCATGGCATGGACATACAAGTGCATCTCAGTTAGCATGTCTGCGGCATAATCACTGCTCCGATAACCATAAAGGGAGGGTCACTACCAGCCTCTTCCATGAGAACTGTGATCCATCTCTGTCGTGTATTCATCATCCCCCTCACCCGCTTCGTCTTTTTTTCCCTCAGAAAACCATAGATTTCTGAAGGAAAAAAAAGTGGGTGCTGACTATTTCTCAGAAAACTGGAGACTTCTCAGGAAACTGGAAGAAAACGAAATAGCATCCCCCCCCCTGGCTTGTAGTAGCCCGGTATGCCGTTGTGGCCTTGACATGGTAGGCCTCAATAACCAACCTACTAATATTCAAATAGGTATTAAATTTTAAGAACGTAGTCAACACCACAAAGAATAAAGAAAGCCCATCTGAAGTCTGGAGCCATATAAAAATTGATTGTCGAGTATTACTCAGGACGCCATCGTGGCACCGGACGGCAAAACTCATAAGAAACGACCCCACCAAAAAGCAAAAAACAATCAACAAATTCAAAAGGGACCGCCTTGGAGGCACTGCCAGGAGACTGGGAAGCATACAGGGCGAGACACGGAGACTGGTCTGGAACATCACAGGGACACAGCGAGGAGGGGGCCCTCTCACAGGCGGCCGACTTGCTGGCGCCAGTCCAATCGCAAGGGACACAAGCGTAAACCTGGACGTCACACGAAGGGCGCCAACCACGGCCAATGGCCAATGACCTCAGGGAGACAGCCGGCGACAACAGGAGACAACAATACAAGCTCTAGGGTTAGGCTGGCGACAGCAGAAAATAGCAGTAGAAGTGCTAGGATTAGGGTTTAAGAGCTTAGCACACGATGGTGGAGGGGGCGAAAGGATCGTCCTCGGGGTTTAAGAACCTGGCATTGGGTCAGGCTGACGACAGCAGAACATAACAGGGCGCGCACTACCGTCTTCACCCAGATAGAACGCCCGGTCATTATTGCTGCATCTGGACTAAAGGTTGGGACAAATGCAGCTAGAATGACCGGGCGCTCTATCCGGCTGTTGACGGTAGGGTCAGGGTTTAACAGCTTGGTATGTCATAGCAGGGGAGGGGGGGCAAGGGATCTGCGGGGGTTAAAGCACCGGTACACCACACACCGGCCCGCCCGCGGGTGTCAGCACGAAACCCGCACCACTTCAGAGGCCGCCGTTTTTTTTCCGCTTCAACCCCGGCCCACACCGTGCGGCCCCTCTTAGTTTTGCTTGTGGGGCAACGAAAACTTTCTGCAAGGCTGGGCCCGTGTACTTACGGCTTAAGAGCCCAACTTACCATAGGGGTAGTAACCGATGAACCCTCAGGGTTCAACCTACTGCTCTTGAGTCCCAGAATTATCTGACAGCTGGAAAAAGCTGAGAGGAGCACAGAGGGTTATAACTTATAAGAGTTTCAAAGGAGATCTGAGGCGAGCAGACGCTCGTAAGGTAAACTAGGTAATGCTCCCAGGGGGGATAACCCCAGGTTGAATTGTGAGGACCTCGGCCTCGACGATCATTTTTTGAAATATATAAAGCTTGTTTTGTTGTTAAGAAAAAAAGGAAGGAAGCCAATCAAGCCATCCTGAATGAAAATGCCCAAGGAAATGAAAAAGTAACTTCTAAATAACCCCGGGTCTAACGTTTCACTGTGACGGTTGCCCGTTTACCCATCCAGTCTACTGAAGCGCCAGGCCCCACCAAACTGTGCGCAAGATGTCGTACATCACACGGCTTTCCAAGTTGAGTGTGAGCGCGAGTCTGCTTTCCTGATGGCACGCCAGCAATATGACATATGTCGCAAAGGTTTCCAGGAAGCTGCCGAGAAGAGCAGGTGTCTCTGATGGGTGGACTATCCCCGACGCCATCATCCGCCACATCCTCTTCGTTCATCTTCCACATGTAATGCTAGAATTCCGCAGGCTGCACCTATAATTGAACCTTCTCCATCCTTGCTGGACGACGAACAGACACACTAGCCTGAGGTAGAGAACAGACTCGCACATGAAATACCTACAGTGCACTGTGCTGAAAGGTTGAGCAGCTGGAGACCAGATTTTGCAACAGCTAAGCATCTTTACTTTGGATCGCCCCCCATCATCACCTGTCCACAGACAGGTAACGTTAGCACCGCAACACCTCCCCAGGAAAGTGCTTGACGCTGCACTGTGATAACCCGCCTGATGTTTGGCTAGCATGTGATCAGCATTCCTCGTGTGTCAGAATTATGAGCGTATAGCCCATGCATAGGTCTTTTTCGTAGGCCTTTTCTTCTTCTTCTTCTTCTTCTTCTTCTTCTTCTTCTTCTTCTTCTTCTTCTCTTTCTTCTTCTTCTTCTTCTTCTTCTTCTTCTTCTTCTTCTTCTTCTTCTTCTTCTTGTGTTGGATTTCATTCATCCGTTCCATCTGGCTTCGAACACAGATCTGCATTTCAACACACTCGTGGGTGGAAATTTGAAATCTGTCTTTCTTTTCATTTTGAGATTATCGAATCTTTTTGAGAGTTTGTTCGTTGCTCGGATTTGAAATATGTCTCTAAGTGTGCATGCGATACTCGTTGCCACCGTGTCTCCCAACAGACTGTTTGCCGCAGTCTGCCTCTAAGTCTGCTAACCTGACTCGTGGAAAGGCGCTAAGCGCCCTTGATGGGCTTACAAAAGTTTTTGTCCTCGTACCTAACGTAATGATGACAGTAAACATTGTACGCATCTACAACACCCTCACATGGCATGTCCTTTTTTTTTTTTTTTTTGTTGAGAAAAAGTAGAACCTCTCGGTCCTGGCTCCTCCTACCATCCTGGAGACCAACAGTCCTGTTCCTATTCCCCCGGCAAGTCCTTTCGGTGGGTGATAAATACAATAAAGATTCACACACGCTCCTGGCCATTATGGTTGGGAGGCCCAAGTAGAGGACGCAGGACATTGATTACTGCCATAAGGAAGGATGTACCACCCCTCACCCCTGCCTACTACCGCCTAATTTCACTACCTCTTGATCCTACCAGTCTTTTCACTCAGTCTTTTCACTCATAGCTCCTCTCAGCTGCGAGCTGTCGGATTTTCGTGAGGAGCTAGAGAAAGTGTGGGGAGCCGTCAACATAAGCTTTTGCTGCGGCTTGATTGAAACTGAAGGTAGTCTTCTTCCCCTGAATGCAATGTACGGTCATTCTAGCTGTGTATCTAGACTGAAAGATGCGTCAAATACAGCTATAATGACCGTTCGTTGTATTCGGGGAAAGAAGATAGTATTCTTTCACAAAAGACTGCTTTTTCTGTTGATTTCTAGTCTGTTATTCAGGCTGAGATCCGACTTTGATTTCTATTGCTACTTGATATGGTTCTTCCGTCTATCCTTTTTAATGGTCGGTCTGTATTATCTTAAAAATAGCCCCGCTGGAAGAGGCCTCCTGTCCTTTCGGTCTCCAACTTTGGAAGCTTTGTATACTAGGACTGTGTCCTTTTTATCCTCTTCATATGGTCCTCACTTTTTTTTTTCTGATTATCGAGGGGGACACAGCCACCTCTCTATTGCATCCCTCTGTGTCACCGGGCGGTCCCCAGATTCCTATCCCATGCTTGTGAGTGTGCCGGTGGGATGTGATCGATCTCTAATCCCTCCCTATTTTCATTTAGCAGCCTGTTGGGCAACTAGTTGCTTATCTAAGTTCCCTCTCCTGCTACCATTGCTGCCAGTCCTACTGATTTTCAGTTCCCGTTGGCCGCTACGTATAGTCTTTGGTTAGGGGAGAAGCTTTCCTTTCTAGTCCAGATCCGTTAAGTCCTCCTCGTCATGTGGTGTCATCTGTCTGTCTGCGTCCCACCAGCCCGTGACGTTCAAGATTCTTCCTGTTATGTTGCTACGAGTTCCCTGTTTGAGCCAACTCCCTTCGAATTCAGTCCGGATTCTGGTCTTCTTCCGGTCATCGACTTCTTTGTCCATTCTTCCACTCTAATTTCTGCACCCGTCCTTCCCTTTGCCTCGTCCCAGGATTCATTTGCGGTTATTTTATTTTTACCTATTGTTCCCACACATCGCGCTGTCTATATTACCCATAAGGTAGATTACTATTTTTCCTCAATAGCTCTATTATCTCGCGGTTCTCCTCTGAGATTAAGTTCTCCCTCTCTATTCAATTTGCTGTTGTTTTTTCTCTTTTCCCTTTTCTTTCTTTCTTTCTTCCCCCCCCCTTTTTTTTTTTTTTTTTTTTTTTTNTTTTTTTTTTTTTTTTTTTCCCCCCCCCTTTTTTTTTTTTTTTTTTTTTTGGTCTGGGCATTCCCCCCCGCAGAGAAAGCAATCAGAGAGGTATCCGCTGACTGAACAGGTTTATTCTTCACCCGAAGTTTAGATCCCTTGGACGAAAGGAACAGCTGCACAGTTAACCCCCCAGCTACTGGGGCAGTCAATGCTGGCAGCAAAGATTTCAGGATTTAACTTCCTGCTCCCAGCAATCAATAGAGGAGTAAGCAGAAACGGATGCAAAAAAAAAAAAAAAGAAAAAAAAAAGGAAAGGATCTGAACGGTATTCTATGGGGGATAGGTTAGACCAAGCTTTTTTGCATCTGTCGGATTCTGTCCCATAGCGATTTCGCCTGCTGGCAGGACAGCAAGCGATGTGTTAGGGTTTCCAATTGCTGGTCTTGGCCCATCTGACACCATGAGGAGGACTCTGTTATGTCTTTTTTCTTGCGTCTAGCTTCCCTTCCCACCGGGCGTTGACTGGGACCGCCATGTAGATGATTAGCCATTGCAAGCTCCTTTTACTCTATACGCGGTCTGATGGATGCGTAGCAAGTCCAAGGGATTGCCTGCAGCCAAGCTGGGTGGGTCTATTTGGAGGTTTTTCTCCCTCCTAGAAGCAATGACCTGCTGGGGGGGTTCCGCTCTACTACGCCGTATTTTGTATCCTCTTTAAAGTTTTAAATGTGTATTCCTGTAGGGCTATCCATTTCTTGGCTCTACCCCTCCCTCTGTCTTCATACCAGCCCCATTCTATGGGATCTATTTCTAATTCAGATATCTCTCTGTCTGGACTGAATAAGGATAAAGCTATATCTTTCCTTGCTCTGCCTCTTCTGGTTCGCTTTTGTTCATTAAACTTCATTTGGTAATTGCCTAACCTTTCGTAGGTCAAGTGTCTTTTTTTTTCTTTTTTTTTTAAGCCCAGGGTGTTGTAGAGGCCAAGGACCAGACCCGTGGTGGTCTAGTGACTCCAGTGTCTTTCCTTGCTATGCCTCTTCTGGATCGCTTTTGTTCATTACACTTCATTTGTTAATTGTCTAACGTTTCGTAGGTCTAGTGTCTTGAATTCTTTTATTTATTATATATATATATTATTTTTATTTTATTTTTTAGTGTCTTGAATTCTAGGTTTATTACTATAAAATATTAGCGGGTCTTTTCTTACTGTCTGAATTGCTTTGTCCGTAGTTTCAATTTCGTGGACGTTGACGCATGCGTTAGGGCCACTGACTCACTGAGGTAAAACTTCACTCTTCACCGCTGCGGAGATGAGGCTATGTGGTTGTCTGGTGCTGAGTACTTTGTGAATTTTAGGGCCACTGATTCACTGAGGTAAAACTTGACTCTTCACCATTGCCCTGCCCGTCTCCCTTCTTCCCGAGTCTATTCTTCCTAAGAATCGACGTTCACACAATGGGTATGCTATCTATTATTAAGTCCTCTAGATTTTTTCTGCAGGTTACGGTGTCCCCTCAGCTTCGCTCTTAGTTCTTCTTCCGCTTTCCATCTCCCGGTTGTGGTCATCCATCCCATACGTGATCTATCTTCCATAGGCCCTTTTCTACCCTCTGTCTCCATCTCTTATCCTTCCCTAACAGTGTCCATGAGTGGCCATTTGTGTCTTTCAGGAGGTCATTGCCGAACGAGCGTTGTCTCAAAATTTCCTCTTTTATTCTTGGTCCTCTTGGTCCTCTTTTCCTCTGTGGGACCATTGCTTCTCTCCAAGTTGAGATTATCTTTGTCCAGTGTGTTACATGCTGCGCCTGCAACAGGCTGCACGGGCCATTTCCAGGCCCATGACGTTTTCAGGCCAAAAACCTGAAAACAAGGGCCTACAGGCCCTGTGTCGTTTCAGCCTGAAAGCCTGAAAACAAGGGCCTAAAGGCCCTGTGTCGTTTCAGGCTAAATCAGGGCCTTTCCGGCCCTGAGTGTTTTCAGCCTGAAACTGAGGGCCATTTTTGGGCCCTCATCGGTTCGACCTGCCTTGAAACTCAGGCAACAAACCAGGGTTTTAGCACAGGCCATTTCGGGCCTGTTTTCAAGACAACCCCTGGTTGAGCTTCAACGCCAGGGTCTGGCACGTTTCGGCATTGGCAAGAGCAGCCTCCTGGACGKGCCAGCACTATATAGGACTGGCCCGCCCTGCAGGCAGGCAGGTAGTTCCTAGGTACTTCCCAGGCACTTCACGTGCAGTTCAGGAGGCAGGAGGTAGTCTTCAGGATTCGGCAGCAGCACTCTGGAGGAGCGCTGCAGTAGTAGTGGTAGCTTTAGCAGTAGTCCTCAGCGCTGGGCGCTAGTAGCGTTAGCAGTAGTCTTCAGCGCTGGGCGCGTAGTACTAGAGAGAGAGAGAGAGATTGGGCGGAGGCCAGGGGTACTTACCTGCACCGCCAGTGCTCCAGCTTTGTCTTCGAGGTACCTGCGGCACAGCGCCATCTTCACAGGTTAGTACCTGGCACATGAGAGAGAGAGAGTTCTTCTTCTTCCTCTTGTCAGTCCACCATCTCCTTCTCACCCTCTCGCTATATCTGACTTCACTGCATCAGCAGACTACGAGGGGGAGAGAGAGAGCTTGGTGACATTTGGATCCAGACTCGACGTTGGACTTCAGACATTTTGAAGAGGGATTATTTGGGACTTGTAACGAGACGTGGTGTTGACGACTTTCCCATCTCCCCCTTCCTCTTCTTCGTCTGATCCCCTCCTCTTCGTCTGTGTATGTCTGGACCTGGCCCCTTCACACCTTGTGATGAGCATGATGTATGTTTGGTCTGTGTTGAAACATTGATTGGCCTAGTCATTAGTACTCTAGCATTCTGCTTCGCTATCTTGTACTACGTGAAAGAGGTCAGTCCCGGTCAGGTCAGGACTTGTATCTAAATCTTCCACTGCGCTATAAAACACCATTTGTATGTATCAGGATGTACACTGCTTGTTGAGATTCTACTTGCACTGCATTGTCCATTCAGTCCTTTTTATCACATTGCGGATCCTCGGTTTTACATGTACATCGCCCAACTGGGCATGTAACAAGTGTCTACTGGGGGGGTCTCTATTGGCTGGACCTCTTGCTGGTCTACTGCTATTTCCGTCTTTCCTAGGTGACCAATGCCTGTTCATGATCCAGCTGTGGCCTTCTATGCTCTCATATGCTTTCAAAAGGCAGCAGGTTCCTTATTTGGTGTTGGGCACTGTAGGGCCATTTCTTGCCAAGGTAGCTCTAATTTCAATCAATATAATTAGCCCTTAGTACCCCCTTCATTTGTAGAGCCTTTTTGTATTCCGTGGCCGGATCTATGTGGCTGAGACCCCCTCTATTTGCAGGGTTGGTTACATACTTCCATGCCACTTTGGTTATAAATTTGTCCTTTGTTGCGTCACCTGTCCATAGATATGCAACCGCCTTTTTCTTCTTCAAGTCCTTGGTGAAGTTCTTCGGAGGGTCCCAGATTTCTGCTGCATACCAACCCATTGTTATTAAAAAAAAATAAATAAAAAAAAAAAAAAAAAAAAAAAAAAAAAAAAAGGATCGAAACTGCGAAAGTGTTGATAACCAGGGCTCTACCCATTAGGGAGGTATATATCCTCTCTGCCATCCAGTGAACTTATTCATCATGGCCGCCAGCAAGTTTTTTTTTTCTTCTTCTTTTTACTGCTATAGACTAGTATAGAGTCCTTAGTTCCGACTATAGACACTGCTATACTTAGGAATTTGAAGGAGGCCTGTGGATTCAGCCATTTTACCCTACCCTCTGCGTGGTTTGTGTGTTTTTTTTTTTTTTTGGGGGGGGGGAGGAGGGAGGAGGGTGTGTCTGCGTTCCACCACCCCACAGTTTTGCTCCAGTTTATTTTCGTTTCTGAGGCTAATACTCGCATGGCATTCATTTTTTATATGGGACGCTGGACCCGTTTTCCAGCAGGTGATGCTCCCCACCAGTAGATGGAGCCTCTCTCTCTCTCTCTCAAAAAAAATAATAATAATAATAATAATAATAAATATCACATTACATGTCCTATTTCTAGACAACGGCCGGAATGGCAATGTCTTTAAAACGGCTGCCGCCGTGGCTCCGTGTGCCTGGGATGCGGGAGCCCATGTTGCCTGGGGGGTTGCAATTCTGCTCTGCTGGTGGGTATTCAGGACCCAATGAGGTTCCTCTTTCCGCTGCTTTTCTCCTCCTTCCTCCCTCCATCCACCCTCCTCCTTCCCTTCCTTCCTCCCTCGGCCCCGCTTAGAACTACTCAATGCATACGAATGAGCATAGATATAAGAGAACAGACAAAATATAAGCTGCGCTTGTGCTGAAAGGCAAATGGGTGTGTACGCACCCGATGCTTACGTACACAGACAAGGTGGGCCTTGCACCTTTTCAGAATACAACGATGAGATGGCCGCTTCATCTAAAGATGGCATTTATCAAAACATCCATCAAAACTATCACACAATACCTGACACAACATTTACAAGGTAAGGCTATATTTCAATCTTGGATCCATGCATCTGGGTGGAAAAGGGGCTCTACTTGTTCTATTGTCACTATTAACAATCTACAACAAGCACAAGTGAACTTTACAGAGAGAGGTCTTCTGATAACACACACACACACACACACACACACACACACACACACACACACACANCACACACACACACACACACACACACACACACACACACACACACACACACACACACACACACACACACACACACACACACACACACAGACTCGAAGTTAACGCACAAGTGGACGCTGACACACGGAATGTTGTTGTTCATGTGTTGGCAACAGATCCCTGGAGTTGCATCAACCTGCAATGTGCCTCTTGTACAGTTGGAGTACTTCAGTCAATTGTTTCCCTTGAACCCTGGAGGAATTGTTCCCGTAATGCCAAGGCGATCAGAAGAGGCATGGCTTTCGATGCCACATTCCCGACTTTCGCTTGTAAAAGACATGACTGTGCCATGATTGTAAAGGAAGCAACTTTCACTTGGAGGAAATCGCAGTTTCGTGGAATCTATCTGGTGGATTTGAACTCTAGTGTCCAGATATGTGTATGTAATATGTATTATTCAGCCAGCCTTCAGGTACTACGGAGGCAAATCCTTTGAGGTTGGATTTGTTTTTTTTTTTTTTTTTTTTAAGCTGCCTTCTCTGCGTCGGGGGACAGCCATAAAATTTTCTCTCGCCGCACCTATTTTCGCCCCTTTTCTGCCCCCGCAATTCCCTGCTAACCCTGTTCACCCACACAACGACAATCTCTTCCCACCCTCGTTAACCAACCCATTATTGAGCTAGACCCCTACAGGTTTCTGTAGGGGTTGGAACCGGATGGCTGACACTGTGTGCAGTGTATAGTTATTTGCTAGGGACTATAGCATGGACATGTAATGCCTATGCCTTGTTAGGAGTTATGTATAGTCATGCTATATTGGCTAGTGGCTATTAGCTATTGGATATAGTTTATAGTGCAGAGCATGTACAGCTAGCAGGTCTAGACTGTAGCCCAGTTAAATTTTTTAACCCTGTGACTGAATGCTGAAGAATAACCTGTAACCTATAACCTACAGCCTTAGCCTATAGTCTATAGGCTATACAGGTATAGGCTATAGTCTATAGGCTATACAGCTGTAGAGTTATGTCCTATATGCTATACCCCCATTAGGCACCATAGTCATGTCCTCTTGCATGTAGTCTATAGGCTGTGGCTTGTACCATGTGATCATTTGTCCTAAGTTGTCTGATGAAAACATAAGTATGTTCTGATTTTCCTCGAACAATAGGACCAGCGTGTATATCCTCCTATAACACGCGAGCTATAGCGTATAGCAGGTTGGCAGGCAGATTCATGTCGTGTTAGCAGCAGTTAGCCGATGTTTTTTTAGCCCACAGCATAGCTGAATGATAACTAAATAGTAAATAGCATTATTAGATTTATTATATTCCATATTCGAAGCTGCCTTACTTGTCCACATTCGCATGCAATGCGGTGTGTGCAGGGCCTCAGTGTACAAAGGGTTAGGCATGGGCCTCCTGCTGCTACTCGTATCAACCAAACTCCATATTGGATTTTTATTTATTTATTTATTTATTTTTATTATTTTATTTTTATTTTATTTTATCTTTTGTCAGATTGCCTTTTGTGGTGTGTATATTATCAGGTTGCCTTTTCTGGTGTACACGGCTACAAAAGCCTACCCGTTTTCCTGCCATCAAAAGAATGGTCATATTTGAATGATATTTCTTAAAAAAAAAAAAAAAAAAAAAAAAAGCCCCTCATGGAGAAGGACAGTTTGATTAGTTTCTGTCACACTCTGGGGCGAGGTCCCACTAGCAACGGGATAGGATAGAAACGAGTTTGTGGGGCAGTTGAGTGACCCAAATCCTGCCGTGCAGTACTCGTGATCCCACGGTCTTGTATTTTATTACCCGAAAAAGTAAGGAGATCTTTGTTCCCCTCCTGCTCTCCTTAACACTGTGCATGCCCGTGCAAAGAAAGCTTCCTGCCAGAATCTTTTCAATCGGTGGGGGGTGTGGTCCCAAAGGAGGGTGGGGTTGGCCTTAGCCCCACTGGATAGAAGATTTTCAGTATTTTACTTGCTGTTGTGCAATTATCTCATTGGGTGGAGCCCTCCTTCAATCACGGAGTATATGGAGGGTGTCAGGATCAGTGCTGACAGAAGTCAAGTTTATTCCAGAAAATGTGGTGATTACTTTGTTCACTGTTGTTGCAACCACCACCATCAGATCATTTGTGATCTGATGGCTGGGAAGCAGTCTGCCGTGATTTCGGGTGGGAGGTCTCTGTTTTTTGTTGTTTTTTTTTTCCCTTTCTCCTGTTTTCTCACCCCAGAAATTCGTAATGAACCTGTCAGGATGCTGCCACTCAGTGTCACACTGGATCGGCCACGCTCCTATCCGCCTGCTAATGGGACCTCGCCCCTGAACTGGTGATGTTGCTGATCTTTGCTATACATATTACATTCCCTTTCTTTCCCCCTCCCCCCCCCCTCCTTCCACTCCCCATCTTCTTCGTGTTGGCCAACTTGGCCATGTATTACCCAAATGACGGCTGAGGTTCCTTCTTTTTTTTAATTTTATTTTTTTTTGTTGGGGG
>BFEA01000087.1:154523-179276 GCA_003427395.1 Chara braunii
TCTCTCTCTCTCTCTCTCTCTCTCTCTCTCTCTCTCTCTCTCTCTCTCTCTCACGCACACACACACACACACACCTCTTCTCGTTTTTTACAGTTTGTTTTTTTTTCTTTTCTTTCTTTTTCAATGTTCTCGTATTTTCTGCCCAGTCGTTGCTTCTTGGTCGGTGCCCGCCAACTACGGGATGTCACCTACGAATTGTAATAAAAAGAAAAAGAAAAAACTAAGAAGAAAAACGAAAACAAAGAAGAGAACAGGTGTCATAGGCGTGCCGTAGGGGGGGAGGGGAGAGAGAGAGAGAGAGAGAGAGAGAGAGAGAGAGAGAGAGAGGCATCAACGAGTTGACTACTCTCGACATGCACAAAAGACAATAATCATGGCGGTATACCTTTCCATGTTCTAGTGGAAGATTCACTCTCGTTTTGCACATTTCGAGAGTAGTGGAGCGGCTCGACTCTCTCTCTCTCTCTCTCTCTCTCTTGCACGCGCGCGCGTGCGCGTGCGCGCGCGCGCCCACACACGCCATGAGAGAGAGAGAGAGAGAGCCGCGCCGCTCCACTACTCTAGAAATGTGCAAAACGAGAGTGAATCTTCCGCTAGAACATGGAAAGATACATCGCCATGATTTTTCGCTACTGTGCACACGTCGACACAGAGAGAGAGAGTCGCCAGGCTGTGTGGGGTGTTCCAAGCAGCCCGCCGGCTGTCGTGCCACAGATTTCGTGAAAATAAAAACCATGGCGGTGTATCTTTCCATGTTCTAGCGGAAGATTCATTCTCGTTTTGCACATTTCGAGAGTGCCAAAGGGACCGTTTTTTTTTGTTTTTTTTTTTGCCTAAAACAAAGTATCCCGTATTTCTCTTGTTGCGTTTTTGATAGCTGGGCCAAGTACTGGTGGTTTAACAACAACAACCAAAAAAAAAAATCGTAATAGCAACGCCTTTATCACAGTGCTATGTATTGGCTACCTGTCATGCAAAAAACAGAGAGGCATCCAAACTACTATGTACTGGCCACTTATCATGTAAAAAACAGTCTCTCCTGTATACAAAGGTAGGTAAGCGATTTAAAAAAAATAAAAAATTATGGGGCAGTCAAGGTTATAGTTTGTAAATGCATCGCAAATTGCGTTCTAGCAGTTTAGTAAGGCCCCAAGTTTCAAATGCAGTTGAAACTCGGGCTGGTCTTTTCTAGCAGGGGAACCTGGACCCATTTTTAGGGTTTGTAAGGATATTAGAAGTTGTAGGTCAACTTTGTCTTTTGTGAAAGTTGGTTGAGGGTCTCGAGTCATGGATAGGGCACTGTTGTTTTTCTCTTTCCTTTCTTTTTTAGGGTGTTTCTTTTCAGATTGAAAGAATTTGGTCCTCATGATAGTTACTCGACTACGTTTATTAGTATGAAGTGGCGGTAGTGGTCTGCAATATTTTTTACACATTTGAAGGCTGCCACGGGTCTCGAACCATAAACATGTTTTAGGGTCAATGACGTAGCTAGTTGGAGTCGGCTAATTCCATTTACGTGACAAGCTGGTTGAGGGTCTTGAACCGTGGATCGGTCATTGCTGAATTTTCTTTGAGAAATTATGATATTTCTTTTTGGAATAAATGGATTTGGTTCCGATGGTAGTTACTGTGCTTTAGTTTCCTAGAATGAAGTGGTGGCAGTGATTTACAACATTTTCTACACGTCTGAAGGTTCTTACCGGTCAAGGCCAAAGAGACGGCGTACTTGATAAAAAGGTTTGCGGTGTTATTCCTGCACCGACAACCGATATTCCTGAAGAGGTTGGGTGGCGCCAGCCGAAACCGGTTGGATCAGGCCACGGTTACGGACTTTGGGGCTCGACATTTTCAATGAGATTTATCGTGAGCCGGTCGCGTTCGGGATTACACTTTCTTGTTTGATCGCCCCTGTTTGTCTTTCTCCTTCTCTCGTTCCTTCTTTTCTCTCTTTTTTTTTCTCTCTCTCTCTCTCTCTCTCTCTCTCTCTCTCTCTCTCTCTCTCTCTCTCTTCATCTATCTTCATTCTCAGTCAAACTGTGTCGTCATTGGAAGTCATGCAATAAGACTTTGTTGTCCCTGACAACTACTTGCATATGCAGAGTAACCGGTGTAGAGATTGTACTACGGTTGAGTGGCTTCGTTTTCCTGAGTCCGACAAACTTTTTGTTGACGTCGCATTATGACTTCTAATCAACCTATCTCCTCTCGAATCGTGCGTACCTGTTATAATTGCGGTCAGCCGAGGCACGTTGCCCGTTTCTGTCCCCATCCTCCCAGAAACTTTATTCCTTCCCATCCCAGTACAGCTTTAGTCCCCTTTCAGGCTCCTTTACTTAATCCCCCCGTTTCTAACTCATTGCCAACATCCAACTATAATAGTAATTATATAGTAATTATAATAATAATAATAATAATAATAACTATAATAATAACTACAACGGTGGTGGAGGGTGGAACAACACCAATCGAAGGTTGGCAACGTTGGAGGATCAAGTTTCCAGAATGAAGACAAGGCACGATATTGAAGAAGCCAAGGAACGAGAGAATAAGGAAGCAGAAGAAAAAACAGTCAAAATCAAGGAGTAAGAAGATCGGAGACTGAAGGAAAATAAGGAGAGAGAGGAGTTGCAAAAAGAGTTTGCGGCAACGACAAGAAGCTAAAGGCAAAGATCGACAGCCTGGAGCGGCTACAATTCAACGCTGGTACTTCGGGTGTTGGATTTGCCACTTCGCCCAGCAGGAGCGTGAGGCGGATTTGTGATCTTGAAACTGCCAATCGTCGTGCTCAAGAAGGGACAAAGGGAGACTTGCGAGAATGGAAAAGGAGATGCGGTGGTTGAAAAGAGAAAGAGATGAGGCAATGGTTAATGTCGAGAATTGGCATAATGAAGCCCTGTGGTCAGGTCATAAGAGGGGATCACTTGTGATTGGCCCTACACCTAGTACGTAGGCAAGAGGACGACCACGACACACGGCTGTGAGAACTCCGACTACCAATTGTACGGTGGAGATGACGGTTTGTCACGCAACAGAAGTCGCTACCCTGAAGGAGCTTCACACGCAAGATTTGAACGGCCGAAGGGAAGCGGAGCAGGAGGTGGAGAGATTGAAGGCGGAGATGGCGCGGTTAGAAATGGAGTGCCATAAGGTGCGGGAGAAGATGGAGGAAGCAGCCAAGGATTCGGGCTGCTATAACGGCAAGGGTAAACAACCAATGGAGGATCCGATGACAAAGAGAGATGTGTTTATTGCCGAACAAAGACGATGTCTGCAGAAGAAGAACAAATAGGAGGACAATCTGTGAGAAAAAAAGGAGTGGTTTATACTACGTTGGACAGGATAAAAGAGGACATAGTGAGCAAACGAGTGGCTCTGCTGTTTGATAAACCACCCGCCGATGCGGGAGTTCATGAACTATCTGATGATGTCGGAAATGTTGATGTTGCATATGCCAATGGACATGAACTCTCCTCTTAGGTTTTGTCCCGGACGCGGCTCGTTTAAGGTGCATGGCTAATTGGTGTGTAAACTTAAGATTATCCTCCTCCCAACTACTTCAATGTAGATCGTTGAATATATTTTTCTGTTTGGTGGTGAATCTGGTGATTTGTCTTATTCTTTCTCAGCAAATTTCATGGGGTGGTAAGATATTTGACTTCATTACTAGACTGTCTGAATCTCGTTTTGACTTCGACAGTTGTAAGGGTCCGCTGGTGTATGTCCTTATTTCACCATGGTGTCGTCATATGTATGTTGGATGTACTACTCGTGATATTTGATGTCGCTGGAATGAGGATCTTTATAAGGCAAGCAGCTTGGCCCTTGTAGAAGGAGGATGTCGCAATGAAAGACTCTATCGATGGTTGAGGAGGAGCGGTGTTCGTCACTATGTTGCTATTTCAATCTGTGTTAATGCAGTTGAAGAATTAGGTCTATGTGAAAAGTTTTTCATCCGGCATCTTTCTCCGTCTTTGAATGTAAGAGATAAGCCAGAAAGTCCAGAAGACAGAGGAGGAGTCTTCGTGAGAGATTGAGGAAAAAGAAACGTAAATCTCAAGATTGTAAGACTGTGGTATGGAGCGATAAGTCTTTGTTTGTTTTTCACTCAAGTTCGGGTGTAGTTTCATTTAGTCTAAGTAAGATCTTGGAATCTTGTCTCAATGATGGAAAACTTAACTATGTAGTTGTTTGTCATGGAGGCGATACTTTGATTGACTAATGGAAAAGTGGTGAAGAGACATTTCGGTGCTTCTACTGAATTCGCTATTCACGCGGTTGGTTGAAAGGTGGAACAGTTCTCACTTGTCATACTATTAATGAGTTTATGAGTAGGTCGTTGCTGCCAAAAGACCCCGTATCGAAACTTCTCAGTCAACCACATCTTCAGCGTGACTTATATGCATGGGAGTTTGATCAGCTGATCTACGCATACTCAGCTATTCGTTCTTTTTCTGAAATACGTACTAAAACAAGATTAAGGTATATTTTATCACGGGTAGCTAACACTAGATTTAATGTGCATCTTTGAGAGAGATTGGTAGTGCGGATTGTTTAACGACTCATTGTCTAAGGTAGTGGTTAGGAAGTTTTACTCAGTGGTTGTCCATAGCCTGAATATTTCACCTTCATGGAAGGATCTGCGGATCAGACGGATGCGTGTAGTGTGGTGTAAAAACAGAACTGTGGGTGATGTTATCGACAACTTTCGTCGTTATGTCAGGGAGTCTTCGATCGAATGTTGTCCTCAATCGGTGGAATCCTCTTTTCCTCATCGAGATGGGCATGTTGGTTTCCTATTTAGCAATACTAATTTTTTCCCTGAAGTAAGGTCCAATTCTAAGAATGTCCTTCATCCACATCGTTTTTCCATCTCTAATCTTCGAGGGCAGCTTCTTGATTCTTTTGGAAAATTATCTTATTCCTCCTCTGCGCCTACACCGTGTGTCGATATTTTTTCTAAATCTAATCTATTTGCATGCTACAACTATGTTTCTGAGGGTTATCGTGCTGAGCAATCTTTGGAGATGTCTACATTCTTTAAAGAACAATCCAGGTTACAGGGGCTGACTTGTGTTCCTCTTGACCACAACATGGGTGGCACATTCGTTTGTTGTCCGATCGTCTATCGGCATGGTATGAACAAGTTGTTCCTAGATAATGATTCGTTTATTAGATGCCAGAACGTATCCTATATGTCATTCCCATTAAGAGTGTTCTTCAACTGGGGGACGAATTGTTTTCCGAGTTGTTAATTGTCTTTTGTGGAAGATTAAAAGCGCGACCAATTTCAATCTTCGTTCAACACAGGATGTAATCCATGGTATCTACAAGTTAAACAAAGACACAAAGAGGAATCGGTCGGTGGTGGGCGCATCTTTTTATGTTAAAGAGATGTTATGAAACTTGCCCCACCAGCCTATCATGCGAGCACTAGTCTGGATCACTGATTATTGGATGTGTGGAGGTTATTGGGTGGTGGCAATGAAGACAAGAGGTAGAGAAGTGAGGTTGGTAAAAGGAAAATGAGAAGAAGGCTGGTTCCGCATGTCCTTCTAACACATTATAAGTTTCGTTAAGTTTGAATTGGAGAACAACTTTGTGGTTCCTAGCGGGATTCTTCTTCAACAACGGGTTGGAATCCCTATGGGTAAATCTTCCAGCCCGACTTTGGCTTGTCTTCTATGTGCCTAGTACAAATTTCATTTCTTGTCGACCCTCCCTGTTTCTTCTCGTTCTTCCTTACACTGCTTTCGTCTCATGGTTGATGTCTTCATCTTCGTATCTACGATAAGTATCAGCGTGGTTCGTACACAAGGGCTCTGAAGACCATTGAGGCCTATGATGATAAAATATCACTCGAGCAAACAAACGATGGACAAATATGGGATTTTCTGGGGCGTGCGGTGAAGGTATCTGATAGACCAAACGGGGTGGTGTGCATGCCTTTACACAAGAATCAAAGGTTTTGGGCCAATGATAAACCGACCTTTCGGAGTATTCAAGACTACAGATCCTTCTCCAGCAAGCGAACAAAGACGGCGGTTATCGCTTTTTTTTTTTATCTTCCGAAAGTCTTTACTTCTCTTTTTGGCTTGGAACGTCCGTTTCTATTCACTCTTAAGGTGGAACTCTGGCGACGTGGTTATCCCGATTGGTTTTACGATTATGCGTTGATTAATTTCTCGAGAAAATTTGCAGGAATTTGGGATCATTGGGTGCCTTTTCTGACAGGTTGGGAAAGGTTGTCGATTGGATGTAGCAGGGGAACCTAGACGAACATGGACCCGTTTCTAGGGCCAGTAAGGCGATTAGAAGTTATCGGTCAATTTGGTCTTTTGTGAAAGTTGGTTGAGGGTCTCGAACCGTGGATCGGTTACTGTTGTTTTTCTCTTTCCTTTCCTTTTTAGGGTGTTTTTTTGGGATTGAAAGAATTTGGTCCTCATGATAGATACTCTACTACGTTTACTAGTATGAAGTGGCGGTAGTGATCTGCAGTATTTTTTACACGTTTGAAGGCTGCTACTGGTCTCGAACCATAAACCTGTTTAAGGATCAGTGATGTAGCTAGTTGGAGTCTGGTAATTCGATTTCCGTGATAAGTTGGTCGAGGGTCTTGAACCGTGGATTGGTCATTGCTGAATTGTTTTAAAAAAATTAAGATATTTCTTTTTGGAATAAATAGATTTGATCCCGATGGTAGTTACTGTGCTTTAGTTTCTTAGTATGAAGTGGCGGCAGTGGTTTACAACATTTTCTATACGTCAGAAGGTTCTTACCGGTCAACGCCAAAGGGACGGCGTACTTGATAAAAAGGTTTGCGGTGTCATTCCTGCACCGACAACTGATGATCCCTGAAGAGGTTTGGTGGCGCCAACCGAAACCGGTCGGATCACGCCAGGGTTACTGACTTCGACTCGACATTTTCAATGAGATTTATCGTGAGCCAGTCACGTTCGGGATTACACCTTCTTCTTGGATCGTCCATGTTGTCTTTCTTTTTCTCTCGCTCCTTCTTTTTTTTTTTCTTTTTTTTTTTCCTCTCTTGATCTATCTTCATTCTCGATCAAACTGTATCATTGGAAGTCATGCTATAAGACTTTGTTGTCCCCGACAACTACTTTTCTAGCAGTTCAGTCAGCACATGGCTGATTTTTCTTTTTTTCGGTCGCGGCCGAGGTGGTTGGGCCACAACCGAGATGTCTCGGCCAGACTGGCCACGACCGAGATGTCTCGGCCACACCCCAAATTGGCCACGGCCTAGATGTCGTGTGGCGGGGCATGGCAGGGCTGCCCTACACAATTCAGAATTAAGCCATTCGAACCTGGGTCTGTATTTCAACAGTGCAGGGATGGAGGCCAAAGAAGAAAAAGGGAAAAAAAAAAAAGAAAAAAAAAAAGAGGAACCATGAATCCATCGACGTTGGGGAAGACCCTCACATACGTGGAAGTAACACCAGTGCTTTAAAGAATGTATCTGGCCAGTATGTAAGGAC
Organism: Chara braunii; assembly: GCA_003427395.1. Taxonomy (NCBI): domain Eukaryota; kingdom Viridiplantae; phylum Streptophyta; class Charophyceae; order Charales; family Characeae; genus Chara; species Chara braunii. Next base: position 162,017 of record BFEA01000087.1, read on the forward strand.
AGAGAGACATGTCGTTTTCTTTGTTTGCTTTTTGTTGTGAGGTCCTTGTAGCGCTCTGCCAGCCAGACACGGAACTGCCTCGCTTCATTCATTCCAGACAAGTATTGTATCATCCTGCATCGGACCGCAATCACAGCATAAGGGATGTTTTTTTTTTATCTGTTGTTCGTGGATAGACGAGGGCCCTGACTGAACTGCTATGGAACGGCAGCCCGAGTTTGAACTGCGTTTCAAACTCGGGCCCTGACTGAACTGTTAAAACACAGTTTCAAGTGCATTTACAAACTATTTTCGTGACTGCGTCGTAGTTACCCCTAAAAACAAAAAAACACAAAGGAAACACAAAGGAAAACTATAATTGTTCAATGTACCGCAGAGATATGTCATAGGGCCAGATCCCACTTCTTTCCGTTTTTGTAAGAACGTAAAAGTATCGCTAAAGGTGGGGGCGCAACGCACGGAACGAGAAAGAAAAATGCAATCCCACATGCCCCACTTCCGCGGGACTTTTCCTAATGGAGCGACGCTATCTTGTGGCGCCTCGAGGATCCAACGACCTGCAAATCAGGTTGAAATACAAACAATTGAAGAAAAAAACAAGGGCTCCTTCTTTCATGGTGCAAGGTACGGAGCGGCCTCTTCCAAAAATGGGAAGAACTACCGCCCCTGCAATCATGTGCGCGCCTCCACGTACACGAACGTTTCCACTTCCTCGACGTTCCGGGACAGAATCCGAGTTTCGTGGAAAGAAGTGGGATCTCAAATTTTGCCTAAAAGTGTCCTGCTTATAAGAAGTGGGATCCGCCCCATATTCAACAGGCAAGCGTCTGTGCTTCAGTCGGGAATCCAACGGTTAAAAAACATATGGGTTGCATGCTCTTCCCTCCCCTAACAATCGATGCGCCTACAATGGACAGGTCCAAACAAAATGTTCGCAGTAGGCGCATCGATTGTTAGCAGAGGAAAGGGCATGCAGTCCATGTGTTCTTTAATCGTTGGATTCCCGACTGAAGGACAGACGCTTGCCTGATTCTATTTCGCCAATAAAAAAAAATGATGTGGGGAACTGTTCGTTCGATTCTAACGAGCACATGCTCTGTCGAGGGTTTGTCTCCAATTCTCATCACTTCATTTTTCTGTTTCCTACTTTCCGGAGATGCAAGAGTAAGGTTGCCCTGAGGGTCTCAAATACATAAATACATAAAAGCCACGAACCTGTGTTCTGTAGAGTGGGTTTAAAGCAGTCCCCAATAGAGAGGATTGCTTCTACCGTTAAGAGATTTTCGCACACAATCGGGGTGGGAGAGTGGTGTGGGTGTTTCTAGAAGGGCCAAATCAATTATGCATTTGGGCATGTGATGAATTAGATGGTTCAGGGCTTCAACCATAGGTAGGGTCTGACCAACAGGCTGTACAAAAAGGCTATGACAGCTCGGGCTCAAATTTGCTCTCCATCCGAAATGCCATCATCTTTGTCCTTTTTTTTTGCCTCCCCATTGACTTCATCCACTGCCCTTTTCGTACCATCGGCATCTTTTTTTTTTTTTTTTTTTTTTTTTTTTTTTTGAAAACTTGAAGACGAACATCGCTATTGGCATCACCTTTTTCGCCTACGGCTTCTTTCTCTTTCTCTTTTTCTTTAGGCCAGCATACCGGGGGCTCCTCCATCGCCACGTATGTGACAACCTCAACAGCTTTGCCGCTATCTGCTTTCACAACCTTCTTCTTCTTCTTTCTTCTTCCTTATTCTTCTTCTTCTTCAAGTACTTTCTTGTGGGATAGAACGCTCTCAATTCGATCGGCCTTCATCTTCTTCTTGTTCTTCTTCAACTACTTTCTTGTGGGATAAAACACTCCCAATTCGATCGGCTTTCTTCTTCTTCTTCTTCTGCTTCTTCTTCTTCTTTTTCTTTTTTTTCTTCTTCTTCTTCTTCAACTACTTTCTTGTGGGATAGAACACTCCCAGTTCAACTCGGTACATCTTCGTCCCTCATGGTGTCTCAACGGTCACACATCAATCAATCAAAATATACAGAAGCTACTAAATCGCGTTTTCTCTAAGGAACTCACCCTGTGATGTTGTAACTCTGACTAAATCCCTCCTCTGTCTCCACCTCGTCTCGCACGAAGCCGAGATTTTGAGACATTGTCTTCAGTTGTTTCTCATGTTCTCTCCCTCATGCTTTTTGTTTCAGTTGTTTTTCTTTGTTGTAGGGCCTTCTTAGGGGTGCTTGAGGGGGGGGGGGGTCTACAGATTAAAAAGAAAGAAAAAAAGGCGATGGCCTTGAGATATGATCAGCAAACTGACCCGCCCTAGGTAATTGAAAATTGTAGTGCTTCACTACTCGTCTGCTTCTTGTGGAATTCCAACTCAGGCCGTACTAACACTAGCACCATCGTAAATGTATGTGACCTCGTTTACAGACAGACGTGGATGTATCTGGACGCAATGAGGTCAAAAATAAGTAAAAAAATCCTAGTGTGAGTATGGGCCTCACTAGACCCTTATTGGAAAACCGCGAAAACAGAAATCGTCGTCGTTACACCGCGTCCTAAATTGCCAAATCCCTTGAACGAATGTGAAAACACTCCCAAGAGATTTCCTTAGGTTCCTCGGTATCCACAACCAAAACTACCTTGGATTCAAGGGGTCCTCGCTAGGTCCCTTGGGATGAAGGATCCGCGATAGACAAAGCGTTTTGGAGCTCGCGACCACAAGAGAATTCAGAGTTGATGTTGGTGCACAGGCCGTCCGTGGTCCATTGGGCAGACATCGCCAACCTCTAGTACCCGACGGACCACCAACGACCTTTAGACCGTTATCGTTGGTGCGAAAATGCATGGGGGCGGATCTTCAGCTGCGAGGCGCTCCGTGGAGCGGGATTTTGCATGCGCGCGTCGACAACCTCCACGTGCAACGGTCGATTTTTTTAATTTTTTACAAGTGACGTTGAAACACTGCAGGCCGATTGCCGTCATCCGTGTAGCTTGTTTTGTCAGCTATTGTCGCCCGCAGGATGCAATCTTCGTTTGGTACACGCGTCACACGCTGCGATTCATGGCAGACGTCCTCCAACGGTTCCCGCTGCTGCTGCTGGTCACTCTTCTCCTGCTTGTTCTTGTGTTGTTCCACGTGTGCATCGCCGTGCGGAATCCTCGCGGCGGACGAAAACGACAAAATTTGAGGAAGACGGCGATGGACAGGCGTGAAGCATCCAACAGACAACCGACGTGCGCCGTCGAGTACTTCGCTTCGGGAGCGACGACCGGGGCGCGTCTTGCAGGCGCATATGACCCGACATTGTACAGTTATCTCCCGCCTTACGAGTAGTCGTTACCGCCAGATCCCGAAGAGCGATGGGTGGATGATCTGTCCCGCACTCTGCCTCTGGGGAGCGGATCGACGCAGGAGTGGATTGGGAGCCATTGTAAAGAATCGTCGTAGTGCCATTTCTTCACCTTGTCCATGTGTGGAGCGGAAGGTCCCCCAGTTGATGGCGCCACGTCCATCGTCCTTCGTCCACACACACACACACACACACACACACACACACACACACACACACACACACACACACACACACACACACACACACAGAGGAGGCGGTGGGGGAACGAAAGGAGGGAATGGAGGAAGGGGTGGCGGAGGGGGTGCCACGTCCGTCCGACGGGGCTTTGTTAATGGACGAGCGTTGTGCTAGCGTCGGTGATTGTTGCCGTGGTCGGTCGACGTAGCTGTTTTTGTGTCGCGTGCATTGGAAAGGAAGTCGTTATGAGAATGACACCTTTTTCATCTTAAATAAAAAAACAAACAACTTTTTCGTGTGTGTTGTCTTCTTTGTGCTCCTGTCGCCCATGTCCATACTTGTCATATGTGTATGATCTTAGAGAGCAGGGATCGTTCAGTAATTGCATGCGTCTTTAATGTTGTTATGGACAACTTGTGAATATGGTGTGTGACATTTGGTGCAACTTTCAGCCTTTCTGACACATAATTTTTTATTTTTTATTTTTTTTCGCACAGGAATACTGTCGACTTCAATCATTCGAATTTGTGATTGTGGTTTTCGTATTGATTCACAAAATTATTGATTGAGTGGTTGTCTGATACATTTATTGACCGATTGATTGATTGAATGATTTATCAATTCTTTGATTGATTGTCTGATTGATCAAATAACTGATTGATTGATTGATCGATCAGTCGATGGATTGATTGATTGATTTCTCGATCGATTGATCGATCAATTGATTGATCGATTGAACAATTCTCATAAAACAATGATCATGATTTTAGTATGATTGAACCTGATGTGACTTTGATGGGATCATTACCGAAGACATGCAGCACACAACCAAGCACATAATCAGCAGGAGAGAAATTTGAAGCGTAACATGATCACACAACTATAGAAGGACGACAAGAAAAAATGTTGGAGAAGTTTAAAACATAAAGTAAAGATGATAGCGCCACCATATTAAAATCGTTGATGGAGCACCAACCATCGCTCTACAAATGTTCAGCAAGAAAAGAACATTGACAATACGAAAATATGAAATAAATCTACACTGAAAAAAAAAAAAAAACATGGATCCGGCTATCGACGTTTCCCTCCCCCCACTTTCCTTCCCCCCCTTCGCCCTTGGCCGTCGCAACCGACGCCGAACTCAGGACGGCCGTACTCCGCAACATAGCAACGACCGAGGTAGTGTTCAAGTTGTGGAGAGTGCACGAATGCGTTCAGTCGCGTTTCATGCGCTCCGCAAGTGCTTCACGCAACTTGAGGCCAGCGCCCGGGGCCGATTGAAGTTCTCTGCAATGGGGTGGGGTAGATGATCCATCCCCAAGTCCACTCGTCGGCGCACACCATTCGCGTCCACCTCCCACAACAAGTTGTCACCGAAGTCGATGCTGGCATCCAGGAGGATGATGTGCAGAATGCACGCGGCTCCGTGCTTCCAGGAATGACACACATTGGAAAAAAAACAAAAGAGCAGGCTGTGCAATCCCACAACGCTCTGACCCGCGGAGCGTACACACATATACGGAAAGAAAGCAGCCAACCAACCATTGTCATCTCTCTTTCTTTGATTCTCCCTTCCTTTGTCAATCCCTTTCTCATTTACATCAACTGGATCGGGCTGTCCAATCCCACAACGCTCTTACCCGCATAGCGTACACACATATACGGAAAGAAAAAAAGAAAAAAAAAAAAAAGTTTTCCTCCCGGTTTATACGTATCCTCCTTGTGCAGGGCCCATGCTAATCTTCTCTGTATCGTTCCAATTTGACAGATGCCCCAAAGGACAATGGTGGTGCCACGACCTCAAAATATCATTGAGGAGCTAGTTGGTCCCAGACAGTTCAAAATTGCAATATTGTACTCGTCTGTTTCCATTGGAGTACGAGATCAGGCTAGTGTTTCAATAGTTCATGGGGGATACCAACGGAGCCAACCTCATTGGACCTGCCATCGCTCCCAAGACTGATACTTGTTTCGGTCCCCAAAACAACACTACGATAAATAAATAATAAAATAGAAACAAAATAGGAAGCCGAGACTGAAGAGGAGAGGGAAGGGAACTCACTAGTACCTCTTTTGGTCCAACAAAATCAATGAGGTACCTCTTTTGGTCCAACAGAATCAATGGGATAGTAGGACCCTCAACCCCTTACTTTTCCTCCATTGCACTTCGCTGCTTCCCTTGTGGCCGAAGGACCCCTCACTTTCCCTCCACCACACTTTGCTACTCCCTTGTGGCCGACTGTTGACCTCGATCCTTATACCTGGTGTGTGAAAGTCCATTGTTGTAACCAATAGGGCTAAGCCCAAGTTTGAGCTTAGTGAGCTCATAACATGATATAAGTGGTTTTTGAACTGTGTATAGGCCCACTGAAACACCCCAAGGCCACCCCTTGGCCTATCGGTCGAACCCACCGCCGCCAAACCTCTGTTTCGCTCGCGCGAGACCTCGGCATCATACTTCAACCACCGGCATGCCAGCCATCACGCCAAAAGGTTATGCCGTCGTGGGTCTTTGATGCCGCTCACACCTGGGCCTCGGAGGGCTGCACTTCGCCGTCGACATAATGTGCGTGCCACTTATCAGGGCGAGGACTCAACACCCGCGCCATCAGCTACGAACGAGGCCACACATCATACTTCAACCGCCGACATGTCAGCCATCACACCAAAAGGTTATGACGTCGCCGGTCTTTGATGCTGCGCACACCTGGGCCTCGGAGGGCTGCACTTTGCCGTCGACATACTGTGCGTGATGCTCATCGGGGCGAGGACTCAACACCCTCGGCGTCAGCTACGACTGAAGCCACGTCGGGCGCTACTTGCAAAAAAGCACGCCAAGTACCCTCGTAAGGGTATTTGGTACGAAAGCGGAGTCTCCCTCGGGAGTACACCGGAGATGATGGCATTGGTCATGAGGAAAGGTGCATCCTACAGAACAGTGGAGGTGCCAGAGTCTGCCATCCCCTGCGTCATGGCCACCTGTCCGTGCTGAGGTGGGGTGAAGTGCTCATGTTGGGGCTTCACTTTCACCCCAGCCCACTTAGCCTTATGGTGAGGTGTTTGCCTGTCGAGCCGTTGGTTGTGTGTTCGAGTCTTGTATTCGGATTACACCTCACCTCCGTCTTCGCAAAGCCCGCAGACGAAGCTCACCCGTGCTTTCCATATGCCTGCCAAACGCCATCAGGGCATTGACCACCAAACCCTTCTCCCTCTCCGTTGCCCCCCCCCTCCCCCGCACAGTCACGTCTGCTTCCACGTGCATGACTGCTTACACCGGCTCACCTCTATCGCGGACTGCACCGCGGCCTCGACTCTGCTTCGACGAAGTTACCCCTTGGCGACGCGGCGGGAGTAACTTCCGTCTTCCTCCGAACATAACGCACCCTAAAAATGAATTTATACAAGCTATATTTCCAGCCAGATACAGCCAAAATGAGGGTGCGTTGTGTTCGGGGGAAGACGGTAGTGCGCTCCACCCCCGTCTGTCCCGGTCTCCGCCGCCACGCTGCCAGCGCTGCGTTCAAAAATTCGAAAAACCCGCGCGGGCCCGAAGGGCCCCAACAGTCCCGTTAGCCACCCCTGGGACGGACAATTTGTTGTTTCGATTCCATTCCATTTGGAATCAAACTAGCACCCCGCTGCCAGTTTTGGCCGTTTCAAGTATTCTTCTCTTTTTTTTTCTCCAGTCAACATGGCACGGCGATTTTTCTAAGGGTACAAAAAATAAATAAAAATAAAAAATAAAATTTACTAAGGGTGATTTTTTTAATCACGCTTTAGGGATTAGGGCGCACGTGAGAGCGTTCTCTACTGCAGGTGTCGAACGAGGCCCTTCATCAGTTCTCGCGCGTCCTTCCTTTTGTTGTCATTGTCACACGAAGAGATTTGCTAGCCCACCATATTTCCCCCCTACGGTGGTGGGTCGCCACCCAGCCAGATCTGTTTGGAAGACGGAGGGGCAGTTTTGCTACAGCCCACCATACTGCCGGTACGGTGTTTTTTTTTTTTTTTTTTTGGGAAATTTTCTCTTTTCTTATTACTACGCGGTCCCCCTCTTTCTTTTCGCTCCTCGCGTTTTTATATCTGTCTCTGTCGTCGTTGCGCGTTGTCCATTCCATGGTCGTCTGCTCTAGTTCTATATCTTCCAATTTTTAACTAACGGCAGATCTATCCTGAAGACTCTCATCTGCGTTCCTGCCGCGGGCGCTCGACGGCTGTCGCTTTCGCTTTCGCTTTCGCTGTCGCCGCCGCTGTTGCTTTTGGGCGCGCGCAAACAGCGCGAACGCGCGCCAAATGTGGAAACAGATGCACAAAGTATGTACGTACGGAACGGTTCTGGCACGCCTTTTTTTTTTTTTTTTGGTTAGTGTCTTGTCCCTCCCTCTCCGTTCTTCTTGCTCCTTTCTCTCCCCCCCCTTCCTCTCACGTTTCCGTTCCGACTATGGCGCTCGCTCGCCGCACTCACTCACCAAATGTGTAAAACGAGAATGAATCGGCCCCAAAAACGTGGAAAGGTACGCGGCTATAAATTTTGTGTTTTGTGCATTTGCTGAGTGATGCGGCGAGGCGCCATTACCCCTCATGTGTAAGGATGTATTGGCTAAAACCACAGTTTGATGAGAGCACGTCTCCTCACGTCTTTCTTTCTTGGCGTGCTGTGGAGTGTCAAAATTTCAAAATTTCAAATTTCGACCAGCGATCCGCCGCTCGCTGTGGGTGTGTGAGACTGCTCTCCCGCGTTGCATTGTGTGTGTGACAGAAATCTCTCCCGCGTTGCAGTGTGTGTGTGTGTGTGTGTGTGTGTGTGTGTGTGTGTGTGTGTGTGTGTGTGACAAAAATCTCTCCCGCGTTGCACAGTGTGTGTGACAGAAATCTCTCCCACGTTCGTTGCACAGCAGGACTCTGCCGCGCAAACAAACTGCTTTTTCGCGAATTGCACCCCGGCGGACCGTACGCACGACGTTTTCCGCCCCTACGCCCCCCGGCGCCCCCCTCTCCTCTCCCCTTATGCGTGTCATCCTTTCGCAGGCGCCATGTTAATCTTTCCTTCTTTCTCGGTATCGTTCCAACAATATGTATTAACCCATGTCCCGAGGGGCTGTGCTCACGCTGTGAAGCTGCTGTTGGTCGACCATCTTTCCCGCCTTGTGGTTGTCATTCTTTTTTTTGTTTTTTTTTGGTTTGGAAAGAGTGGTTGTCATTCTTGAATGTGCAGGGGCCATGCTTATTACTGTAATTAACTCTTTTTTTTTTTTTCGGATAATTAACTCTTTTCTGTACTTTTCGAACACGTGGCGCGTCATCGGCGCGCAGTGAACTCTCTCTCACTGCTTCGCTGCCACGCCTTCAATCATGGGATAGGTCCAAGGTGCGTTTGTTTTTTTGTTTTTGCGTTTTTTATTTTTATTTTGGGTGCATTAAAGGGAATTTTTTTTTCGTCCGTTCGTCGAACGGACCAAACTAAAAAAAAAACAAAAAAAAAAAAACAACCGTCATTCAGATCTCGATCATCACCCTTGGTCTTAAAGGTCGTCCGTTTGGTACCTCTTTTTTTTTATTTTTTTTTATTTTTTTGGGGGTTCAGTCTTGCGTACGGTCCTGGCGGGAAATCCGTTTTTTTTTTGGGGGGTCAGATTTTTTTTGGGGGGTCAGTCTTTGCATACGGTTTTGGCGGGAAATCCCTTAGAATTGGAAAGATAAGGGAAAAGAGAAGAAAACCAAGGAAAACAAAAAGGATTTGGAGCCATATTGAGGAAAAAAAAAAGATTGGGAAACCTTTTTATTATTATTATTTTTTTTAACGTTGTTTTCCACCGTTATCTCTCTGTTGAAATCTCAGTCATCTGCCCGTTTGTCAGTTCTCCAGTTTTTTTCTTTTTCTTTTCTGGAAAGCATTTAGAATTTATTTTCCAAAAGTATAGGTCAGTTCTCCGTTTGGCCGAAGTTCAACCCGTTTGTTCCTTCTCTCTCTATTGAATCCATTTTTCGTTTTATTACGATTTAATCATTACTTAGTTCATGAATGAATGAATGAATGAATGAATGAATGAATGAATTAATTAGTTAATTAATGTGATCTTCGGTCTTTCTCCTTACCTCTCCCCGCGCCCGGAAAAGAAAAGGGAAAGAAAAAAGAAAAAGAAAAGAGGAAAGGCATATCGCCGTACCACTCTCGAACTGTGCAAAGTGAGAATGAACTTCCCGCTAGAACATGGCCAGATGCACCCGCCACAGTTTTGCCTTTTTCACATTTCGAGAGTGGTGTGGTGGCCACACCACTATCGAAAGATTCGAAACGAATAAAAAGTGCGAGAAAAAAAAAGAAAGTGCGAGTTCATCTTCCTTCCGTACGAATCCGCAGAAAGAGTGGCAAGATTCGTACGGAATTCCGGGAACAGAACGTACGGTAATTATCGCTGTATATAGACAGAAAGTTGCGCCTAATACAGCTACAATGACCGTACGTTCTATTCGGGGGGGGGGGGAGGAAGGTACCACCATCGCTAACGCCATGACTAACAGCATCCCTACCCTTGCTACAACCATCGCCATCACCATCACCATCAACGTCATCATCGCCATCGCCATTACGACCACGATCATCTAGACGAGTCATCCCCCGACGGTTCCACCATCACTAACACCATCACCACCATCACTACAACCACCACCATCACTATAAACATCACCATCACCACCATCAATACAACGATCACCATTGCCATCACCATCACAATCATCACCATCAACCATCACCATCATCATCATCACCATCATAACCATCATCATCGCCATCACCATCACCAACGTCATCACCATCAACTTCGCCGTCGCCATCACCATTACTACCTCCATCTCCATCACCATTACTACCTCAATCACCATCACCATCACCATCACCATCGCCATTACGACCTCCATCATCTGGGAGGGGTCATCCCCCGACGGTACCATCGTCATTAACACCATCGCCACCAGCACTTCAACCATCACCAAGATCACTACAAGAAATCACTATCGCCATCACCATCACTATCGCCATCGCCATCACCATTGCCGTCGCCATCACCATTGCTACCGCCATCACCATCACCATCACCATTGCTACCTCCATCACCATCACCATCGCCATCTTCTTCTCCTCTCTGTCCTCTTTCTCTATCTACCTCTTTCTCTCTCTCTCCCGCTCTCTCTCTCTCTCGTCTTCCCTTCGTTGCTTTCCTGGCCTTGGCTTTTGCGTTTTCTTCCTATTGGTTGTATCCGTCTCGCTCCGTTAGAGTTCCGTTACGTAAAAGAATCTTCCGTCTTTATCTCCTGTCGTTTTTCTCCCTTTTCTTCTCCCTCCGCCTCTTCCTCTTCTTCTCTTTTTCCTTTTCATCCTCCCGTTCCTCCTGCTTGGTCGTGATTTCGCCCCTCCTGTCTTTGCCTCCCCTCCTCATGTTCCTGCTTTCGCCCGCTTCTCTCTCTCTCTCTCTCTCCCCCTCTCTCTCTCTCTCTGTGGATAACTCCAGGAAGTATAACTCCGGGAAGGATAACCCGGGGTAATTCCAGATTAACTCAACTCGGCTTGGATGAGCGTAGGATAACACCAGGATAACTCCGAGTATCTCCTAGTAACTCCTTATTAACGACGATAGTTCCAGGATAGTTCCTGGATAACTCCTGGATAACTCCTGAGGGTAATAACTCCCGAGAGGATAACTCCCGAGGGTAACTCCCTAGGATAACTCGAGGATAACTCAACTTTTCTGTTCCAGAATGATTCTTGGTACTCGCAGGGGGTGTGTGTTTATTAAAAAAAAAAAAAAAAAAAAAGAATGATTCTTGGTACCTCCAAGAAAAAAAACGGGTGCGAATGAGGGGGGGGGGGGAAAAGGGAAAAAGAATGGAAAAAAAAAGAACTAGAGTTTTTTTTGCCTGTCGCACTCGAGCGAATCAGTAGAGTTGATCTTCGCCATTTTGTTGATTTAATTAGATGTAAGTAATTAGTTCAAATTAATTTAATTAGTTAATTGATTAGAATAATAAACGGATCAGCTCGTTGTGGATATTGTAAAAATAGAAAAAAATAGAAAAATTAGGTTAGGACAAGGGGGGAAAGGAAACCCCTGCGCTGACGACATCGATGGATGTTTTGGGACTCGATCCCTCGTTTGTTTTCAGCCAGGGTGAAACGGATCAGCACGTTATAGATTTTTTTTTTTWTTTAAAATTTTTATTTATTTAAATTTGGTCTAACTCTCGATTTATGCGTGTCATCATATCCTTGAAAGCGCAGTGGCCATGCTAATTTATTCTCTGTATCGTTCCAATTTTTTTTATTTTTTTTGTAACGCATGTTCCGAAGGACAGTTCTAGACATTTTGTAAAAGCAGAAAAATAGGTCGGGACAAAAAAAAAAAAAAAAAAAAAAAAAAAAAAAAAAGTATGTTATGCAGAATAACAATGCAAACCACTTTTGCCTCAGAGTCATGTTAGAATTCCTAACCAAACTTGAGTTAAAAGTCAAAAGGGGGGGAAAAAAAAAAAAAAAAAAAAAAAAAACCCGGCAGTGACAACATGGGTATAGATGTTTTGGGACTCGATCCCTCGTTCAATTTGAGGCAGAGATAATTGGAGCCTATAGGGCTTTCGCGATCCACTAGAATTCTAGGGTGGTACAACTTTTGGAGAGAGAATCGGAGAGCCTATAGGGCTTTTGCGATAGATAGATGTTTTGGGTCTTGATCCCTCGTTCGGTTTCAGCCAGACGTGATGATGATGATGATGCAAAGACCTACGTCCAAAATCACTATTGTGATGTGAAGTAATGTGACGATTGCGTTTTTCTTAATCATCACGTTGTAAAGCCGCTCCTCTACGACTACCGTCTTCACCCGAATAGAACGCCCGGTCATTATAGCTGCATTTGGCACAACTTTCAGTCCAGATGCAGCGATAATTACCGGGCGTTCTATTCGGGTGAAGACGGTAGAGGAATGATTGATTGATTGATTGAAAGGGTAATATTGCTGACATGATGAAATGAATGATTGATGAGAGGATGAACTGTGGGGATGATTGAATACTTTAGTAATTGAGGACTTGAATCGACGTAATTATGGATCGTGTGACTAATACTTAATTATGATCGTCGATGATGAAACGATGACGATAGAGGCGTAGTATCTGATGACGAATTTTGTGGTTGTGGTTGTGGTGGTGCTGCTGTTCATGCTCATCATCGATGTTGATGATCATCATGGTGCTGCTGCTGATGTTGATGATGATGATGATGATGATGATGATGATGATGATGATCGCTAGTGGTTAACCATCGACGATCGTCACCATCGATGTTGATGATCATCATGGTGCTGATGATGATGTTGATGATGATGATGATGATGATGATGATGATGATCGCTAGTGGTTAACCATCGACGATTAACCATCGATAATCACACTAGGAGGGACTATTATGCCGTTCACCCCATGTGGTTAACCATCGACGATTAACCATCGATCGTCAACCATCGATGGTTTTAATCTGTGTCGACGATTAACCATGATGATGATGATGATCGCTAGTGGTTAACCATCGATGGTTGACGGTTTTAATCTGTGTGACAAGGATGTAAAGGAGGTAATACAATGCTCTCTGCCTGTTTGGGCGCTGCATCTCTGTTTTTTTCACAAAGGAACGAAAAGTTTATGTCGCAAGCATACATGAGAATACGTTAAAAAAAAAAAAAAAAAAAAAAAAAAATTTTCACGGAAGAGCCCCACCCCCCCTAGACCCCGAAAACCTTTTGAAAATTTTGAAACCCCCGGACCCGCCCCCCCCCCCCCCGCCCCCCCGCCCCGTTTGCATTTTCTATAACCCCTAATAGGCGAAACGATCCTGCCACGCGCTACATGAGCGCAGACCCACCCATATGCGCTGAATGAATATACTGCATGATTAACCAATGTGAGAGAGAAAGGGAGGGGGGGAGGGAGGAAGCGAACAGGGTGCGCCGTAGTGGACACCAACCTTCCTTGAGAGAGCTAACGACAAAGAAACCATGTCCACTGACCTCTCCTCACTTAGGCGCTCAGGCTATCCCGGGCGTATGGTTCTCGCTCCACCACGTGCGGAAAAGACAAAAAAAGATGGCGGAGTATCTGCCCAGGTTCTAGTGGAAGATTCATTCTCATTTGCACATGTAGTGACTCGGGGAGCGAGGCCCTATATCTGCTTCTGCAGACAGAAAAAGAAGTGCTTGGATGTGTCAAGGGACCACGACGTGAGAACGTGATATTGCCTCTCTCTCTCTCTCTCTTTCTCTCCCTCTCTCAAGTGTTTGCGCCCAGGTAATGGTGAGCAAACTTTTTGGGTCCAATAGTCGAAGAAGGGAGACAATAGTAAAAAAGACGGGAGAAGGTGGGTGGTAAGGGGATAGACACCTTGCTAACGGCCTCTGAGGGGGGTTGTTGATTAAGCGAAATTTTTCTGACTGTCACCGACACTAATTAAGATGCTCTTGTCCCTCAAATGTTTTACACTTAGGCCGTTTTTTTTTTTTTTTTTTTTTTTTTTTGGGAAAAAACGACGAATCCATTGAAGTGAAAATTTGAGGCCGGGAATTCCTCACAAACAACCCGGAACAAAAAACGGCCATAATAATAGTCACCGGACTTTCTTGAGACCAATTAAAAACAGAAAAATCGAAGAAAAATGAGTTAATCCTTTTACCGTTTTGGAAAATTGTAAGAGACGGAAGTAGTTTGTGAGGGTGGTTTGTTGGATTTTTTTTTTTTTTTTTTTTGCATTTTAGGTTTCATTGATGTATATTTTAATTGTTTGGCGGTTGATTGCTTTTTTTTTTTTTGCATTTTATCTATGGATTTTAATTATGTGGCGGTATGACGATAATATTGACAAGCAAGCGAGAAAAAAAACTGTTTTTGCAACGGAGCGAGTGTGCAGAAGGCATCGTCAACAACAAAAAACGGCATCTCTGTGCATGCATAATTAATTAACAATGCATTGATGATGCAAATTTTGTTTCTTTGATTGCTGTTTCTTTGATTGCTGTTTCTTTGATTGCTGTTTCTTTGATTGGTGTTTTTTTGATTGGTGATTGACTATTTCAATGGTAGTCGTCCATTTGGTCAGTGTGATTCTTGACCAGCCCGCGTGAATCCTGGGAAACGAAGCGCACACATCAATCAAGCAGGCTCTGCTGGGAAGCGAAATCGGGACGTACGTTGTCCATATCTAATCGGGATCGGTGGTTCTACAACGCATGGTTCGGCTTGGCTTGGCTTGGCTCGTCATTATTACCGCCGGTACTCAATTCTTTCGATTCGCTGGAGCAACCGGTATTCGTTCCATCGTGTACTTGTTCTCTGCCACGTCAGCAGCTGATCGTTGTGTCGTCTAAAGCCGTCGATCCTCCTCATCGAGCAGGACAGGATCAGAATCATTGATTGAATCATCATCTTCACCGCATCAAACAGGATCGGGTCTTCACGCATATCAAGCAGCATCAGTGCTTTGCCCACATCACGCAAGCAGGGTTGGAAGCAGGGTCGGTGGCTTTTTGCCCACATCACGCAAACAGGGTCGGAAATAGGGTCGGTGCGGGGGGATCGTTGTCTCGTCGAGTTTTCCTCTCCCCCCCTCCCGCCCAATCAAATAGGATCGGTGTTTTGTCCACATCTGTTTTTTTTTTTTTTGATTTGTCCACATCAAGCAGGCTTGGAAGCAAAATCTGGACGTTGTGCGTATCAAGCAGGGTCGGTGTTTCTTACAGCTCCAGCAGGGTCTGTGCTTCGTCGACATCGCGCGGGATCGGTGCTTCGAATCCGTCGGCGCTCTGGTTGGTCGGGGGAGAGACTACTGACTTGTACATCAAGAAGGACTTGTGTTTTTTTCCACATCAAGCAAGCTCGGTGTGCTCTTCGGATCAAGCAGGAACGTGGCTTTGTCCACATCGAGCAGGAGTGGAGTTTTGGTGTGGGCGGGAGCTCTTTGTCCACATCAAGCAGGCACGGAGCTTCGTCCGTATCAAGCAGGAGCGGAGCTTTATCCACAATCATCAAGCAAGACTGGTGCTTCGGCCTTCGGCCACGTCAAGCAGGAGCGGTGCTTAGTTCACGTCAAGCAGGATCTGTGTGCGGCTTGATTGGTGCGGCATCCGCATGTGTGGGCGGCTTGATCTGTGTGCGGCTCGACGGTTTTCCGCATCGAGAAGGGGCGGAAGCAGGGTCGTTGCCTCGTCTAGGGTTTCCGGCAGGGTCGGTGGATCATCGGGATCGGGATAAAGGAGGGGATTGGTATCAGGACCGGAAACATATCAGGATTGGGAGTGAGGAGGGTTGGAATAAGGGTCGGATTCATAATCGGATTCAGGACTGGAAACAGGGTCGGAAGCAGGGTCGGTGGGTCGTTATGAGACGGCGATTTTCCAATTGAGCAGGGTCGGCGCCTTGTCTCGGGTTTCCCGGTCAAGCAAGATAAGTTTGCGGCGTGGAGTGGCAAATTATCTATCTATATATTGTCAAACAAAGCTGCCCGGTAAACCGTAGGCAGAGAGGGAGAAGAGGAAAGTTATATATATACGTCACAAATACTTGGTGCTGACTCGGCGTCCTCCTACTGCCTATATCGTCACAAATACTTGGTGCTGACTCGGCGTCCTCCTACTGCCTATATCGTCACAAATACTTGGTGCTGACTCGCCGTCCTCCTACTGCCTGCCGGCTTCAGGTCTCGTCGGTGAGCAGCGGCGAAAATGTGCTGCATCGTCAAGTCCTTTGTCAAATGGATTATCTCGTGCGTGTGCTGCCTCATAGTGATAGCAGTGGCTATCTTGATCGCCCTGTACTTTGCCATCAAGCCAAAAAAGCCGTCCTTTAATGTTGTTAATGTGCAGACGGTTGATGATCGGCCTTCTTTATTCGATATTTCGGGCGATAACGTGCTGCCAAATGTCGGTTTCGTACTCTCGTCGTATAATCCTAACAAGGTGGAGATTGAGTACCAAACGAACAACTCGCTCAAGGTCCTCCCCGGGAGCAATGTCACCAAGCAATCCCAGCCACTCGGCCAAGCATTTCTCAACACCTTCTCTCAGGGCGCAAAGACTCAGAAAAATGTCACTGCCAACTGGTTGAGTGCAAATCGGGTCGACCCAGACGTAATGACCGTGCTCCAGGCGAACCTGACGAATGATTTGATAGTGGTCACTCTCTCTGGGAGGCTGCAAGCGAGGGGCGTGTATGGCGGCCTCAGATCTCCAGGGGTTTATGTAAGTGCTACCGCCTTCGCCCGAGCCCGAACACAACGTACCGTCGTGTCGAACTGTGCCTGACTGGAAATAGAACTTGCATACAGTCGTTATAAGGGTGGGCTATGGGCGTGGGAAGACGGTAGACGTCCGTTTATTTGTGTTCCTCCCTGTTGTTTTCACCCCAGTGGTGCTTGATTGCCCCCTGCCATATAGCCTGCCTCTGATTCTGGTCGTCACAGGTGCCTTAGCGTCTTGCTGGCATAGAACAGACGGTCATCATCGCTTTATATATATATATATATATCGTCAAATAGAACTGCCCGGTAAACCGTAGGCAGAGAGGGAGAAGAGGACATATATAGATATATATATTCAGCCTCCTGACGAGTCGGTGAAACTCCAACGAAACAGTTTGTCACAGCCCCTCGTTTGTTGTCCTCTTCTCCCTCTCTGCCTACGGTTTACCGGGCAGTT
>BFEA01000087.1:233535-247301 GCA_003427395.1 Chara braunii
CTAGGACTACCAAACAGAGACTACTAGTGACAGACGCAGGGATCAAGCCCCATAGGGCACAACACTCATAAACAAAACACACAGGTTACAGGTCACGGGATCAAATCCCGCAGGGTACAAAACACACAAACCACAAACAAACTGGCAATACAGCAAACAAAGGTTGCGGGATCAAATCCCGACAACTATGACAGGGACAAAATTAGTATACAGCCCGCTTGTAACACTGCAATTCATTGCATTCCTACCCTCCCGGGGAGCCAGGACCCCGAGCTAGGAGTGTCCACGAGGAGACCGCCTGAGTAATTTCCCACTTTGTTCAGCCTCGTAGAACCGCACAACTGAATTAGCAGACTTGAGAAGTTCCTTTCTTGTAAACCAACGGTCCTCAGTATGAGGTTGGAAGAGGAACTTGACAAGATATTCACAGTTGGGGCCAATGCCACATTGATCTTCAATGCTCTCAACTTCATATCCCTTTCCAGGGATAGGAGGTCCAAACTGCGGTGGCCGATCAGGAAACGCGTCAGCAGGAGTGAAAGGCAGCAGTTTTGAGGCATGGAAGACAGGGTAGGTCCTGATATTTGAGGGTACAACAAGTACATAAGAAGGCCCAAAAGGGTCTGCTCCCACAGTATCAAGTACCTGCCATGGGCCGTAGTACACAGGCAACAACTTCCGTGATATGTCCTGTTCATCAGTCAACTCCGACCTTTTCACCCAGACCCAGTGGCCAGGCCGAATAGGAGAGGGAGAGCGATGCTTGTTAGCCTGCTCTATCATTTTTTTCTGAGCCTTGAACATGTTTGTTCTGGCTTTCTCTAGGTCTTTCTCATAACTCTTGGTGAACTCTGCAGTCCCAGGAGTTAGTTTAGGCTTAGTTTTGTCAATGAGATCGTCAAGAGGTTGTCTTGGGTCCCTGGCAAAGTGAAGCCTATAGGGTGTAAAGCCTGTAGTGYTGTGAACGGAAGTATTAYACATAAGTTGAGCCCTTGASAGATGTTTGTCCYAGTCCTGTTGATCAGGTGTGATCACAGGACGCAGCAGCTGAAACAAGACTTGGTTCATTACTTCAGCCTGTCCATTGGCTTCAGGATGTCTGCCAGAAGTCATGTCTAGYCTGGAATGGAGRTAGTCTTTACAGAAAGACTGCCATTCATCGCTGCAAAACCTGGGGTCTCTGTCACTGACAATAGAGGTTGGGCACCCATGGACATTAACCCACCTCTCAACAAACAACTCTCTTACCAGAAGAACTTTGGCCTCAGCAGGTAAGGGAATAAACTTGGCAAACTTAGAGAAACGATCAATACATACCATTACCTGCCTCATGCCACGAGGGGTGGTCTTGCCCAAATCAGTAAAGTCAATAGACACTGACTCGCCTGGGCCATCTGGAATAGGCAATGGTTTGAGTAGCCCCATAGGAGGTCGTCTGTGGACCTTGTTCCTTTGGCATAACTCGCAAGTCTCTAAGTACTTGAGAATATCCTCCTTCATCCTTGACCAATAAAAGCGTTGGGTCAGGGCAGCATAAGTCTTTAGGAACCCAAAATGACCTCGAGCATCATGACTCTCTGAAATCAGATGAGTTATGATTCTGCGATCATTAGGAATGCATAAGCGTTCTTCTCCTTCACTGATGGTGTATAGGAGATCTGAAGTCAAGGCATAGCTTGACTCAGAATTTGGATCCACCTGCAGATTCCTAACAATAGGGCCAAAGACAGGGTCCTGAGGCAACGCATCAATAATAGCGTGGCGTGTGGAGTCTCCAAATGAGTAAGTATGAACAATAGCAGCAAAGGTATCAGGCCTGTGAGAAAGAGCATCAGCTACTCTATTATAGCATCCCTTTTTGTGTTTCAGTTCGAAGTCAAAGGAATCAATGAATTGAATATACCTCGCCAACTTGTCATTCAGCTCCCCCTGGGTCTTCATCCACTGCAAAGTCGAATGGTCAGAGTAGACTTTGAAGTGTCTTCCCAGTAAGAAGTGCTTCCATTGTTTGAGGGCACACACAAGGGCAAACAATTCTTTCTCATAAGTAGATGCCTGAACTTTTTGTGCCTTGATTTTCTTACTCATGAACTCCACAGGCTTAAGGCCAGACCCATCATCTTGCTGAAGGACAGCCCCTACACCATAATGACTTGCATCTGTGGTCAACACAAATGACAAAGTAGGGTCAGGAAGCCTCAGCACAGATGCTTGGGTCAAGGCTTTCTTCAATCTGGAGAAAGCCAATTGGCATGTGGGTGTCCATCTGAAAGGGACATCTTTGGCCAACAGGTTAGTCAGGGGAGTGGCCACAGTAGAAAAGTTTCTGATTAACTTTCTATAGTAAGATGCCAGACCCATGAAAGACCTAATGTCCCTAACAGTCTGTGGTTGTGGCCAATCCCTGACAGCAGCCACTTTAGAGGCTTCTGGGGAAAGACCATCTGCAGAAATTACATGTCCCAAATACAAAACAGAAGAGGCACCAAAAGATGATTTTTCTGTATTTATTTTGTATTTGTTTTCCCTCAAAATCTGCAGAACTTTTCTTAGATGATCAGCGTGGTCAACAACATTCTTGCTGAACACCAAAATATCATCCAGATAGACCACTACAAAACGGTCGAGAAATGGTTTGAAAATTCTGTTCATTTCTGTTTGGAAGGTTCATGGTGCATTGCATAACCCAAAGGGCATGACCAGAAACTGATAGGTGCCATACCGGGTCTTGAAGGCTGTCTTAACAACATCCTCCTCAGCCATTTCGATCTGATGATACCCGGATTTCAGATCGATTTTGCTGAAGACTTTGCAGCCTTGCACCATATCCAACAGGTCATCGATCCTAGGCAAGGGCTCTGAGCTCTTCCTAGTGATCTTGTTCAGACCCCTATAATGAATACACAACCTGAGTTCACCATTTCCTTTTGGAACAAAGAGAACTGGTGCCCCATACTCAGAGGTGCTGGGCCTGATCCAACCCTTCTCAGTTAGTGTTTCCAATTGCTTTCTTAGCTCATCCAACTCAGCAGGAGACATCCTATAGACTCTGCCCTTAGRAGGGGTTGAGTCAGGTAGGATTTCAATATGATGTTTGGTCTGCCTATGGACAAGTCCAGTAGGCTCATGAGCTAAATCTGCATAATCATCAACCACTCTCTTGATGATGGGATCACACTGAGGGGTGGATGAATCAGTTTGTGCCACATAGGCAACAAACAGATTCTGATGGTCAGTCTGTTTAAACAGGCTGTAAAATTCTTTTGCCTTCAGGCAATAGCAGCTTGTCTTCGGGTGATAGTCTGTTGCTAAGACACAAGATCTAAGCTCACCCTGTTCAGTTTTTAACTGAATACTGGGCACAACCCAGTCAATGCATGGGTTAGTTGCCCTTAACCATTTCAGGCTCAGAACCAGATCAAAAGGCAAGTGTGGAAACACATAGAAGTTCAGACTRTGTCTGACTTYTCCTTTGGCRTCAAAGGTGACTGRCACACYTTTGACAAYCTGTTGGACTGTGACAGACTGGGCATTCCCAACCTTTATRCATAAGGGATGCTCAAGGTCTGAGACCTTGAGTCCCAAGTGGAGTTTYTRTACCCCTGTAGGGGAGATGAAATTTCGTGTAGCACCACAGTCTAGCAGTGCCTTGATCCGGGTTCGGTTAATCAGAGGTTTGAGAAAGATCAGATCTGACTTCACTTTTCTTTTCTCCTTCAGTTGGAGATGAAGGGAGCAGAGCTGATCAGTCTCTTCCTCAGACATGGGCTCATCCAAAAAAGGCTCAGTGTACACATACAAAGAGTCAGTTGCAGCCTCAACACAATCAGGCTCAGAGACTGAYTCACCTTCAAAAGWGGGTGAATGCAGTYCARCAGGGGTGGCTGCTACCTCTGCTGGMCTGTTCAGTTTTTTGAACTGTTAGTGCCCCAAGTGGGGCARTCCTTCACGARGTGCTTCTTAGCACATCTGAGGCAAACTCCCTGATCCTTTCTTTTCTGCCATGTCCCCTCAGCAATCTTGAGATCTCTCCAGGGGAAAGTGGCAGGATCCATTGGATTAGCTGGACAGGTGGCACCCTTTGGAAGATTGGGTACCTGCGGGCCACCTGGGCGTTTGTCTGAACCCTTAGGATTGGAGGGCCTTTGGGGCTGAAACTGACTTTTGCCTTTCATCAGGCTCACCAGAGTCTGACCCAGCAACAGGGCAGCCTGATCTGGTGTGGCTCCTGCATCTAGACCAGCTGAGGGAACAGATCCTCCCTGGTCAGAGCCTGCAGAGTCATCATCAGATCCTGCAGCATACAATCCTCCCTTTCCCTTTCTCCTGTTCTGGGAAGAGGAGGTGCTTCCCTTTTGGGAAGAGGTCTGGARATGGAGTGTGGCCTCCATGTCCAGCGCTGCCCTGCCAAAAGACCTCCAGTCTTTGTGGCCTGCASTAAACAGGGCCTTGGCATATGTCTCTGGAGCAGCCCTGACAAACCATGTCAACTTATCCTGCTCAGACATTTCCAAACCAGGTGTGGAGGTTAGTTTCTCCCACTCTGCATAGAGCTTGGAGAGTGATCCACGMCACTTACTTTGGCCTAGTCTYACAAGCTCATCATTTGCTTTGCGGGCCTTTTCCTTATCTGCAAACCTGGTTTCCAGACCCTGAAAGATGACATCCAGCCCAATGACAGCAATCCAATCATCCAGCTGCTTTTGAGCCTTGCTGGCCTCCAAAGTTGCCCATTTTAGTGCGGCCCCTGCCAGGAGGGCCCCCGTGGCACGTACCTTGTCCGCCTCTGGACAGGTATAGCCCCTGAGGTAAGACCTCATCTGGGCTATCCAGTCTGAGACGTCCACTTTGGGGTCTTTCCCAGTGAACTTCTCAAGCCGGGCCATCTTGGGAAATCGCAGTTCCGTCTGCACAGTGTTGGAACTCAGTCCCCCTGTGGGTACAGTCCCGGAGACCTGCGCCACCTTCTCCTTTGGAGGAGGCAGGGGAGGCTTGGGAGAGCCAGGGCGGGATGATTGTGGGGTGGATGTCGGAGGAGGGCTAAGAGGCGGAGGGACATTAGAGCGAGGAGAGGGTACAGGAGTARGAGGGAAATGCCGAAAGAACGCTGCTGACAACTTTCCCAGCTTGCTGTCAATAGATGACAGCTGGGACTCAACTGCTGAGATCCGTTCATCCGAGGATGTGAAAACATCCCGGTTCTGTGCGGATTCCAGCAGTACCAGTTCTGCAAGATTCTGCGTGACATCAGCCACGCGGGCGTCAGCAGGGACCTTGGCAACAGTGTCCAGCAGCTCAGATCTTCTGGTTGCTGCTTCCCCTCTCTTAACAGCCTCTGCCTTCTCCCTCTTTAATCTCTCTACTTCCCGAGCTGCATCTACAACAGCTTTTTCTGCTGCTTTCAGGGCAGTGTCCACGAGGTCTTCCTCAGTCAGGGGTTTCTGTTCTTCCCCTCTTGGCTCAGACTTCGCAGACATCTCCCCGCCTTCAGCAGACCCCTTAGCCTTGTCCTCTATGGCCATGATGGTCTTTTCAAATTTTATTTGTCAAATAAAATAAAATGAAATTCTGATTACTGTTCACACACAGAACACGAGTAAAAGGAATTGAACTGTGCTGTTTAGTAAAAGGTTATAAAAGGTTTGGGATTTACGGCAGGTAGTGGTAAATGTCACAAATCAGTCTGGGAGGTTACAGGATCAGACCAACGGCCGAAACCTTCAACAGAATGGCCATGTCTGAGCATGCAACCCAATCAACAAGTCAATGATGTTTGTGACCAGGCTCGTTGCAGAGCCTTCCCAAAACAGTTAGCATTCTTCAGCAAGCGGGAGAGATACTTTCCAATGCAATCAAAAAAAAAAAGAGACCGGAGCGGGTTTCAATTATCACCGTGCAGTCTGCAAAACCTGTCAATTCTAATCGGAATAGGAATCTGTCATTTCACTGACGTTCTGGCCTCTAATACGGATAGGCAGTAATCAATACTGACTAACCGATTTCTGACCTCCAGCTAACAGGACTGACCGACAAAACGACAATCGATTTCGGTTGCCACTCCTAGAACCCGGTAGGCAATCAAAGCAGATCAGGGTCAGTGGAATGCAATTCCTTTTTTTCTTTTTTTTTTTCTTTTTTTTTTCTTTTTTCTTTTTTCAATGAGAATAGGTCCAGAGAGGGGTCAGGAACAAACAAAATAGTAACTGACGACCTATCTGACCAAGACTGCACACAGACTGACAACTGGCAGACACTGACGGTTACTGACAGGGTCTGACTTCAGGTCACACGATCTTCGGAACGAACTCACTCGAGCAAAACTTGATTGAAGATCTCCGGTTGGTCAGTGGTCCAGCCACTGTCGCAGAATATCGTCAACCAGTTCTGACGTCAATGTCAGAGCTTCAGCGAAGGTTCCCACAGTCTTCCAATGAAGTAACTCGTCGAAGTAACCACAGCAGCGGCCCAGAAGGAAGCCCCGTGCCGTCTGCGGGCGTGGTCTGCGACTTGAGGGTCACCCGACACTCAGGCCCACCGGACCACTTAGGGTTGACGCAGCGGTCAACTCTGCTCTCGCCAGTTGAAACTTCCTGGGAACGTTCCACCACTCCGTATCTTTTTTTTTTATCGCGGTAATTCTCCCCTCGCACACTACCTTCCACCACCTCTCACCAAAGACATCCGTTGAAGATAGCGGACAACAAGTCCCTGCTCCAACCGCCGCTCAGAAAGGAAGGTTGCCACTCAATTGCTCGCCGGTTGCACACGGCCGCGGCTCCGATACCAACTGCTATGTACCCGATTGAACTTCAATCCACACGAATTCACACGTTCCCATACACGCATGCAATTGCAGAGTAGACTCGAAGGAGGCAAATCCACACAAAACCGGAGAGAAGATATGCACAGCGGAAGCTCGAAATTCACAGGGAATTGAAAAACGAATTTCAATTCTGTAATTCCCAGTCCTCCTCCAATCAATCCAGAGTACTTGTTCCAAGAATCACAACCGCGTTTACAACAACCCCGAACAACCAAAACAAGTGTTCAAAGAAGTCTGCAGGAGTCTTCCTCTTCCTCCTTGCCACCTCATGCCCCTGGCTATGGCTGCCGTAGCAGCAGTAACCCCACAGTTGTCACAACGTGCCAACCTGAACCAGCAACCCCAATGATAGCAGCGCCAGCTCAGTGCCTGCACGGAAGTCCTGATGATATGGCTGGGAGTCCTGGTGAAGAAGGAGACAACTGATCCAGCACTTCGAAGAAGACAAAAACGAAGTTCCTCATGAGGAGGAACAGCAGATATGGCTGCCAAGTAGAGAATGGCAGCGCCCAAGCCCAACAACACAGTCCGGTGGAAGCTCTCATGCAGAGCTGCTGAGTAGCAGCAGTGCCATCCCCAACCCCCTGTCCCAGCCCCAGCTATGGCTGGGTTTCGATGGAGAAGATGCCCTTGCCCAAAATAACGCAGCCACGCTGCCGAAACGGACGGTCAGAGTTTTCCCACCAAAAAATCGAGGAAAAGACCCGAACTCCTTTTCCTCCCCGCTACTTCTACCTTCGCCTAGACCTACGACGGCTTCCCCAAAAGCAACAACCCAAGACCTATCTGTATCTAGATGGAAACAAGGGGAAAAGGGGCCTAAACCTATGACAAGGCAAACGAGAAAGGCTGAATGGCCTAGGACTACCAAACAGAGACTACTAGTGACAGACGCAGGGATCAAGCCCCATAGGGCACAACACTCATAAACAAAACACACAGGTTACAGGTCATGGGATCAAATCCCGCAGGGTACAAAACACACAAACCACAAACAAACTGGCAATACAGCAAACAGAGGTTGCGGGATCAAATCCCGACAACTACGACAGGGACAACTTAGTATACAGCCCGCTTGTAACACTGCAATTCATTGCACTTGTGCAGCATTTGCACGATTAGCAACCGCTCTGATCACAAGAGAAGCTGATCAGCTTCCGCTTCCCGCATCTGGTCCACCCAGTTCTCACCCCCCTGACCTGCCCTTCTCGCATCTAACTACCCCCTCTTGCTTCCCTGCCCCAAGTGACAATGACCTGTTTTCTGATTACCTGATGGAGTTCCTGATTGAAGATCATCTCGTGCCAGAGCGCATACTCGAGCCAATTGATCAAGACTGCAATGAGACTCCGCCACCTGTGCAATGTGCAGAATTGAACGAATCTTCCCCTGCTGTGAACGAATCTCCTGTGCAACCTGCGGAATCGGACGATGTCATAGCGCTACAGCGAGGCCGCTGTGCGTACTGTGCCATTAATGTGCTGCTTGCCTTGTTCCCCTCCTGCCTTGCTGCATGTCTTGCCTTGCTGCCTTGTTCCCTTGCTTCTCACCATGCTGCCATGCTGCTTCCCTTGTCTTGTTGCCGTTTTGCCTTGGTGGTTGCCTTGCCTTGCCTTGCTGCTCAAACGCACTGCCCCGCTGCTTGACTTGCTCCCTTGTTGCCCTCCTGCCTGGCCGCTGTGCTATTCTCCGGCCTGTCTTGTTGCTCTCCCCCTGGCTGCTGTGCTGCTCTCCGGCCTGCCTTGTTGCTCTCCCGCTGGCCGCTCACTCGTGGTTAATAGGTGGTATCATTTTTGGCGAAATTTTCACCGAAACTGCTCTGGCCGCTGTGCTGTTCTCCGGCCTGCCTTGCTGCCTTGCTGCTCATCATGCTGCCCTACCGCTTTCCTTGCCGTGCCTTGCTGGCCGGCGTGCTCCTTTGCTGCATACCTTGCCTTGCTGTCTTGCTGCTCATTGTGCTTCCCTGCTGCTTGCCTCGCTTCCTGGTTGCCCTCCTGTCTTGGCGCTTTGCTCCATTGTGTTGCTCTGCAGCTTGCCTTGCTGCCTTGCTGCCTCGTTGCCGTGTTGCCTTGTTGCGTCACTGCTTTGTTGCCCTCCTGCCTTGGTGCTCTGCTGCTTTGTCTTCCTGCTTGGTTGCCTTGCTATGTGCTTGCCTAGTGCAAACTGTGTTGAGTGCCTCGCTGTATCTTTGTCGGCCTGCCCCACTGGCCAGCCTGCCGACCGCTTGCCTTGCTGCTCTCCCACTATGCTTTCCTATAAGTTGCCTTGCCCATGCTGCGCTCCAGTGCCTTGCAGCTGTGTTTGCCCATTAACAACAGAGTTTGAACCCGGTTACGATGCAAAGCATTGTGAGCAGATCCTGGAGACTGTTGAGGGTTCGGCCTCCTGATGAGTTGGTGCAAGTCTGGCAATGTCGCATGCCTGTAAGTATCAGAAATGCATGGCGCAGAATCCTAGGATCACCATGAAGAACAACAACAATAACTCATTGGGACTCGGGACTACATACATACATCCATCATCACTTGTGCACAAGGATGGGTATGGCGGCTCACACAGAGAAGATAGCCGCCATGTCCTCAATAAATACGCACACGAAGGACATGGGGGAAGAGATGAAGAGGGGGAGACTGAAGGGAAGACCGCAGGTTGATAGCCCTGCGAAAGAATAATCTCCACAATAGTTCCCCAAAGTCTCTGTCCAGTAAACAACGTCTGAGTCCGGGCAAATAGCCCGAAATAGTCATGATGTCTCAACTCTCTCTCTCTCTCTCTCTCTCTCTCTCTCTCTCTCTCTCTCTCTCTCTCTCTCTCTCTCTCTCTCTCTCTCTCTCACACACACACACAGAAGCAGAAAAAGACGAGATGGATGTGGAGGACAGAATCAGGAAAGGAGAAGAAGAAGCCTCTTCTCTCTCTCTCTCTCTCTCTCTCTCTCTCTCTCTGTGTACCCAGATACTAACCAGCACGAAGACGCAGTCTTGAGCTGTGCTGCAGGTGGATTGGCCTGAAGACCACCTCCAGCTATGGCGTCCAACAGGTAAGCACCCAGGTGAGTTCTCTCTCCCTGAGCACCTCCTGGCCTCTACTCCCAGCCCTCCTAGCTTCTCTAACCTCTACTCTAGTGCAGCTCTCCTCAGCGCGTGACTCCCAGAATGATGCGTCCTGCAGCAGTGTAGTCGCATAGCTCTCCAATGCTGCATCCTGAGAAGAGGCCGGCCCAGCTATATATAGTGCTGGCCTACTGGATCCTACCTCGGCCTGCATCCTGAGCCGTCCGATCGTACTGCCGATCGACGGTCCAGGACGCAGGCCCAAATCTTGTCCCTGAGTCCTGGCCAAAAACGGCCTGCCTGGGTCTCAACTGGACTGCTGAAACAGCAGAGGTGTCCTCACAAAAGGACAAAACCAGGGCTGGACCAAAACGTGGTTCAGCCCGAATCTGAGTGAGGCCTGTGAGGGGAGGTACATCCTTCCGACTGCAACTGGAAGTAATCAGTGCCACCCACGTCGATCTCTCAACCACAATGGGGAGAAGCATCTGAGTGTGTTCTTCCTGTATTTATAGGACTTGCCGGTGGAATAGGAACCGGACTGAGGGCCTCACTCCACTATGCCATCCGCCACGATTTTTGGCGGACCGTGGCGCTTCGCAAAATAGCAGTTTCACAGCAGAAAACGGAGCATGGTTCCATTCCTCGCCGCTGCCACTCGCAATCTGATAACAATCCCGGCCGACTCTGCTTTTTATGGCGGATGGTGGGTCAGTGGAACGGTGATGATGTAATGCCACAGCGACTCTACGGGACCAGTTCGGGCCTGCCGGGGTCGGCCCATGGCCTCACCCGTGGACATTCGAATGTCCTGGCCCAGAAGATGGTCCGACCAACCACTCCCGGGACAAACCAGACACTCGACCCGGGACTGGGCGGCACGATTCCACGCGGCGAAATCTCACCCACACTACGAGACAACCCAGGCCACGCGTCAGACCTACGGTGTCAGAGGTGGCCGCCACAAGATCCGAGTCACGGAGAGGTCACTCGTACCACCCTCCACACAAGCGTGTGACAGGCGGGAGAAACGAGAGGCCTTGGCGAGGGACCGCCGTGCACTTTTTTTACCATTTTCTGACAGACACCGTTTCGTGGCGGTTGGCGACGTAGTGGAATGGTGGCGAGTAGCGAGGTCGCCACTTGTGGCGGATGGCGAGTAGTGGAACGATGTGGCAGCGCGTGGTGGACACGCACGAAGATGGTGAGAGAGAGGAGAGAGAGGGAGAGGAGATGGACACACACATGAAGCAACAGCTGAGTGGAGGTCCAGTCCGGCTCAATGAACGAACGAACCACTGAATGAATGAACCTGCCGCCCTGKACCTAGGCCGAAGTGATATACCGACCTGGGTCCAGTAGCGGAATAACCTGGTACCGGACCAGGGTCAGGCCGGCGGCCTGAAACTGGTCCGGCCTCACTGCCGGGCCGGAGGGATACCGCTCCAAACGAGGCCCTGATGCTCCCTAGAATGTAAAAGGAGCCGGAGCCATAAAGCTCTTTTTTTTTTTTTTTTTTTTTTTTCCGGTCGTTTTATCCAGCGCGAAGAGCCCTTTTTTCTATTTTCTTTTTTTTCTTAAGAGTGAGCCAGGCCTGGAAACGGCCTCTGGGCCTAAAATCAGGCCAGCTGGTCCAGAGGCACTACCTGTCTGGACAAAGCTACCGAAACCACGCATCCAGACCGGACAAATCTGGAAGAGGCAAAACAAACTCAGATCAAGCAAAAGACTGCGAACAACAACAAAAAAGGCAAACAGTCTGCCGGTACTCTTGTGGTTCTCAAGTGCTGTGTGTTCACATGTCAACTGTTCATGTTCGCCGTATCTGCGTATGTCTGTAGGTCTTTGGGAATAGTCCTGTCAGCCTTAGCCCTTAAGTCTTTTCATCCTCTAGTAGCGGTTCCCCATCAATAGGCTGTGCTATGAGGATTAGCTGCTAGACCCAGAACCTGTAGACCGCAAGGTATGTGGCGCTTCTGTATCGAAATATGCAACAGTAAAGCACACATATTTTGGTTCAGAATCTGTGTGCACCTAGGGATCCTTGAGATCAATGCAATTGCCTCATCTCCTCTCTCTTTCTGATGGAGAGGTGCGACTTTACTGGTCTGTTGAATATGTATGGATCTTTTGCTCACCAGTGAACTGTTTGGGCGCATGCAAGAGGAAATTTCCTCCTGCCATTGCTACCGTCTTCACCCGAATAGAACGCCCGGTAATTATCGCCGTATCTGGGCTGAAAGTTGTGCCAAATACAGCTATAATGACCGGGCGTTCTATTCGGGTGAAGACGGTAGCTGGTATGAGTTGGATGGCAGAAACAGTTGGGAAATCATGCACAGGGTACCTCATTGTTGGTTCTGGCCGCCACCTCTCTTCAAGCATACTCACTGCAAGACTTTCTCGTCCGAATGTGTGCGCATTTGTGACCGGATGCGTTCAGGAAAATGCAATTGTGACTGCCCCCTTCATTCTTCAATCATGCACAACGTTACCTGATTGTTACCTTCTCTCTTAGAAGAGTATACTCACTCTAGAAAACTTTGAATGTGGCCGCAATTGTGGCAGGATACGTTCAGGAATGTACTACTGTCTTCACCCGAATAGAACGGCCGGTAATTATCGCCATATCTGGGCTGAAAGTTGTGCCAAATACAGCTATAATGACTGGGCGTTATATTCGGGTGAAGACCGTAGTCTGACTGTCCCCTTCATTCTTACACACATTCTCCCTTTTGATTGTTTGGAATGTTTTCCCTCTTTTATTTCTTTTTGCCCTCTTACTCTTCCTTCTTTCTTCATTGGTGCTCCATGGAAAATTTTGAATATTCCATTTGCTAGGTTGTGAGTGCTCATTCTTAAATATAATGTTCTCATACCTATCATCATTATCATGTGACAACACACTCAGGCACAGAGGTACATCTTCCTTCCTAACGAGTCTGTGATATTCTGATCAAGCAGTTTGAAACAGCCATGGGTTATGAACTTATGAGTCTTATGATCCTTTTTTTTTTTTTTTTTTTTTTTTTTTAAGACCACTTCTTAATTTGTGGGTGTCATCTTTGCACAGGCCTGTGCTAATCTTCATTCTTTGTATTGTGCTAATTTTAACTGATGTCCCAAAGGACCCATGTGTTATGAACCTTTTTTTCTTTTTTTCTTTCTTTCTTGAAAACACCTCTCCGAGGGAAGTACCCTGGGGTGGGTGATCTGAGCACCTCCGGGTTCTACCCCAGCGTTCGTGGATCTGATCTTATTGGTGGGGATCACCACCTGCTGGAAAACGGGTCCTGCCTGCATCCCATACAAAATGACATCTCGAGTTCCTAGCAGCATTGCTTGCCCCTAATGAAGATAGGGAGGGGGGGGGAAATCAGCCTCTTCGGCCCTCACGGGGCCGCCGGATGTTCTAATTAAACTAGCTACATTATTCCCCGTACTAACAAAGGTCCACCAAAGAAAGAGGGTGTGGGGGAAAGGGGTCACTGAAGTCGGGCGGAGGCCGCAGCTGGACTGACCCGTCGATGACTGTCCACTCATAAAAGAGGAGCTTGTACTCCCTGATGAGCAGGTCCTGGTCCTCGTCGCCCTCTCCTTGCAATTGCACCTCGCCCATCCAGTGCCCCTGATCTCCCCCCAGCCAATTGTTGCCGAATTGTTTATTTTGAGTTCTAATGTCTGCTGTTGTGCTGTGTGTATGCCCGTACGAATAATAGCTGTTCATACGGCTAGAACGGTCGTACGAATGAACCCCTAGGCGGTCGTATGAGCCAATCCGGGGCCCTTCCGGGTGTCGGGTCAGCGATTTGAGAGGAGGGGGGGGGGACGGGGAGGGGGGGTGACGTATTTGCTTGCTGTCTCTTATACACATCTAGATGTGTATAAGA
>BFEA01000087.1:269557-283933 GCA_003427395.1 Chara braunii
TGAACTCGACGGGTCTATAACCATTGCCATCATCCTGTCTCTTATACACATCTAGATGTGTATAAGAGACAGACCGACAGCTAAAGATTTCTGAGAAGACCACCTCATCATTTTAACAGGAGCCCTGACACTGAAGGGTTGGTCTCACATTGATAAATCAAGCCTGAGCCTGGAGGCACAAAATGTTGATTATATCCCAAGCGAAACGCTTGAGCTTCCAGTCGCCTGGCTTTTTTTTTTTTTTTTTTTTAACTYTGTATACAGGAAGCCTACTTAACGAGGTGGTAAGAGCATCCCCGGTAAGTAGGCCCCAGCGTCGAAGGCTCCATCTATTGGTGGGGAGCTGCACCTGCTGGAAACCGGATCCAGCGTCCCTGTACAATGATGTGAATGTATCAGCTGGAAATCGGCTCCAACGTCCCTATACAGAGATGTGTTGATATCTCCTACTATGTATGTATGTTCATTTACCAATATATGTCAGATGGTGGGAGAACCCTGTCCATCTGATCTACAGTTTCTCAAACACGAGCCAAGGCATCAAGCCCAATCCTATCTATCAGATCAGGATACGAAACCCTAGCTTTGGTGTGACGCGTGTGAGCTGGAGATCAGAACAATAGGGTCCAGCGTCTCTAAACAATGTGTTGTGTATCGGCTGGGAATCGGGCCCAGCGACCCTATGCAGTAGTATGTGTATATGTTCATCAATATATGACCCATGAAGGAAGAGCGCTATCTACCCTATCCTCCATTATCTACTATGAAATTACTAAATGACACATGAAGAAAGAACCCTATCTACCCTACCTCCTTATCTACTATAATCCTTAAAAAAGGTGTGATGGGTGTGATCAGGAAGTCGGGCCCATCGTCCCTGTACACTGATGTGTGCAGACGTCAGTGTGCACATACAATCCAATCTGTATGTAATCGTTGAGCAGAGGCATTGATTACTTCCCTACACCAGAGAAGGATTGACCTCCTGCCCATGAAGTATGATCGCAGCGAAAAGGTAACGAGAAACATCTTCAGCGATCACCCCAACAAGGAAACCAAAACATAACTCATACCCTAACCAGCCGACCTCCTCATGAGGGCCAATCGACACCCCATCGTTGATGAGATCATTCATCCTACTATGTAGCATTTTCCTAGCGAAAAGCATGATAGCAGAGGCATTGATTACCTCCCCGCAATAGGGAAGGATTGGCCTCCTGCCTATCTATGATGAAAATCATCCTCCCCAACAAGCAATCATCAAACACATCGCAAACAGATCAGACAAACAAAGCCCTGAGCTATCAACCTCCCCCTGAGGGGCGACCCACCCCCTCCTTGATTGAGGTTGCGGACCGGGCAACCCTAATCGACCAAGGGGGCAGCGGCTCTCAAATATCCTACCCTTGGAAGTCAGACTAAGAAAGAACAAATATCAATATAGATTCTGAGAAGAGCCATATGAGGCGAAAGTCTCATGTATGGTTCGGAAGCCGAGCCATATCAGCAGTGAGATGGTTTACGTTAGCTGCTGCAGAATCTGCTATTGGGCTCGATATTCTTGTTATTACTTTTTGAATCCGTGGCGCTATTGAAATCTACCCAAACCAAAACAAGTGGCTCATTTCCGCTTACATCAACCTCAACGAATTCAATTTCCATACCATATAGGTTTAGATGTTTTGAATTAAAGGCAACCAACCGTCAGGTCAGGCGTCCAATAAGACACTAACTCTACCTAAGAGTTGAGGAAATACAGAGACTAATGGACCGGTTTTGCCGGCTGTTGGAGATGGCAATCAATTGGGGCCACAAAACATTGGGGTGGTGGATGCATCTTCAAGGGGGCCGCCCTCCAAACACCCCAAGCATCACTTGGCTGCCTCTGGAAGCCCTGGTCAAAGTCTTGGGTGTGTCAATGACAGCACAGGGTAAGCCAGTGACAAATGATGACTGGATCAAAGACCCCTGACCTGGCCGAACTTCCTGCTTCAGCCTACTTGAAACAATAAGCACACTTTACTCTTTGGGCGTGCCTTAGTAATCAACAATGTGGTTCTGGCCACACTTTGGTACAAATCGATGCTATGGCCACTGGGCCAGTCATAACTTAAAACACACAAAAAAACAGGTAGCCGCCTTCATATGGAGAGTGGACAGTGAACATAACCATGCCATTAGCCGGGTCGCATGGGACTCGGTCATTCAGCCCAAGGCCCAGGGAGGACTTGGGATAATTGACCCCCTCACACAAGTCCAGGTCTTGAGTGTGCAGTGGATCAAGAACCTCATCATTGACAATCATCACCTATGGCAGCCCCTGGCCCTAGCACAGATCTCTAGACTCGCCCCAACCCCCCCCCCCCCCCCCCCCCCCCCCCCCCCCCCCGCCAATGACCCGCTGACCTGGCTGGAGGATCGGTACTGGAGGATCCCTCGCGAGGCACGCGGTAGAGCCGAGACCGAACCGGAGCTTCGGAGGGACCTAGTCTGCGACAATTTCTGGCCACGACTTCTCAGGACCTGGAGGAAGCTACCACTCCCAGCCCGCCCAGCGTCAGTGCGATTGGAAGAGGTTGCCAGGCAACCCCTGTTTGGCGACCATTGGATCACCGATACACAGTCAGGTTATGTGCAGTTCGGACTCACAGTGGAAGGGGTGGGTAAAAGAAGGGGAGGGGGACATGTGGCATAAGGGCACCCGGGATTGGAAGACACCAGCACAGCTTAGAGGAAGGATGCGATATTGTCATCATACAGAAGAGACACTACAAGAGATGATAAATGCCCTCCCCATAGCATGGTACCTCATCCTCCGAAAAGGACCCACGCTCCAAGAAAGGGATTTGATAGTGCAGAAAAATGACCCAACAGCAGTGGGACTAGTGCACATGGTGCGGAGGATGACGTGCTGGTTGAGGACTATGCTATGGGAAGAGAGGGCCAGCTAATAGGTAATCACAAACCCTTCGAATGGATAGACAAGGACCGAGTGTTCAGGGCTAGAGTTCTAGATGATGGGGAGAGCATTCAGACCAGACATCCCAATCTCAAAGCTGCCCATCGATCCTTTTGAGTGGAAGTGGAACGGCCTGGGCCCCCCTTAGGAGAACTGCTAACCAGAAACTCAGACAACTATCTAAGCCCATAGTAATGGCAGCATATAAGATGGTGAGGGTCAAAAGCAATCCGCGGGACACAATCGATGGTCTGTGGACGCAGCACCTCAACATAGACAGCCACCACTTCAAACCTACCAGATGGTTTCAGGAGGCCAAGAGAAAGCCTGCCAAAATCACATCTCTGCAGTGGCAGATTGCACACCGATGCCTACCCACGAATAATGACCTCGAGCAATAGGGCGGAGCGCTCCCCTGGTGCACACGATGCCTGCGGTGCTACCGTACACACAAGAGAGCCGATACATCGAGCACATCTTCCTGCAATGCCCCTCAGTCCAGACATGGAGGTGGTGGGACACAATCTGGCAGCAGACTGTCCTCGGGTCCACCTGGCCATGGGACTGGAGGGCCATCCTGGCTGGGCACTGCCCCGACCTCCAGAAAGATACCTTTACGGAGAACATGTTTAGCTCGGGGGGAAGGGCAATGCTGGGGGGCCTCTGGTGGAAATGATGTGTGCTAACCATTGAAGGAGAAAAGGTGGATGGGGGAAAGACAACTGACCGGAGTAAACAACAAATCCAGTTGGAATTGACACAGAGGCTAGGTTTCCTCCCCCGGGCGCCCAGGGCACCGGGGCCCGCCCGAAATGGCGCTCGGGGCGCTCGGTCATGCAACCCCCCCGGCCAGGGACCCGGACCCCCTCAGCGCCGTACCGAAAACGACGTCAATTTTTTTTTTTTTTGCGCCGCCGACCGTTGGCCTGCAAAGCCAAAAACATTTTCACACCGAAACTTCAATTTTTCGGGGCCTGGTAGGCCCCTTTTCGAAGTTTTTTTTTTCAATCGTTTTTGGCCGTCGATCGCCGAAGATCGATGGCGTGCGCAGCTTCCTGGGCCGATCTGCCCCCCCCGGTGCCCACTCCGCCCTTCGTTGAGCTCATCGTCGTCCCGTGCCGTCGCCGTCCTCCTGCTGCCGCGCCGTCGTCGTCCTGCTGCCGCGCTGTCATCGTCCTCCTGCTGCCTTCTCGCCGACTCCCTCGAGTGCTGCCGCGCGCCATCTCCATGAAGGTAAGCTTTGTCTTCTTCTTCTTATTCTTCTTCTGCTTCTTCCTTTTTTTCTGCTTCTTTTTCGTTTCTTTTTATTTTCTTCTTCTTCTTCTTCTTCTTCTTCTTCTTCTTCTTCTTCTTCTTCTTCTTCTTCTTCTTCTTCTTCTTCTTCTTCTTCTTCTTCTTCTTTGTTTCTTCTCTGTGTTTTTCTTCTTCGTTTCTTCTTCTTTTTTATTTCTNTTCTTCTTCTTCTTCTTCTTCTTCTTCTTCTTCTTCTTCTTCTTTGTTTCTTCTCTGTGTTTTTCTTCTTCGTTTCTTCTTCTTTTTTATTTCTTCTTCTTCTTCTTCTTCTTCTTCTTCTTCTTCTTCGTCTTCTTCTTCTTCTTCTTCTTCTTCTTCTTCTTCTTCTTCTTCTTCTCCTTCTTCGTCGTCTTCGTCTTCGTCTTCGTCTTCGTCTTCGTCTTCGTCTTCGTCTTCTTCTTCGTCTTCGTCTTCGTCTTCGTCTTCGTCTTCGTCGTCTTCGTCTTCGTCGTCGTCGTCGTCGTCGTCGTCGTCTTCGTCTTCGTCTTCGTCTTCGTCTTCGTCTTCGTCTTCGTCTTCGTCTTCTTCGTCTTGTTGTTGTTGTTGTTGTTGTTGGGTCGCCGTCGCCTCCTCCTCCCCTCTCTGTGACACCCTCCCTCCCTCTTCCGCCGTACCTCCCCACCAGCTCCACGTCATCGGCCGCCATAGCCCCCCTCCTCTCTCATAGCGGCGCTCCCTCTCCCCTCTCCATCGCCTCCCTCCTCCTCCCCTCTTTGTGCCTGTCTTTGAGCAGCTGCTCAAGTACAGGCGGGACACAGCAGCTGCTGCATCCCCAGTCCTGCAAAACGGACAACCCATGATCCACCCCGCTCCTGCACCCCCTCCCCTCACCCTCCTTTCTCTACCGCTGCCCCCAAAACACACAAAAATCCACATTAATAGAAATCAGAAACGAGGCCGGGTGTCCTTCGGGACATCTGTTAAAATTGGAACGATACAGAGAAGATTAGCATGGCCCCTGTGCAAGGATGACTTAAAAAAAAAAAAAAAAAAAGAAACGAGGCCGGGTATAGGCAGTACTTGGAATGCGCAGAAAGGCACCGGAACCCCAAAAAAAAAAAAAAAAACAGTGCATTTTTTGCATGCCCGGGTTACCCCGGGCATGGTCCCCCCCTGGGCAAGACGCCCGGGGCGCCCGGCCGGGTACCCCGGGAAAGCTAGCACAGAGGTGGCAAGCAAGCTAAAAATGTAACTCAGTTCTGCTGCGACTGGCTGGGGGGGGACTGAGGAGGATGGGTTGCAGACGTGGCTTGGTCAGGAGATGTGGAAGGAAGGCACCGGGAAGAAGACACAGAGGTGACGCGCACCCACCAGCTCAGGTTCAAAGACTGGACAGCGGTTGACCCGGCCATCCCCCTCCGACCGGCAGCTGACTTCCCAGACCCGTTTCCTCCTCGTCCATTGTCCCTAGCGGAGACACCACAACGAGTATGGAGGCAGGCCCGGACGGCTGAAGGCAACATGCTTTACTCAGCATTTTCAGGGAAAACGGCAGAGGAGAGGAGGTGGTTGGTGCCCTCGTGCCCCCCAGAACGCACAACGGCCTCCTCCCCTGGTACAAGTACAGCCTTACAGCAGACACCGTAGCCGGAGTAGTCAGACTGGCCTCGCCAAGGCTAGGGTGGCTAGGGCGGATGGAAAATCATATGGCGGCCGTTTGGGCTGAGGAGGCCACCCTAATAGCCGAAGCCAGGTAATGACCCCGGCAATTGCATAATCTGTGAAGTCAGGGACGTTGGACCCGATTTCCAGCAGGTAACACTCCCCACCAACAGATTGGAGTAACCTGAAGCAGCTACTAGGGTGGGGGGGAGGGGGGGGGGTTCATATCACTTCCTCTAGTAGTGAGTTGCAGGGTAATCTCAAGGCCATCGCCCTTTTTTCTTTTTCTTTTTACAGCAGAGGAGGGCTGAAGTATCTGTGGCTCTTACAGCAGCAGTACCTGTGAAGAGAGTACAGGCCCGAGTTCGAATCCACTCACAAACAGTGTAAAATAATTCTGGTATAAAAAAAATACTGTCGCCCTTTTTTTTCTTTTTTTGGTTTATGCCAGGCGTGAGCATTGGAAAAGTGGAGGACTTAAGGGGACTTCTCAACAACAACAAAAAACCCAGCTCCGCTGAAACGTGCAAGATTCCTTTTTCCTTTTCCTCGTAGCTGAGGTGGGTCACTGCCGACCCGTTTTCCAGCAGGTGATGCTCCCCACCAATAGATGGAGCTGTTTCTGTTAAAAAAAAAGAAAAAAAAGAAAAAAAAAGAGGTGGGTCACTGCCCTGTAGCCTAGCATGTTGGGGGCGTGAGGCCGAGTTTAGACCTGGTAGTGAGAACAGGACAGCTCCGTTTGGTTTCAGTAAGGTGATAGCGTCACTTGGAATGTAGGGTCTGGTAGAAGTAAGGTTGGTGAGTAGTGGTTCATGAATTCTCGCGTCCTCTTCTTAATAGCTTCTTCTTCCGAAATCTTTCTCTTAACCGAAGCTGGGTGATGGCTTCGGTATCCTCAACACTATCATTAAATGCTCTCATGTAATCTTGTGCAATCAGACTCGACTTATTCACACCTTTCATGCACGTGAACAGCAGCACAACAAACTGGCGACATGCGCCCACACAATACTCAGAGATATGGCTTCCAGGTAAGTTCACTTCCACTGGCTAGGGCGACTGAGCGCCCAACATCCCACTGTTCACACACTCAGGATCACCCTGGATGTCCCACACACGATACTCTGCACACTCACACAACACACACACACCTCGCCCTAGACTACAGCTATGGCAGCGCTAGCTGCCTCTGCCCTATCGCTATGGCTACACTGCATCACTCTCGCCCACTTCGACTTCGGGCCTACTGCAGACCTCCTCGCACAAGACGCTGAGGCAGCGCTTCCGCATGGCTTCYGCAGRAATGAATGAATGGYTGTGCGCARCCTCTTGATTTATACTTMTGTGACTYGTTGGTCTGCCCTGTTTCCCTGGCCCACGGTGTACACAGTCCCAGAYGGTACTTGCTTGACTGGACCGGACTGACTGGACTGGGACTGCTGACTCTGCGTGGTGGACTTCCACCACTTGCCCACTTGCCTAGACCTACAGTGGGCTKACTTCYGAAAGGCCACTTCTAGAAACCTCTCCTTGGCCTTTCGGTACTGTAGCAGCTACGACTCTGCCCTTTCAGGTAAGTAGCAGCTACGACTTTGACCCTTCGGACAGTCTACAGCTACGACCTCTGGACTATCTAGACTCCTACCCGACAAGTCTACAGTTCGAATCCCTTATACCCTGTAGCCTACGAGACCCTACCTACCACTGGCGGTCCTACAGGTCGCAGGTTCAAATCTACGGGTTGACACAGGTACTGTACACAGGTAGGGTGGGGAACTAGGGATCGAGCCCTGGGGTCTGCATCAGCTACTGCAAACTGGTGAATACCGTTTTCTTCGCGCCGGCCTGAATTCGAGGTCCTCCGAGAATGTTTCAGTCCAAGGCGGGACATTTACCCTTTTTGTCCCGTTCATAAGCGTGAACTATATCGGGAGCTGTTTCTAGAAGTTCAGATCTAGTAAACCACCGGTCGTCTTCAGGTTCCTGATAAGCAAATCGGACCTTGTACTGTTTTTGGGGACGACCTCTACCCCCTGTCCTAAACACATCTTCATCTACAATGCCGTCAATGTCATACCTTCCGTCCATGCCTGGTGGGATCATGGATCATCTAGACGGGAATTGATCACTCACTGTATATGGCAACAACTTTGACGCGTGGAAAACTGGGTAGGTGTGGAGGTGTAGTGGAAGCTCCACGGTGTAGGACGGACCATCCTCGCCACCTTTGACTTCTAGAATGGGCCATGACCCTCGATACGTAGGCAGTAACTTCTGCGAGATGTTTTCCTCAGGAGCAAACTCTTTAGCGCTGACCCAGACTAAGTCGCCTACTTGGAACTGTGAGGGGCGACGATGTTTGTTGGCTTGCCCTATCATCCTATGCTGGGCCTTTCTGAGGTTCTCTACAACGGTAGCTAATTATTTCTCGTGTTGTATAGCAAACTCCCTAGTACCGGGCGGTAGCCTATGAATCTGATCCCGATTAAGTCCCTCAAATGGTCTGTGCGGCCTAAAGGACTTATGCAGTTCGTTGGGAGTGCGGCACGTAGACAGATGGACGCTCTTGTTGTAAGCATTGGCTACCTTGGGGAGCATCTCATCCCAATCGACTTGATCTGGTCTAATGTACATTCTCAGAACTTGCTGCAGGATCTTATTCATCTGTTCCGTCTGGCCGTTGGTCTCTGGATGACGGCCAAATGACATTAGCAACTTAGAGCCATAGACTTTCATCAACTCCTGCCAGTTCTGACTCGTGAACCGGGTGTCTCTATCGCTGACTATGGACAATGGGACCCCGTGCTCACTGACCCAATGATCAAAAAACTTATGAATGACTAACTCTGTTCGTGCCTCTGAAGGCAAAGGAACAAAAATAGCATACTTACTAAATCTATCGACTATCACCATGACTTGGCTCTTGCCATGTCTGCTCTTGACGCCCGCGTCCATGAAGTCGATGGACACCAAATCTTTGGGCTGATCAGGGATAGGTAAGGGTCTGAGAAGACCTAGCGGGGCACACGTAGTGGTCTTATTTCGCTGGCAAACTTTACAACTGCGAACATATTCTATGCAATCATTCTTCATCCCCGGCCAGGTGTACACGTGCATTAGGTTGGCTAGAGTCTTTTGCCAACCAAAATGACCCTCTGTGTCGTGACATTCTCCCAGGATTAGACTACTGATCTCTTCACTATTGGGAATGCACAATCGGTCAAATACATTAGTCTTCTCGAAAAGCAACCCTTCAGTAGTGCGGTAATCTGGCTCGGTTTCTGGGGCCTCCTGGACCTTCTTGAGGAGGTCACTATAGATAGGGTCCTGCGCATACGCCTCCTTGACCTTTTGCTGCAGGTCCTTTCCTATGTCCAGATAGTGAACTATGGCTCCAAAGTAGTCTGCTCTTCTACTCAGGGCGTCCGCAACTACATTATATTTCCCTTTGACTGGCTTGAGCTCGAAATCCTACTGGTCTATCTTTGCGGCCCACCTCGTAAGCTTAGGTGTCATCTTGGCCTGCGTCTTCAACCATCTTAACGTTTCGTGGTCGAAATAGACTTTGAAGTGCCTCCCAAGCAAGTAGTGCTTCCAGTGTTCTAATGCTTGCCTGAGAGCGTAGAGTTCCCTCTCGTAGGTAGATGTCCCAACCTTCTCTGAAGGCATCCTAGCGGAGATGAACTCGACGGGTCTATAACCATTGCCATCATCTTGCTGCAACACCGCACCTATGCCGTACTGACTAGCGTCCATAGTGACGACAAAAGGGTAAGGACGGATCGGCTACCTTAATGACTGGGTATTCTATCAGCGCCCGCTTCAACTTCTTCATGGCAGCCGTGCAGTCCTTATCCCACTTCCAGATGGTTTCTTTCCTCAACAATCTGTGAAGGGGCGCAGCGATAAGTTCCTCACGAACTTCCTATAGTAATTGGCTAAGCCCAAGAACGACCGCAACTCCGTCAGCGTACGCRGCGTGGGCCAATCTCTAATCGCTGTGATTTTACAATCTTCTGGCTTAACGCCGTCTCCGTCTAAGACGTGGACTAAATATAAAACTTGGGTCTTCGCCCAATCGCACTTCTTTGCATTGATCTTGAAGTTAGCTTCTCTCAACTTTTCCAAGACCTGCCTGAGATGACCTTGATGTTCTTTGAGGGTCTTGCTAAACACTAAGATATCATCTAAGTAGACAACAACAAATCTATCTAACCATGGCCTAAACAAATCGTTCATACAACGCTGGAACGTCGCTGGCGCATTGGTTAGTCCAAAGGGCATCACTATGAACTCATAGTGCCCATATATAGTCTGGAAGGCTGTCTTATACTGATCATCAGGATGCACCTCTATCTGATGATATCCGGACTTCAAATCTATCTTGGAGAAGTACTTTGCCCCCTGCACTCGATCCAAGAGATCGTCTATTCTAGGCAGTGGCTCAACATTCTTCACTGTAATAGCATTAAGACCCCTATAGTCTATACACATTCGCAGTTCTCCCTCCTTCTTGGGGACAAAGAGGACAGGTGCTCCAAAGGGAGACGAACTGGGCCTAATCCAACCCTTCTCAAGGAGCTCGTCCAACTGTTTGCGAAGCTCCTCTAATTCCCACGGGGACATCCTATACACGGCTCCTTTAGGAGTTCTACTGCCAGGCTCAATTTCAATCCGGTGCTGGATAGGCCGCGGTACCATTCCTATCGGCGACTCAGTTAGATCCTTAAACTCCTCCAACAGCTTGGCAATAGCAGGGTCTATAGG
Source organism: Chara braunii (assembly GCA_003427395.1). Classification (NCBI taxonomy): domain Eukaryota; kingdom Viridiplantae; phylum Streptophyta; class Charophyceae; order Charales; family Characeae; genus Chara; species Chara braunii. Next base: position 280,179 of record BFEA01000087.1, read on the forward strand.
TCTCTCTTCCTTAGGCTCAGTAACTGGCCTAACATAGGCCACAAAGACCTGTTCCTCTAGCTGCTCCTTTTTCACTAGCCTTGCAAACGCAGGAGCACTAAGGCAGCAATGCGCCAGAGAGTTGTCTACCCTTGACACATGGAGCAGGCGGGCTGTCTTGACATCGCCTGACGGGCTAGGGAGCCTACACTCGTGCTCTCTCAAATGGAGTGTGGCCCCTGCTGCCTCTCCCCAGTCCATACCTACGACTATGTCAAACGGGAGGCTGTCCTCTACGAGGAGAGCCAGGGAATGAAGAACCTTCTCCACTTTCCCATCCTTTTCTAGGCGGAAATACGCCTGGACTCTCTCTACGTATTCCTCTACTTGCATAGTGCGATTGTCCGCGAGGATACTTACTATGGGGTCTGCCAATCTTTGGACTTTCAGTTGCAACTTCAGCTTCTGCAATGCCTTCCTACTAAGTATAACTACGAGTGGCTCCACTATCCACTAAGGCGCCTACTCGTCCTCTAAATATCTTTGTGTCTACTAATATAAGCTGCCCTTTATTCTCCTTCTTCATCTTGGCCCAGGTGGGCATCCTCTCCTTCAATTCTTCAGCCACGCCTGTGAGGGAGGTGTCCAGAGAGACTCTAACACAAGCAGTCTCTGGACAGCTTTGTAGACACCGGCCTGCAACCTCTGCCATAGGCACATGTGGTGTGGGAGTCTCCTGCCGGCTAACACTATTTTCCCCACATGGCCTAATGGTAGGGGCAGTTGCTACCCCTACCGGCGACTGCCTTTTGGCCCTTGAGCAACCGTCCGGGTCTCTCTAAACTTAGGACAATATTTAATGATATGGCCCGGGTCACCGCAGTAAATGCACTGGCCCCGGTCCAGACGCTGTTGCCATAAGCTCTGGTCCAGACCCAAACTTTCCCAAGGCCTACCCTGCGGTAGCCCTGGGTGCCATCCACCTAACCTATAGGGAGACCTATTCCTAGGACGATTTAGCGGGGGACCTTGACCCCTTCCTCCCGCTTGGCGGTTTCCTCCTCTGCCGCCAACCCCTTGATCGCCCTGAAACCGGCTCCCTGAGGCTCGGCCCCCTTGGCCCTGGCCTCGTCCTCCTCCTTGCGGCCTCCCTCCAGCCGCGACAGCAGCGTAAGTTCTCCCCTGACTCGCACCGCTGTCCTCATCCTCTAACCCCCATTCAATCTGTTCATAGGGGATCTCGCCGACGCTACCTTCGTCTAAAGTTAGGACAAGACTATACTTAGTCTTAACTTGCCCTGAGATAGTGCAACCTTTCCATTGCTTTCCTTTGTCTAAGTCTTTGTGCCAGAATGTAGAAACTGACACCGACTTCGCCTCGAAGGCCACCACTTCACGGGCCGTGGTGGCAGGGTCTTCGCTCTTCGCGAAGAAATGCCCTCGAAAGGCTTCGGGCATAGCCCGATAGAAGAGGCCGACCAACTGGGTGTCGGTGACCCCGTGGTCAGGTACAACCACTAACTCGTCCATTGTGCTCTTAAGTGCCCTGGCGCTCTTCCACTTACGAGAATGGATTGTTTGGAGTTTATCTGAGGCTTTGACACTACGAGCGACATCAGCAAATCGCTCGCGCAACAACTTCATGAAATCCACGAGGGGGGTGAATGATGAGTAAGCAACTGCATCATCGTTGCAGTTGGCAGAGCGGACTAGGGACCTCGCGAAACTGGCGGCTTCATCTCTAAGCGCATGAATCGCAATCAACACGTACTGATCTGGGGAGACCTGTTGCAAATGCACATAGGTCTTGACATTGGCCTCCCAATTGTCAAAGTTTTGTTCCCTTTTTCCACTGTAGGAATTAGGGAACTTGACTTTGACTGGCTCCCTGCGAGGACGTGCCTCTTCCTCCTTGGGAGCTGCCGCCTTGACGCCTTCAATGGCACCGACGCAGAAGCGTTCAGTCTTCTCGAGACGATGATTCACCTCGGCTCCTACTGCGCCTACCAGTTTGCGAGCGAAGTCCCGAAGTCCCATTCGCATCGAGCGCACGACCATATCTTGACTTCGACTAAACTCGTATTGTTGTTCCTGTACCCGGGCTAAACGCTCAACACTTTGGGCAATGATCTCTACGTTTTGTTGGAGATCTACCTGAGGGGTCAATCGTAGAGTCAGTTTTTGTACCTCCTCTAGATCTTTGACCGCTTCATTCGCCGCGTCCACCCTCTTCTTCTTCTCCCTCATCATCCTTAACTTCCACTCCATTCTCTTCTCATCTTCCATCGCCTGCCGCTTCATAACATCTCCTTCTGCTTCCCACTCCTTCATAGCGGCTTCCTGCTCATCCTTGGGGACGTACATGACTACCTCTTCTTCTTCTCCCAAGGATAAGTTGGCGACCCATTCTGAGATCCTCTTCTCCATCTCCTCACCTTTGCTGCCACTGTACTCCTCTCGCTGCTCCTTCCTCCTTTCCAGTGGCTGGTCATCTTCCTCCTCTTCTTCTTCCACCTCCTTCAACTTCGCTTCTTCTTCTTTCTTCAACCTCTCCTTCTCTCTGGCCATCTCCTCCTATATCTTTTTCAACTTTGCCGCCTGCTCCTCCTGTAGGGCCTTCTTCTTGGCCTCTTTCTTCTCTTTCCTTTCCCTCAAAATGGCGGCCATCTTCTCCTCCTCTTCCTTTGTGTAAGGTGTAGTGGAGGTACCACCCCGGGTTCCTACTCTACATGTGAGCGTGGGCCAAAACCCCAAGGGGAAGAGGAGACGCCAAAGGGTCCCCCACAAGGAGAACCCAACGAGTAACCCATACATCGGATAGTCATCCATGGTGGTGTCAGGTGCACGACAAGGAGTCCCACTCCTCACCACTTAGACCTACCCGGACACTGACCCATTGACTGACTCTCTAAGGACTACAGGGTGGAACCCTGTCAACTATGGCCACTAATTTGGACCTACTCTAAGGCTGTCACTACTGAACCAACAACTGATCTGGAGGCATTTAAGGAGATCCCCCAAACTCCGCAAGAATTCTTTAACGTCGCAGACAGGACGACATGATCAGCTTGGTTCTTGCCTGTGCTTTCAGCCCACAACTCAGCCTTTCCGGCCTAGTGTGCCACACCGAGCAGCCCGCCGGTCTGTACCGGTCCTTGGGAGGGTTCGTATCCCCCGGTACAGTCGAGTCGTCAGACACAGATCCTCAGCCTTACTTGGTCCGGTAGGGGAGTGGTTCAAACAGGCCCTCAACACTTAAAGACTGCCTGGTGTGTCAGCCTTAGCTGCCGTTCAGGCCCACTGAGTCCTACCAACCGTTTCCAGCCGGTCAGCACCAGTCCTTGGGAGGGTTATGCCCCCCTAGAAAGTTGGATCAGCCACAACCTCAGCCCTACAAGGTCAGACTAAGGTTTCGTCATCCAAGCACTATCCTTCATCCACAGAGTGCTACCACTTAGGACAGAAGAGACTCGATGCAGAAAGAAGAGACAAACAGACTCAGGCTCAACAAGTATCGTAGGGAGAGTGCACATCCATAGGGTAAAGGGGTAGGCTAAGGGCTTGGCGAGATATTACCAACTCCAGCTTGGTCCAAGCCTTGGTCAACGGCGCCGGTCAACTCCTTGGTCAACGCTGCATGACCCCGGTCAACCTTCGGTCAACACCCGGTCAACCTTCGGTCAACACCCGGTCAACCTTCCGGTCAATTTCCACCTCGGCTATGGCTGCCGACACCTTCACCTTCACCGCCCTTGTCTCTTTCTTCCCCTTCCTTC
>BFEA01000087.1:296797-316909 GCA_003427395.1 Chara braunii
GAAATATCTCTCAGCTGCTGAGTATGCTCAGCCATGTTGTCTTCCAAACTCGTGATTCTGGCATCCCAATTAGTAAAATAGGACTGATGAATCTCGTCCTGCAGAAGGACGAATTCAGCAATGTCCTTATTGTACTGACTAGAACTGCCACTAGTCCTGACCTTCTCTACATCAACTGTCAGTTTTCTCCTTCTCTTTTCTTTTTTTGCAGACTCCTCCTTCCTCTTCAGCTCGACCTTCAGAGACTCAACTGCCTGGGCCTGCTGGCGAAGTTTCTCCTCCTGAGCCCGCAGTTCAGCCTATAGAGGGTCAAGCAGAACCGGTGTCTGGGGCTGTACTGTTATCTTTAACTGTACCTGAGGCTTCTCTTCAGAAGTCTCAGCCTGCTTAGACACTTCTGCTTTCCCATAATCAGTCATTTTGTTCACCCACAATACAGATAAATAAAAATAAACAAATACTCAAAGACGGCGCAAGAGGTAATAGGAATTGAGACTTCTCTTCAGTACTAACTCAATTGTCGTCACCTGCCTGGAGAGAGAAGGTTGGTTAGTTTGAGCAAGTGAGTGCTCAGTCTCAGCTGACCACTTGAGGGTCAGAGTCAGTTTAAAGACCACTCAGGCAAAAATCAATTTCACGATTTTTCCATCCCTGCCCTGACACCACAATTGCATGCAATAATTGCAAATCCTGCTTCTGTGATAACCCGTCCAAACACGGACTGAAACACACAACTGATTTTTTAGTTTTGCTCATAGACCGAATGCCCTACTGAGTTCCCCGCTTGCTAAGTCTGTGTGTGTGTGTGCTTGCTGGACTGCATGTCTGTCTGAATGCTGGTTGGCTTGCGTGTGTGACCGTGTCTGTCTGAGTGCTGGTTGGTATGAGTGCGCGTGTGTGTGGCCCGCCAGGGCACTTGTTCGTTCGTTGGGCCCCCAGGGCCGGTACTTACCTGTGGCCGTGGCTTTGAAGGGTTGCAGCGGGGAAAAAACACTCAAGTAGCGGGTAGGCCGGTACCGCACCCGGCAGGGGGGTAAATATGCAGGTACCGGAGGCCGAGCAGAAGAAGACAAAAGTGGCATTTTTAGAGGCCGGTAGTGTAGGCTAGGTCTAGCGGGTACCAGTTTGAGTCTAGGGCCTGTAGGGGCAATATTAGAGTTTGCAATGATGTTCCGTCCAAAAGGAGGAGGAGGTACCGGTTGCTTGGGGAAGGCCGGCGGGCTGGAAGTCACCGCCCAAGAGGCAAAGCAGGCCGCTATATCTTCCGGCCAGGCGGAAGAACCGACCTCTTTTTCGGTGTGCAAGTTCGGCGACACACTGGTGGAGCGTTGGAAGGAGCAGCGCTGGGTTGGAGCTGCACTGCTGGGGAGGAAGAAGAAGGACTAGAGGAAGGAAGAAGGAGGGAGGAAGGAGGAAGGGGGAGGAGCGCCAGGGGTACTTACCTGGCTATGGTGGCAACCATCTTCATCACCTTGGTGGGCGCTGCAGCAAGGAGTCCCTAGCCGGGGGGAGCCGCACCAAGAAGCTTCAAGACAGGGTTGGACATGGCGGCCTGAGCTTGGGCAGCCATAGCTGCTTTGGGTAGTCCTTTGGACATCTTTGGGTTGTCCTTTGGACATCGGAGCAAGGCCTAGTAGTCCGCCATAGCCTCGGCCTACGTGTGTGAAGAGTGGGAGAGGCAGCCATGGCTATGGTGGACCTTGAGTGATACCTGCAGTAAAAAAGGGACTCGAACATGATTCAAGACCAGTCATTCAACATTGTATTATTATTTCTTGTATGAATAAGAGAAGGGGGAGATAAGGAGGAGGAGATTGTTGGGCAAAGAAGAAGAGTCTTGTCATTGTCTTTGCTGGTGTACATCTTCTTCTTCTTCTTTCTTACTTCTTCTTCTTCTTCTACTCCTCTCTCTCCTCTCAAGTTCATTCATTTCTTTCTGCAATTGGATGACATTGTACTTTCCAGTGGATGTGTATCTCGAAATTGGCCAGGGTCATAACATTGGTATCRGAGCGGATTCTACTTGCTGGTGAGAGTTGACTTTGCTACCCTAACCCTAACCTAAGTGGTTGAGGGCAACACTTAGGGTTAGGGTTGGATGGTTGAGGGAAGTGGGGCAGCRTGGCTAAGGGAAGCTKCCCCCACCTGGTTAGGTCATGTGGGGTCAACATAGAACCTAACCAGGTTGCTTGAGAGTGAGATTGGGGTGGCAAGACATTTCGAGGAGACTTCATGCGGCGATTTGAGAGAGGCAAGTTGCTACTTTGTTCTTCAGCATCGACGGGGGATCCGGCGTTGCACTTGGGTGTTGGGAGTCAGACCCTCCTAGGAGATAGGACACTAGTGTAGGGGTAGCGTTAGATGGGTGAGGAGGACCATATGAGAAGGGGGGTGAGTTCTCTTCATCTCGAAGCTCAAGGCCACTTAGGTAAGTGTCGTGCACCTACGGGATGCCCATGTATGTGTGTATGGTATTGATTGACCTGCTGGGGTACTCTGGCTTTCTTTTCCTACTTCTCTGTGGTCTTGATTGTGTGACTGAATGCATGATCTACCTACTCACCTGATGGATGGAAAATGAAGTATCTTGTTATACATGCCAAGTCTTTCTACAGTGCTTTGTCTTTTCATCACTGAACGGTTGTAGTCTGTAGGTTCTGCCAGAAGTTTAAATTTCGTTTTTCAGTGCAGTTGAGACTGAACTAAGTTCAGATGGGACTCCTCTTGGTTGGGACCTGGTTGAAACCTACGTGGGACCCCTGGGACCAAGCGGAACCCTTGGGACCCAGCGGAACCGGGCCCAAGCAAGGAGAGTCTCTGGACCCAAATCAGTTAGGATGATCTGACTGATATGACCCGCAAGTACCATGATTTGACAAAGGAGGTGGCTGACATGCGACAAGCCCAAGTGGCCAACCCTCTCCCTCTACCCCCTGGATCTGAAGCTGCAATCGAAACTACGTCTGCCCCTCTTACTGTATCTTCTTCTACCTCTTCTTCGAGTGTGATGACAACCCCCTAGGGACCTGCGGCAGGTGCAGATTCCACTGTTGCTGTAACAAGCAATGAGGCTGGAACTTCTGCAATTGGTGCAGCCCCAAGACCGGAACCAGCTGTTGCTGGTCCCAGCTACGCCAGTCCCTACGTGGACCGGAAGGCGGTACAAATGTCGTCTAAGTACGACAGCAAGGATGACATCGAGTCTTGGATCGGCTCCATGAGGGTTTACTTTGAGATCCTGGGAACTCAACCTGAGAATCAGGCGGTGATCATGGGAATGAATGTCGAGCCAGTCGTACGGGGCTTCCTAGAAGTCCAAGCAACACGGGCTGGGTTTCCAAAGGCTGCACTAGCCAAATGGCTAAGGACCACCCCGGTTGCCTCCCTCGAAGAGCTCCTTATCTCGGAATACCAAGATCCGCATGTTGCTGCTAAAACGAGGATTCAACTAGACAAAGTAAAGCACAACAAGTGGAATGGCTCCATGAAAAGCCGCGAGACCTATTTAAGCAAGCTGTTTGCCACTCCTGGTTTGAAATTGTTTACTCAATCTTGCTTGGATGTGGTTAAGGGCGCGGTTCCAACTAACTTCACTAGTCGCCTGGGCAGGGACTACATTGCATACACTGACTGGCTCGCCTTAATGAAGGACGTAGTCAGTCTGGAGGCTATGGACCTCATTAGCACGACAGACAGCAAAACGCCCATGGGCGGTAGACGGTTCAAGGGCATCAAGTTCTCTCTCTTGCGTGCCCTCGTGAAGTTCGGATCCCGGCAAACGTAAGGTTCCCACCTTTCATTCAACATGTGTGTGGCCCGCCCAGGGGCCTGTGCATTTGAACAACAACCAAGTCCGTCCGGATCCGAACTTCACGTTCTACCAAAATGGACTCGCCGAACACAAAGACCACGGCCACACCAGAGGATATGTGAAAATGTGAAGTCCGCCAGGATCCGGACTTCAGCAGAGTGCGGGACTGCGAGTTTGACAGAGAGTGGCCTCCTTCTCTCTCGCGCGCCGTCGTGAAGTTCGGATCCCGACGAACTTAAGGTTTCAACCTTTCATGCGATATGTTCGTGGCCCGCCTGGCGCCCCATGGATTTAAACAACAACCAAGTCCGGCCGGATCCGAACTTCACGTTCTGCCGAAACGGACTCACTGAACATGCTTGCTTGAATTAGATCTTCGAACGTTGACTGCGTCCAAGACCAAATGTCACATATCGTGAAACCGGACAACATGAATAGTGCGGATGCCGGCGGACTTCTCATTTTCGTCGGACCTATTTTGTGAAAAATGTTTAGCCGATGCATCCTAGATTTCACCAACCACGTGAGTTCGGATCCTGACTCTCTCTCCCTGTCTCTCTCTCACTCACACTCCTTAAGGTTGGGTCCCGGAGGACTACACATTTTCACATGCCTTGTATTCTGACTGTGGTATTTCCGAAGCCCTGTGGATCGCAACAATAACACAAGTTCGCCCGGATCTGAACTTTGCGTTTTGCCCTGGCGGGATAACCGAAATGGTTCATCGAGTCCGACCTTTGAACGTTGGCTGCATCCGCTTTCGAACTAAACATATTGCGAAATGGGGCAACCAAACAAGTTTGGAGGGTGGCGGACTGCGCATTTTCATATAACCTCCGACGATACGCTGGTTTTCCTATGCGCCGTGGATTTCACCTAACACGCAATTGCAGATCCCATCTCTTTATCTCTGTCTCTCAATCGCATAGTTCGAATCTCAACGAACTTCGCGTTTCCACTTGACCTTTGATCTGGTTGTGGTCTTACTTGTGCACCTTGGTCGGACCATGCATTCCCATCTAATCTCCGGCGTGCGTTTGGATTCCTCCTGCATATGGTTTTCAATAACCACACGAGTTCAGATTCGGTCCTTCTCTATGTCTCTCTCTCGAAGCCTCCTTAAGTTCGGATCCCGGTGGACTTCGTGTTTTCTCCTGCTTGTTGAACTGGCAGTGGTCTTCCTGATCCCCCGTCGATTGCAACAACAGCCCTAGTTCGCCCGAATCTAGACTTCTCAGTATGCCTGAATAGGGTCGCACAACATGCTGGCCCAGCTCCTGCGTTCGAACTTGGCTCCATCCGGTGCCAAAGTACACAGAGCGCCACAATGGTCAGCAGAAGAAGTTCGGATGCCGGCGGACTTCTCATTTCCAACTGGCCTCTGATGTGAGTGTGCACTTCTTGGATCCTCATTGAGTTTAAGATCCACAGAATAGTGGATCTTGTGTCTCTTTCACCGTCTCTCTCTATCGCACCCTCCTTAAGTTCGGATCCCGGCGAACTTCTCGTTTTCGGTTGTACGCTGGTCTGTCTGTGGTCTTCCTGGTACCCCGTGGCTCGCATGAACAGCCCTGGTTCGCGCGCGTCCGAACTTCTCCTTCTGCCCATATGCAGTGACCGAATGTGCTTGCACGAGTACGGCCTTCGAACGCTGGCTGCATCGAGCTGTTGCCGAACCGGAAACCAGAACGAATTCATGTGCCGGCACACTGCAAATTTTCATGTGGCCTCTCTCCCTCTCTCTCTCTGCCTCGCACTCTCCCACCCTCTTGAAGTTCGGATCCCGACGAACTTCGCGTGCTTACCTGTCCGAACTGGGGTGCCGAAGGGTCTTTGTGTGCGGAATGCGCTTCGGCAGAGCCTGCGTTGCGGTTTCGCCATGACCGGACCATTGCTGCTGTGTTTTGCCAAACGTTGATCGCGTGGTGCGTTGTTTGATTTGCGTTGTCGTTCGTAGACAGGATGTCTTCGTCGAGGGGCGAGGGGGAGCCAGACGGGACCTCCGGGAGGGAATGAGGAAAAGATTCCACGAGGCAGTCGTCTACTGGCATGAAATCGTGGTCGAACCACTCGAAGTCGAAATGGTTCATCGACTGCTGTTGTGGAGACGCTTCCAACCCCGTTGCGCAGCCATGTGGTCATGTCATCTTCCTCAATGACAACAAAAGACGTAGAGTGCTTGGGGCCGTCTTGCGGTGGGAGGATGCGAAGGGGGGACGACGATATTTCTATATGCAAAACGTCTATGGCGCCAAGGGTAACGTCGTTGCCAATTCGAAGGGGGTGCTGTTGGACCTCGAATTGTGTGAGGGGTTCGAAGCGAGTGCTGTGAACACCCCGTTCCACAGAGAACTCGTTCTCGCGGGGGGTTTTGTTTTGGCGCGTGAATTTTTCGACATATTGGAGGAAAAGAACACCGTTTTCGACGTCCCCTGCGACGTCGGCCTCTCCCAAGAGCTCTAGTTGTTGGTGCAGTTGTGCAGCGGTTACGAATCCAGCGGGCCAGTGCCGGAGGGGGAGGATCTGGGTTCTGGTCCCGCTACTCAGCTGCATCATCGCGAGAGCCGTGGTCAATTCGACGACAGCAAGGATGAGGGGCCTGCGCAGATGACGACATCGCCGTTGAGGGACACGCAGCGGTCAGTGTTGTCTATTCCTAGGGTCCTAGCTGACGCTCCGGTTCGAGAGGAGAGTGGTGGCGGCCTCTTCGGAGGTCGACTTGGAGACTACCAAGGGTCAGGGTGCAGAGGAGGGAACCGCAGGCAGCGTAGGCACGCAAGGCACTCCGCAAAAGAGGAGGGGAGATCGTGCTGACGAGTTGGCCGACTCTTCGAAGAAATTGAAGAGCAGGGCCCCGAGGACTGCAGGGGAGAAATGCAAGGGGACCGAGGGAGAGCAGGGCCGACAAGATACCAAACGTCCGGGTTCAAAACAGAAGCAGCCTGCGTCTGGACCATCTTCTCCACCGACGCCAAGGCCTCCCATTGACGTCGACACCGAGAACTTCCTCGAGTACAAAGACGATATTAGGACAAAGCGGGAGTTCGACATTAGCCCTGCGCAGGTCGTCGACCTCGGGGAGTGCGAGGATCTGTACAACCAGCGGTCCCTGGATCCCGTCCTCGTTGAAGGTATCAAAGAAGCGATGCGGTTGGCGTTCGAGAACAAAGAGCAGTCGTATGAGTTGCCAACCCTGAAGCTGGCAACGCCGGGGCTGCAGAAACCGACTCCCGTGGTCGAGGCACAACGCCTGAGGCCGGAGGAATGGAGGGATGAGCTGGTGGGGCAGTACTACTACTACGAGGTGTGCGGGCAACACAACGCGGCTGCAGCGAGGTGGCCAGGAAATACAATTTCGAGCGGTGGCCTGCACGAATGGTGTACTTTTCGGACGACGACTTCGAAGGGTGCTTGTCAGTTCCCAGGACAAGAAGAAGGACCTGAAGGCGCCCCCAAGACAGCTGAAGCTGTCAATGAAAGACATTCGGTGGTAGTGGAAGCACGGAGGTTACCCGAGAGCTGTTATGGGGAACCCCAGCGGAAAACATGATCAGGTTCAGAAATGGCGTGAATTTTGTACGTTCTCGCTCGATAAGACGCCGTACAACAACTTGTGGATTCTGGCGGATCAGAAGGGGGGGGACGCTATCAAGAAGCAAAATGTTGCCCTGCGTTCCTATTTCCCACTAGCGATGGCACGAGAGAACGTATGGAAACTGGCCGTTGAGTTTTTCGAGAGATGGGAGACAGGTAGATTGCTCGGCCACGACGACGCAAAGTGGATCGTGAGGAAAAAGAAGGTAAAAAACGTGAAGCCCGGTGTTGCCTACATCAACAACAAAAAGCTGGGCAGGAAGGAGGTCGTGTACACCGTCCCTCTGGACCTGCCAACGAAGAAAGGCAAAGGAGAAAGAGGAGGGCGACTGGTTCGTGCAAGTGCCTGAGCCGGACACACATTGTTGGAAAGCGATGGAGCCACTAACCGACAACGAGAAGTATTGTGTCCTGAAGAAGGTGCTCGCTTGCGAGGTGGTTTGGGCCCAGGCCGGCTCCCCGGCGTTAGCGAAGCTGGGAAAGTTGAGCGTGCAGGAGATGGTGCATTTGGTGAAGTGCGACCGCGTGCTAGTACGTTTGTGGAACTACTACCAGTTCAAGCACGAGAAGAGGCCGGATGCGGATTGGATCCAGCGGTACCCGTTCCTGAAAACAAGGTCTGCAATTTTCAAGCAGTTGGAGAGTCGTGGATTGGATGCTGAGTTGTGGGACGGCAACAGGAAATACGTCACTGACTCCTCGCTGTTCAAGGAGTGCCCGCCTTACATGGGTTGCGACGACGACACCTCGATTGAGGCGACAGAGAAGTTGGCCGGTCACAGGAAGTTGTCCGTGGACTGGAGGAACAAGGTTCTATCCGTGTTGACTGGCAGCAGACTGAAAAGTCGCGAGATCGCACTTGCCGAAGGCATTGTGCACATAAAATGGAAAGACACGGGCGACGTGACATCCATCGCGCCCTTCGGCAACGACCCCTTGGAGGCGGAAATCAGGAGTGCGGAGGTGAAGGAGGCAGTGGCTGCCACAAAGAGCCACATGTTCGTCCTCGATCTCTGCGAACCGGTTGACCTGAAGATGTAGAAACCGCAAGCGTTTGCCACTCTGGATTCCCAACTTCAGACGTGATGTCCGTCGCATTGGACGCTCGTCGTTTTCGTGCCGCGGCAGCAGAACCTCTCGTTTTTGGCCAGCATGAACCATCTTTCTTTCGTGAAGCTGCTAGAAGGGAAGTGGGTGAGGAGGAGTCAGCTTAAAAAAAACTTCCCCGTTGGGAGCAATTTGTACACGGAAGACGACCGGATGTACATCCTCTTCAAGGGTGACGATTTGCGGGCGAACACGTCCATCGTTTACGAGGGAAGACTGCCGGCAAGCGCCGCTGCTGCAGTGCGGCTGCCACAGAAGGTTATGCAAATGGATGTGTCCGAGATTCCGTTCACGCCTTGCAACTGGTCGCATACCTCGCCTGCACGTCGGGGCAGTCTGTACGAGGACATGGAACGCAACCCCACGCAATTCGTTAATCTTCTTGAATCCGACAACAAGAAGGGAGAGGGTGTCGCCTTCCTTGGGAAGCCGCATGCGCGATCCGTGTGGGATCTACTGAAGGCAAGACGACATGTTGTCGCGATGGAAGGGAACTCCGACCTGTTGCAATTTGCAATTGATCTCGTAAAAAACGAGGTCAATTCGGAGGCTCACAATTGTGAGTTCAGGGTCGTCAAGGAGACACGGGGTCGAGGAACAACAAGACGAACATGTGGTTCAAGTTGAGTGAGAGGAAGCGGAACAAGATATACGACTTCTTGTTCCTGCAAACGCGGCCGAAGAAGGACACCGACGCCGAGTACGTGCGCCGCATGGACCACGTGTTCACGGTGCTCGACAACTACCACGATGCCTCCCGCATGAACGCGAAGACATTCCTCGAAAGGTTGCAGTCGCTGTACTTCGTGGAGTCAGAGGAGGAGTTGACGTTCGGCAGTTACACGTCCTTGATCTCCACAGAAGACGAGGAGATCACCGACATCGAATTCGACACGAACGCGAACGAGGAGGACAACGACACTGAGAGCCTGGACCTGCGGTACTACCACCTCCTGCGCAGCACGCCCCAGGGTCGTCGTTGGCAGGTCCGTCAACAAGCCCGGCATCCCTCGTGTCACGGATGGCGAAACTGGCACCTGACACTACCCCGATGAAGTTGTTGGAGAGACTGAAAGCTCTGGCCTCCGGCCATTGCGCATTGTGTCCCAGGTCTGACATCCCGCCCGATCATCTGTCTTGTAAGGATGATAACATTCACTTCCTTGCTGAGCCGCAAAGTCATTCGCCTGAGGTGGACTGCAAACATGACATGATTTGGCATCCAGGAGTCATCTAGCCGGCGACCCAAAAGGGCGAGTGGATCATGGTCGTTGCAGTCCCGGGCGGAGGATGGATGCCCCTCCCTCGCGAGTCGAAGTCTAACTTCCTCGACCTCGCTAGGATTTCGGTCCTTCAAAAAGTGAGGGTCGAGAATGACTCGTTTGCACCCGACGACGTGTCCGTCATTTCCACAACCGGACGACTGTTCGATGAACTTCAGGAAAAGTGCTGGTTGGAACTGACAGAAGACTACTACGACCTCGATACGAGCCCCTCGAAGGGGATGGTGGACTGAAAAATCCCCCCTCCCAGTGGGACGCACGGGAGTTCAGGGGCCTGGGGACCAGACGGTGGGGGGGACGGGGGGCGACAAGGCGGCGGGTGGCAAAGGAGTCTCTACCGGTCCCGGTCCGGAGGGCTCGACACAGTCCGCCGACGTGCCCACTTCATTCGCCAGCTCGGTGAGGGAGATGATGGCAGCCTTGGTTGCTCTCCGTGCCGGCTCAGCCACTAGGATCCGAACTACAATGGTTGAGGAGCGGACACAGAGGTCGGCCGCGCAGAGCTGGTCGGGAGCGGGGTGCCGAGTCATGGTCCCACAATTGACAGCGGTGCGGTGAGGGACGGGAATGCGCCGCCTGAGGGGGAGCGACGACCTTTTCGGTTGGAGCGAGAGGGTACATGTGGAGGGCCCGGTGACAGGAAGACGACGAAGTTCGCCGGGATCCAAACTTCTTCAGGCAGGGGGGGGGGGATTAGGGATTGTGGTGCCGGTGGGAGGGGCTGCGTGCGTGGAGCCAGAAGGGCAGTCGTCGGAATTCGACACGGGTTCGGGAGAAGTGGCTGGGTTGCATGCAAGGGAAGGAGGCGGGGTAATGGAGGAAGAGAAGGAAGGGGAGGAAAGGGAGGAAGGAGAGGAAGGGGAGGAAGGGGAGGAAAAAGGGGAGGAAGGGGAGGAAGGAGAGAAAGGGGGAGAAACGGAGTTGGGTGAGTTGTTTGGAGGGAAGGAGGGGGAAAAAGGGGACGTCGATACTGACGACGATGCCAGATCTGGGAGTCGTCTGACGGATTCGGGCTGATGTACGGAGAACATCGCATGGAAGATGACGACGATGATGAGACGACAATGGAGATGGAGACACAGGTGGTCAGCAACCTTTCGACAGAACGTGATGATTATGAGGTCCAAGCATTGACGTATGTTGTCGATCTCCAACACCGGTTCAACGAGGCTCCTGTTGTTGTGAGCCTGTCTAAACCGAGTGGCCGTATAAACGTCGACGACCACCACGTGTCCGCGCAGCTGTCCACGACGCTTGATGTCGACGATCCTCTCAACATCAAACCTGCCGCGGCATCTGCCATCGCTTTCTCGCTGCTGAAATCTAGGGTCGACACTCAAGCTCTTGACGTGCTGGCCTTGCCCGCTACAACTTCACCGACGAAGGAGCGGAGGGACAAATCGGCTGGTAAGCTGTGAGAAACACCACTCTGTCTGTGCGCCTAGGCTTCCAAGAGCAAGAGTGCGGCTTCCTTCGTAGTCCGGATGTCGGCGGACTACCTTCAGTATCATACACACAAGGAGTGACCGCAGTGACTGTCGATGCATGATGCCGGCATACTACAACCACAACTCCTTCCAAGTACATGTGATCGACCTTCCTGTGAGTCGGCTAGGTCGCTCGTCGCGTGCAGGGTATAATGCAACAAAAACATGTGTGTTTTTGTTGGAGCGTTCCCTCACGAAATGGAATGACGTTTTTTTCTAACTCGGAAAGAGTGGTGGTTTTAGTCCGCCGGGATCCACACTTCCAATGTCGATGCGTAATGCGGTTAGTCTTTGTGACACTGTGCTAGTTGATTGGGTGAAAGTCCGTGGGAATCCGGATTTCGGGGATGTTTTGCTTCCGCTTCTGTGGCTTGTTATGTTTTTTCTTTCTGAAGGACGGGGGTGTAGAGCTCGAATGCGATAGTCGTTTTGTTTTCCGGCCGGGCTCATGCACGTACGTACTCGTTGTCATGACAAAGCGGGGTTCTGTAATTGGATAGGTCCTGCGTTTTTTAGATTACGTGGCTCTTAAATTGTAATTTTCGTCGGGTTCGTGTTGGGAAACGCGTGTTCATTTTTCGTTTTGTCTTTCTTCTATTGTACAGGGGTAGGATCATCTCGAAAACGGAGGCCCTCGAAATATCTGGAACACATATTGCAGACAGTCTCGGGGTTGGCGATAAAACACATGAATATGTTAAAGGCATCAGGGGTTGATGTCGAGATCGGGAAGAAGGAGCATGCCATTGCCATTGAGGAGTGTCTTTCCCTTCTGCCCCCAGAGAAAGGGACATATCCACGATCTGTGACCAGGGGTCAAGCCATGTATGAGAAATACTTAGCTACATGTTGCGCAATGAAGGAGAATCCTTAGAAATCCGTTTCTTAGTACCCCACGTGTACTTTGCTCGATGTTGTGCAGTGCGGGCCACAACACTTGGAACACGAGGGGGAAGATTCGATGCAGTGGTCGCGCCTTGAAGCTTGCGGGTTTTGGACGACACTTAACGAGGCTCGGAGCCACCTGACACTGTTCTCTCTACCCTCGGCGATGGTCAGTTGTGCATTGCAACAAAAGATCTTCTCTCCCTCTCGCATGTCGACGCCAGGGTGAATGATGAGGTGGTCAATTTTTACATGGCGCTATTGGGGACGACCGCATTTGCAATATGTGACATCTCATTTGGCCTTCACGACTTCAACTTTAATTCGTTTTTCTTCAGTAAACTGCGGCTTCAGAGACTCGACGGGGTGGAAAGGTGGGCTAAAAACGTGGATCTGCTTCAATATGATATTATCTTTGTTCCTGTCGACAAAGATAATGATCACTAGATCCTCCTTTCCGTCAACTTGAGAGATAATGTTCTTAAAATTTTTGATTCTTTTCCTCACGTTGTAGCTGATTCTAGTTTTTACCTTAATGTTTTTGAGTTGATTGTTTTGTATTTGGAACGTCAAATATTACATAGGCGGTCAGTTAAGAGTTGGAAGTCGGTAGCAACAAATGTTGTTGTGGAGGGAGTTCCAAGATAAGTGGATGGAGTTAGTTGCGGGGTGTTTATGTTGATGTTTGCGACACTGTTACAACGTGGTGATCGACCACCTTTCAGGTTCTTTTGTAAAGATATTTTGCATATTAGACGGCAATTGGCATCGTGTATCTTGGAACGCCGTTGTCTTTGATGAATTCGATTGATTTGGAAACTTTCGTTTGAGAATAATTCATTTTTTAGTGATTACATTTTTTTAATCCTTACATTGTTTAACTGTCGATTTCACAACGACATTATTTTATTTTACTGTTGCGAGTTCAGTTGTCTTTGGTATGCTCACTACCAGTATGGCGTCACGTGTTGACTTTCAAATCTTTGTCAGGTCCCGCTTGTCTCTCGTGCATTTAAATTCATCGTATTACATTCCTCGTTTCAAATTGTGTCCAGGTCAACCAAAGTTGTACATATAATTAACCTCAAATTATTATTGGTGTGTAGTGCGACATGACGAATTCGTGTGTGGATGCACGACAAATCTCGACGAGTGTGTGAGTGTGAGGTTCATTATGCAAAGAGTCAAAAACCACCAACATCACATCTCTTGTGTGCACATAGAATCACATACTTGTGACCGCCTAGGTTATAAGTAACCGAAAACTTTCATTCGTGCCCAGAAAAAAAACATTGTATATCAAAATTAACTGCTTGTACTTAGACTGCTGCTGTAACTATTATATGACTTGAAGTTTCAAATGTCACATTGTTCAAAGCCTACTTGCCGAACAAGGATACGGTCATGACACCTTGCTCATCACAATTATTGTAAACAAGTATGGATCTCAGCATACTTCCTCATATTGGCCGAGATGATGGGTGTGTCCATCCTCAAACTAAGTATTCTAAAGAAGTCTGGACCTCAACAACATCCAAACAACCGTCTCGAGCGAGATGATTGGCATGCCTGCACAAGTTAGGGACAACTTGAACAGATGTACTGTCCAACAAGGATTCAATCGTGACACCTTGTTCATCATATTTGTAAATTGGAAGTTGAACAAGTATGGATCCCAACACACTTCCGCAATAAGCTTCTCGGATGGCCGTGCCAATCGTTACCCCAATTCCTCTAAAGAAGACTTAGTAACCCGGATCTCGTCGGACATCCAAACATTGTCAACCGATTGAAGCGAGATGATGGACATGCTTGTACAACTTAGGGATAACCTAAAGAATTATATTATCCAACGAGGATGCAGTCATGACACAAGACTCATCACATTTATGCACTTGAAGTTTAACAAGTAAGGATCCCAACACACTTCCACACAGGTTTCCCGGATGGGTGGGCATGCCTATTGTTATTTGTGTATGAACTTTAACAAGTATGGATCTCAGCACGCTTCTCCATTTGGGATCTCTCTTATACAGTTTAACAAGTGTGGATCTCCGTACACTTTCGCATGTGGTTAAGCTCTGGATGGGCGTTCCTACGTTGCTTAGACTGCAATAAAAAATGAATTCGTTTGAAATAGGACACAATATAATGTCCTATTTTAACGAATAACATGTTACATGCTATAGAGGAGGTGATAGAGGTCGGAGAGGATACTCCTCCTCAGGCGCCGACTGTGGGATTGAGACTGGGAAGTATGCCAAGGGGAGTACACGACAAAGAGGAGGAATTGCGGCAGGAGGAGACCCCACTACCACCATCAGGGATGGTCCCATCGTGAGGAGTGAGGGTAGAGATGGAGGGAGAGAGAGCCGACCGGAGGAGAAAGACCCTTGCTATGATTGACAGACATCTGGTTGCACACGCCTTAGAGTACCCTGACCTGGAGGAGCCCGCGTCTATGGAGTCACCCCAGGAGCCACGCCAGGCAGAGAGGGAGATGGGAGTTGAGGTTCCGGGGAGAGCCGACCATCGCACGAGGGAGAAAATACCAGCAGGGGAGACGGCTGAGGAAAAACGGGCTAGAGTTGGAAAACGCTTGGAGGAAATCTAGCAGGAAAGACAGAGGTTAGAGGAGGTAGGGGCACTCCCAGATCAACCATCACCACCTAAGCCATACGAAATTAAGGAGATGTGGGACGAGTTCCTTGACCAGCATGGCAAGGGGTTGTCGGAAAAATTGGGACTTCAAGGAAAGCAGATGAGTATTTGGACCGAAAGATCCGCTTCCTTGCCAAGACATCCTTTGATAGGTATCTGATGTTGGAAGATGATCTGGCCGAGAAGAAGATGAAGGAAGTGAGTCATGGAGTACATCTGGAGGCGGTTGAGGCTGAGGTCCGAGAGCTCAGGGCATTGGTGAATTTGGTGGTTAGTCAAGCTACCATCATCCAGGACTTGAGGCGGCAACCTCAAGATGAGGATGACAGGGCTGCCAGAGAAGAGTTTGCCAAGGTGGTGGACAGGGCGTAGAGATGTCACTGAGAAGTGATCCTCTTGCTCTGATCAACTTTAAGTAGGGAGGTCATGACCTTATGAACCTGGCGGTGATTTTGTTTTGTGACAGTGGAGAAGTTGTCGTGTTTCTTTGTGTTGTCCCACAGAGGACTGGTAAATACCTTTTATGTGTGGCATACCTCTGCGCGGACTGCGCAGTCCCGCTGTAGGTCTGTATTGTTGCGACACACTGTCCAGACACTTGTGCTAATCTTGGGGCATTTATGAGAATACCAAACTACCGGTAAAGTTCAGCATCGCTAGGACGCAACCCCTAGTGTCGGCTTCTGATCGGTGTAACCTGAACAGTGGGCCCCAGAAGGGGTAAAAACTTAAAGGGGTGTGGTCACCCAGGAGGGTTTTACCTGCTGCGGGATAACGTGGGATAAAAGTCGAGTCTTTTTTTTTAGTCGCGATTGAATATTTATCAGGAAAAAACCTATTGTGGTGCAACCTACTATGGCACTACCGCTAAAATAACAAATGCGATGGGTCGTAGATCTAGTACGATCACCCAGACTATGGTGGACCAGGATGGACACCTGACCTTCCTATACTAGACGGCAGAAAGAGTTTATGATGAGATTTGTGTAAAATTATATGTTTGATTGTGAGAATTGTTGGGAGGGCGGCAATAATGTCTTCAAAGGTCTCGGTTAGGGCCCTCGTCCCTGGTTATGACCTTGCTTACAGGGTAGAGACTAGAGACACCTAACGAGAAACCGACGTTTGTCTAGGACAAAGGGGAGAGGACAGTTCAGGAATCCATTTAGGACTTATGTTGTAGTATAGTGATGAGTATCCCACTGTCCTAGTTTCAGGACGATGGAGGCCCATGTTGGAATCCTGGCAGCATAAAGTTGTGTTTTGAATGGATTGATGGAGACCTCGAACTTGAGTTAGTCGGCTGATCGGATTGATTCCTTTCTCGACAGCATTTGGAGTTTTGGATGGATTTATAGCTTTTCGATCTTGCGAAGCGACGGGGACGCCGCTTAATATGGTCCGGTAAGTTGTCGGTGCGAATACCCTTACAAGGGTATCCGCCCTGGTTTTTGCAAGTGACAGAAAACAAGTTTGGTTTGAAGCCTAAGTATACCGTGTGAGGCGCGACTGAGTCCGTGGTTGACATTTGGCAGAATGGTTGAATGAGGCAGAGAGTGTTTGGACGTGCAAACTGAAGGTTTGATTGTGAAAACCGGCGTTGGTCGCCAGACAAATTATTATGGATTAGACCGAGATAAAAGAGGTCTTGTCTTTCGCTTGACACGTCTGACCGCGACGTGTGCACGCCAAGGTGACCAAGCGAATAGGCCTTGGTGTATGGTACGGCGTGTGTTGTGGGCATGCCATAGGTTAAGTTAGGCGGCGTGGGCGTCTAGCGGTCGTGGGAGTAGATACAAGCTGGGGTGTGGCCTATGGGCACATGGGCAGCCTGCGCATTACGTAGCACCGATTTATATGGAGTCTTGCAGAGGCTGGTCTCAGACTTGGGCCTAGCCCTATTGGTTACGACATTGGATTGATACTACATAAGTACAGGGATCGAGACTGAGCGGCGACGTCGTGGGAGTATCAGAGTAGTACGAAAGGACTGAGGAGTCGAGGACATGGCAGGGTTATCCCTTTTTGTTTTGTCGTCAGCAGCTTTAGAGCGATGCTAGCTGGTTGTTCTCCACTGTTCGTCATATTTTGACGATTTAAAGTCTTTAAATATTTTTATTTTATCGTCGTATTATTTGTTATTATTTTGCTCCGACTTTCAATGACTTAAACGTGACGCCTGGGTTAGTGATTGTCGCGACAGTCAAGGACCTTGAGCTCCTGCATGTCGAGGCGCCTACGCACTCGCTTTTGCCTTGCCCATCTTGAGGCTTAGACTAAGCGGAGGGGTTAAAACATGGGGGGTCCGCGATCGTGGTCTCCATCGTGATAGCCAAGGTGGGGAGAAAGCGGAGAAAGTTCCGAGCTGACCACAACGATACCACGACATGTGCCGGTTTATGTGGGACCCACTCCCAGTTTGGCCTTCAAAAAAAAAACCGAATTGAATGGTTGCTACTACCACTAAGATCTGCACCAAGACCTGCAGCCTCTGGGGACTACGTTGTAGACCTGCAGAGGGCTAGTGCCCGCGGCACTCTGACCACTGTCTGTGCGTAGGCCGCCCTTTGAGGGCCCGAGAGAGTAGTTAACTCCGCCTAAGGGGAGCAGGCTGGAGGAAGAGTGCTGGCGAAAGCTGGCTATGACACGATCGTAGGGATTATTCGTCTGGCCTGGGTTATAGGGGCGGAAGAATAGTCAAACCGGGCAGTAGTTAGCCGGTTCTTTCCGAAGTTTCTTTTTTTTCAGAAGTTGGTCGGAACGGTCTGGGAGACCGCAGCGCCAGGGCACGGTCGGATCGAAGGTAAGTGTAGGATTAAAGTATGGGGCGCTAGGGTTGTGGAGCGAGGCGACGGAGCAATGAGTGTTGGAGCGATGTAAGAAGGAAGGCGAACCCAATTGGATCCGTCGGGGAGGTTCTGTCAAAAGCGCTAAGAGGATGGTCGCTACTAAGCGCCGCTAACTCCGAAGGACGGGGCCTGAAACTTGAGTGACGAAGGTGAAGTGAATAAGGGGTGAACATGGGCGGAAAACCGGGCTAGGTGCAGTCAGGGGAAGAAGTGATAAACGGCGCTAAGGCAAGGCAGCGAGCGGATGTACCCGGGCTGGAAGTAGCGCTAGGTATGCGAAGGGGAAGAACGAGATAGTGGTAGGGAGAGACTTAAGCGGGAAGGAGGACAGGGGTATGACAGTTAGTCCTTTGTGGAGATAAGGTGAGGGGGTTCGTTGGTTCCAAGGGTTCACGCCAGGGCGCACGCGCGATTGTGGTCGGATCGGGCAAAGGGTCAGTGCGAGAGATGTAAGAGTGAAGGAGGCAGGCGTGGATATAAGGGACAAAAGAAGGGAAGGGGACAAGGCAAATGCGCTTACTCGGTTCTAAGTGAAAGTAGACGGGGGAAAATTCATTTTGGAATTTTTTTGACGGGCGAATCCGATTATGAAGTCGGGTATTGGAAGATAGTTAGTAGAGAGTGAGGGAGGATAGGAAAGAGAAATGTGCGGAGGTGTCAAAGATGGATATGGTCGGGAGTAAGAAATAAGTGTCTCGCTCGTTCCTCACTCAGATCGAGCGGAGGAAGGTTAGTTTTGGGGGTTTTCGATATAGGTGAGTTAGACTATGATGTCAGTTTCTGATGTCAGTGTATAGATCTCGAAGATCTGGTAGCTGAGAACTGCGCCCGAACCTTCCCACGTTATGGGGAAGATTCACCCGTACTTGATGGCATAATAGCGGGGAGCTAGGCTACGTACTAAAAAGGAGTGATACCGCGAACCAACGCGGTGTGGAACGCAAAAAGGGAGGATGGTAGTTATTAGCTATGAGTAGGAAGCGCTTACCGGATTACAAGTGTGTACCCGGCAGGCTGAGCGCAACCGTACGGGAGAGGCGGGGAGCTGAACGATAGTGTCAGGGCTGCAAAGCTCATCGACGGGTTAGATTTGCATTCATCTGTCCGGGCTCCGGCAACAAATTCCTCCTCGTTATGGCATACGGATAGGCTGCGGGATTGATGCGTGTACAAAATGGTTGTGTGCAGATACAAGCATTGAGGATGAGCCTTATCTAGGTGCTCGGCTAGATGCATTAGCAACCGAAGTTAGAATGAGAGAAGGACAAGGGGAGGGATAGAGAAGTGCGAAGGAAGGAAATACACGGTGGATTGGAGGAAGTGGTTATCGCAGTAGCATTGTATGTTTCACTCGACTCGTGAAGAGAACTTGGCAACGGGCAAAGTAGGCACAACGAAAACTGGGAGAGAAGGGACTTACCTGTTGGCTGCTGCATACTGTGGCTGGCTGCTGCATACTGTGGCTGACTGCTGCATACTGTGGCTGGCTGCTGCATACTACTACGTACTGTGGTTGGCTGTTGCATATTGCGGGCATGCTGCTGCATACTGCTGCAAGTTGTTGCTGGATGCTGCTGACTGTTAGAGTTCGCTGTGCAGCGGCCATAAGGCTAAGGAGAGGTGTGGGGACTTAGAGGAGTGATCAGGTTCTGCAAAAAGGGAGTTAGGGCTGCAAATCGGAAGGTCATCGGATGATTGACTTCGGCAGTCTGACTCAGAATTGATCAAGTTGTTGCTGTCAAGCCATCATTGCGGGGCCCTCAGGCGCTGGAAGACAACAAGGCCCTCTCCAGGGTGTTGGGTTTGTCCCTCTCTTGTATCTCGAGAGTCTCAAACCCCTACTTATGCCTTTCTTACTCTAAGTCTAGTCATGTTGTGAGAGGAAGGCGGTAGGCGGGATTGCAACCCATAGCAAACATAGGATTCATGAAAACCCAACAACACGACAAAACCCAACATTTTGTATAGAGTGAAATACTAAAAGTCAAACAACTGTATCTGATTTAAAAAAACAGCGTTTCGAACCTTTTCTCGAGAAGCGAGGCCAAAAACTGAGCAAAAAGTAAAATGATCCGCAAAATGTCCAGGAAAATATTTTACAACAAAGATCTTGTTATAGGATTATAAATCATTATCAACAGACTGACAAAAAGCAGAGCCTCGATAAGACAACTGCAAGGCAAAATCGAAAGTTGTAAAAAACTCAGTTTTAGTGATACATAGGACTATACGTCGTTCTCAAGATATATTGGTCAATATGGCAATTTTCAAGTTGGTATTAAAATTCTTGTCAAAAAATTATATGTTATGTAGAATAATAAAACAAACAACTTTTGCCTCGGAGACACCTTCAAATTCTTAGTCAAAATCAAGTAAAAAAAAAAAAAAAACTTTAAAAAAATAAAAAATTCATTTGAAAAAAAAAATGTTTCCCC
>BFEA01000087.1:316950-336597 GCA_003427395.1 Chara braunii
TAAAAAAAAAAAAAAAAAAAACTTTAAAAAAAGTAAAAAATTCATTTGAAAAAAAATATGTTTCCCCACCAAAAAGAGAACATGTTTGAGCGAACGTAGTTGCAAGCAAGATAACATATTAGTCTGTTCACGAAACCCCCGAACATGTTCGGCTTGCTGCACGACTTATAGGACTATACACGCAATCTTTTGAGATAATAAAAAAATGCATATTTCAATTTCTTCCTAAACTGTGATTCAATTGGTAGTGATTTTGTGTGGAAAATTGTGTGCTTTTCCTCGCCACTTCTAATGGGTGTCAAAAAGTACCTTTTTATTGTGGTTATTTCACTTCATGTGAAATCTTGCTTCTGCAGGAGGCCTAAATATTGTACTTTTATAATCTTTAATAAATTTCGTTCAAACCCAACATTATTTTTTGTTGGGTTTTCACGAATCCTATGTTAGCACCGCAACAAGACTCTGTGGGGAGTCAGCCCATCGATTGCGGGAGCTCTGCCGGAACTCAGGAGGAGTTCTAGAGGTAGAGAACTGAAAGGTAACCATTGCTTTCCATCTATAAACCCCGTTATATCTCTTAACTATACCCCTTGCTATGTTTTGACTGAGTATACTGTTTGCACCTCTACTTTGACTTACAGTTTGACTTTCAGGACACAACCCAGATTAAGTAAAGGAATGTATGCTCAATGTCAGTTTCAATTTAATTGTCTGACTGAAAGCAGATTGTGGGATTGCATCTGGGGGAAGGATGGGAGGAAGGTTATATTGTATGTTTGACTAGGTCAACCAAAGCCTGCGAGAGTCTCCATAAGTTTGGAGGGTCTAGTGCTATGTTTATTTTTTATTGCCTGAAGGACCAGACAGACTCCCATTAGCTTAGGTGGTCTGGTTGCTTTGACTTGTGAGGGCTGAATATGATTGCCTTTTCAGCAACCAAATATTTTTTCATAAGTTTGGATGACTTGCTCGCCTTTTCTTTTTTTGAGGTTTTTTGTATGTTTATTTTGTTTTGAAAGAGGGTGAGCATTTTTTCATAAGTTTGGATGACTCGGACCCTTTTTTGTTTCATTCTGAGGGAGTATTTTTGGCGACAGGCCGGACAGGTTCCCATAAGTTTGAGAGGTCTGGTTTGAAGCCACGCACATGCTAGAACAAGAAGGTTAAACTTGTTTATATTTTATATTATATTATTTATGAACAGGCTGGTCAGACATTTTTCCATAAGTTTGGATGGTCTGACTATAGCTTATTATAACTGAACAAAGTATTAATTAAGAATAAACTTGTGGTAAGAAGGGGCATACTGGACCTCGATCTAAGTTGATCGGTCCAGTCGTATGCTACCTTATAAGATTAATGACAGACAATTATATATAATTTGGATACTTAAATAATTCAGGGCGACTAGGGTAGCTTAGTCATGTGCCCAAAGAAGAGAAAAGTTGTTATGTCATGTGTTTGTGTATATTTTGGCTGAGCTAGGCAGGTTCCCATAAGTTTGGGTGACCTAGCTTTATGCCTTATGTAAGCTGGGTATAAGGGCATAAATCATTGAAAGATTACGAATTATTGTTTGATAAGGTTGACATTGGGATGGTGAGAGTACTTACCTTTGTGGTTTGACCTGCATGTGACTGAGTGAGGCTACTTCTTAGTCTGAGTTTCAGTTTGATAGGTAGTTGCTTTAGTTGCTCGCCACGTGCTAGAGCCATAGGAGTCAGCTTCAATTCTTGCATTTTCTAAGCTATGTTTTTTTACTTAGGTCAATTCCGCATTTTGTGGGATTTTGTTTTTATATTTGGTCTTGTATAAATCTTGGTAAGCCATTTCCTCTGCGGGAAGCGCTGCTGAAATTTGTACAAAACCAAAGAGTTAGTCAGGTTGTTTTTTTCTGGATCCAACTTTTCTGGCTCTTCGGCTTAGTAAAAATATGGAACAACTTCCTTTCTAAAGGGAGTGTTGCCCAAATTTTTGCTAATTCAGGGAGTTAGACAAAATTGGGCATTCAAAAGTCAAAGTCATTCTAGGTTATGAAATTAGCTTTGTATAAATCTTGGAATAACACTTTCTGGACGGGAAGTGCTGCCAAAATTTCTACCAATCTAGTAAGGGGTTAGTTAAATTATGTCTTAGTTAGACTCAGATTTTGTTTTCTAAGTTCATATCTGACTTAGTATAAATCAGGGAGGTCTCCCTTTCTAAAGGGAATGCTGCCAAAATTTTTGCTAATTCAGGGAGTTAGACAAAATTTGACTTTAGAAGGGTGCAAATTATTTCTGCTTTCATATTTAGGTTGGTATAAATTATGAAATGACACTTCTCTTACAAGAAGCGCTGACAAAATATCCTTAGTTTAGAGGAGTTGGATTATATTTTGACAGTTGGTGATGCTGACGATCCACTCTGCATAGAGAAGATTCTGCCAAAGGTCAACCTTTTCATTAGACACTGATTTAGAGATAGGCTTATGATTAGTTAATTGAAATAATCCTTGATGAAATCATGATATGAAGATTACTCTCGATTTTGACTCATAGATTTAGCTTGGGGATTGATCTGTCTTGTGTTACAGGTTCTCGTGATCGTTTGATTCCGGATCTGGAATAGGTTTAGCTTGATCCTACAAGGATCACCTTCTGTTATTACTGATAACAGGTCGGTTGCCGATTCGCCGGTCTACGACTCAATTTCAATTTACCCTCAATACTCTGCCTAAAAGGCTTTAGCCCTGGTGATTTTTGTTGTTTTATTAAGGTTTTCACCCAAACTTTTATTGAATGGTCATTTAACAAAGGTACTGAGTATTTAATTATGGTTGGTTGGACAGAGGTTGGGGCTTGCATGACTTAAGTGAGGGGTATGAGTGTAGAGATTGGTTGGAGTTGACTACGTGTAGTGTGTGGACTCTTGTTTGACTGTTCTGTGGTTCATATTTTTTATTTAACTGCTTGCGATCACACATATATATATATATATATGGCTGTGAGGAGTCCCACTGTGATTGTGAGAAGTGGTCGTCACATACTTATTCTCCTTTATATATATATATATCGTCACAAACAATATATATATATATATATATATATATATATATGTATGTGTGTGTACCTGTATTGGGTGTTCGCGTGGCCTGAGGGGCCTACGCTTAAAGGTTAAATAGGGGTAGAGACTGAGAGGAGAAAGAAAACCCCGCTTTATTGTTGAATGCTTTTTAAGAATTTCTTAGTCAGGCGTTGGGCCTAGGTCTAGATTTGAGGTCCTTGTCCAGGACATCCCAGATCCTCGACTCTGCATGAAAGGAATTTCCCCCCGCGCAGAGCCTATTTGCTCTGCCTGTCGAGACACTCAGCTTAAAAGCCGGAGGTGTCGCGGCGGCCGCACAACTGATCCTTCAGTCGTGCAATATCGTGAAGGGGCAAACCTTCACGACACTTCGAGTCTGACACTTGAGTGTCATAAGCGGTACTTGGATCCACGAAGGACCGTTTGATTATGGGCGCTACATAGTACGCCATCATTGCGACCACTTGCGTATGATTGCATTGCTAGTCGATATGAGTAGGTCCTGCGTCCGTGCGGTTTTATACTAAGTCTTGCGCGCGACGCCTATTCGATTTCCGCATCGAAAAGTTATGGGTTGGCTACTAAAGGACTAGGAGTGTTGTTGTGTTGTTTTGTTCAATGTCGTTCTGTGTATGTACATATACGTGTGTGTTCGTGTGTCTTTATTTTTTTGTTCTTTGTAGTGGTATGCGCGTGGCGTGTGGGATGCGTTCTAGTCGACCGGCGGCGAGTCACGCTTGGGACCTCAGCCCCCGAAGATGTCGGTTCACGTACGGGTCTGATAGAGGCGTAATACCGCGCGTACCCCTCATGCTAGCGAACGAGAAAACGCCCTCGGCTGGTCCACCTCTGCGATTGCAACCGATCAACTTTCGTACTTTGGACTGGTAGTTCGGCGGGGAAACGACCACTGAGGGAGGTGACAACTCCTGTAAGGTGGAGGTAAGTCGTGCCTCGTGTAGGCCCTATCCTGTGGTAGGGGTTCGCGAGAGGAATGGTTGGCGTACTCGGTCGGAGCGACTTGCGGAAGCTCCACATACATTTGCGATAAGGATTAAAGACCAACTCCTAGGTGACGAGGCCGGGAGGGTTCCGCGCTGCCTTGTGCGGTGTTGGACCGATGCGCTCGACAACGTTGATCTACACTAAAAGATTTGTTATTTATTTATTTATTTGTACTTTTCACTTTTTATGGAGTTTTTGGCCTCTAACATCATAAGACAACTCCCGTGATTGTTCTGCTTATCCTTCTGATGTTCTGTGTTAGATTTTCCCAAATTTGAGATACAACATGAACCAGATATAATACATCTGCAATTTTTAGTTCTTTTATATACGATTCATGCTTTTTATGTTAGGTCTGCGCTAACTGAAATAATCATCTCAGTCGAATAAGGACATGGCTATATTACGATAATCCTTCCGTTGCCTAGAAGCAATGAATTTTTTCAGTGCCACAACCCAACCACCACACACAAGACACCAATGTACTTTACTCGGTTGACGATATAAGAGTTTTCGAGTTTTTGTCACAAGTAACCCATCGTCTAAACACTCTCTTCGTTTCTTCGGGTTGGTGCACTCCGTATGTTCGCTAGTTGACAAATGCAATATAATCGTGTATAAACATGTATTCTGGTAATAAATAAACTTATAAATATATATATATATAAGAAAGTTAACCCTTCGGAGACACAGTTAATCCTTGCGTTAGGAAGAATGATTTTTGTGTAAGTTGTTTTAATATCACAAGTTATTGCGCTTCATCGATCTTAAGTTTCAGATTCGACCCAAAAAATTTTATTTTATTTTTTAAATAATGCACTAGGAATAAGATATAGCACTTATGCGCTCGCTGCTTAGAATCATGCTCATACTGAATCAATATTCGAAACAATCTGGTGCTATTCATCGTTCCTTCAGTCTCACTTGATGTTCTGCTCTGTTTTTGCTCGGATTCGTAACAAGCTACGAATTGGATATAGCACTACCGCGATGGCTGTTTCCCTAGTATTATGCTCAAATTAATTCAATTATTTCTCAGTATTTAAAAGTACATGGGGCGATCCATCGTTCTTTCAGTTTTGCCTGGGATCCTGCTCTTTTTCTGATTAATATTGCACTAGGAATATGATATAACACTTCTAGACTGACTGGTTATGTGCAAACTTTCTCATTATTTATGATGGCTGGACAATATTGCCCTTGGTTTTGATAAGCCTACGTATACAACTTAAGCATTGATTATGTGTATCTCTATATAATCAGTGGTTAGGCTACCAGTCGGGCTGCCCGGGTCCCGGGTTGCAAAAGCGCGTGCAAGGACCAGGGAAGGTCCCCCCCCCTCAAAAAAAAAAAATCCAAAAAGTCCAAAAAAAACTATGTTATGCAAAAAAATAAACTTAACAACATTTACCTCAGGGTCACATCGAAATTCTTCACCAAATTTAGAATAAAAAATAAAATTAAAAAATAATTCTTTCATTTTTATTTTTTTGGCTCGACCGGGCAAGTCACCCCGGGCCACTCTGGTAGCCTAGATCAGTGGCATATTGATTAAGTATAAGTTAACCCCCCACCTGCGTATACATCCTTAGCCTCGTATAAAAATATGTATACAAACCTTTGAACATTTAGCTTCGTATATAATCAGTGGACGATGTTATGCGAAGTTTTGCGAAATTTCTAACAGGGTGCGAAATTCTTCAGCTCATCCGAGCGTGAGCTATGGACCAAATAAAAAAACAGGAATAATAAGTTCATAAATGAGCCTTAACGCATAAGATGACGTATAAAGGGAATGAAGCAGAACATAACCATAAAAGGCTATGGCGATTTAAACAAGGTCCTGAATAACCCCTTGAACTACCAACCTTTTCGATGCAACCCATAAACGGTACAATGACACCTAAAACATCACCACGCCGACAATTACAATTAAAATGGAAGAGTGCAAAACAAGAAATGTACACTAAAAAGAGAGCAAACATACACTACCCGATCAAAAAAAGTAACAAATATTATTTGCGCGTGTAAGCCAATAAAACTGGCTTGGTTCGGATGGAGGACCTATCTGAGCTGGGGTAGGTCCACCATCATAGGCCCTTCCCCACTGGGACCTCCATCATGAGGGTACGGGGAGGGACACACACACACACACACACACACACACACACACACACACACACATATTCCAACATAACTTCACCTCCCAAATGTTATAAGTAACAATAATAATAATAAATAAACTTATAATTTTTTTAATAATAAAGACATAAAAAACAAGCAACCCATATATTGATAATAAGAATAAAAAGTCACATAATATGATAATATAGTAATAAAATGATAAATATGAAAATACGAATTAAATAAATGATAGTAAATAAATAATAACAATAAATAATAAATATTAAGTATTATATTTAATAAATAAATAAATAATAAAAAATAATAATAATAATAAAAATAAATAAGTAAACAGTGAAACCGGTGTTCGAGACGGGCCGAACGCCCCAACTCGAATGCCCAAACGTATGGGACCCCTTGGAGATGCGTTCGGCCGTTCGGGCCGAACGCCGACCTAAAAAAAAAAAAAAAAAAAAAAAAAGGTTATCAAAAAAATTTGAAAACAAGATATGTTATGGAGAAAAATACATTAAACAAGATTTGCCTGAGCATTACGTCCGAATTCCTTATCAAATTTGTAATAAAAATAAAATACACAGAACAAATACTAATAATAAAAATAAATAAAAATAAAAATAGAATCAAATTTAGTGAGTGCGCGAGCATGTTTTCGACACCGCCATCTTTGGCGATTTTCCATTTTTTTTTGGCATAGCTAAATGCCCCGAAAATTTACAGATGTGTACTCCACATAATACAAAACCCACTAAAAAAGTTTCAAAAAATAATAAAATTGTCTAGACCCCGAACTAAAGTGAAAACAAAAAGTCGAAAGTGCAAAAAAAAGGTGGGCGAGCACGTTTTGACACCGCCATCTTTGGTGATTTTTTATTCTTATTTGGCTAAGCCAAATGACTCAAAAATTTATATCCATGTACCGCACGTTATAGAGAATTCGTAAAAACAAATTCAGAAAAAAACAATTATTTTTAGGCCCCGAAATAATTTTTGGCGGGGGCCGAACGTTGTGGGGTTCGGACCCCGTACGGGATAAAATAAAAAGATTATAAAACTAATAAATTAAATAGAAAAACAAAATTAAAACTATTCCCCGCACACAACCCCCCCCAAATACAAGCTCCCCATAAAATTTAACAAAGATTAATTAAAAATGTCTACAGAAAAATAGTTGAAAAACTTTTTCACCACACACACATCACATCGGATGCCCACTCCCTATTCACGGTAATACACAACACCCACGCCACCTGCAACTAAGCTAACACCCACAACACATAAATAAGCATACGAGAAATAAGCCAGATACTAGTTATGGGAATTTTGTTTAAAAAAAAACAACAACAAAAATCTAACAACGCTAGCACCCACTCCACCTCATACACAAAAAGAAGTAACCTCCGAAAAAAACAAAAATCCCACGCGGGTCCAAACTAGACGACACCCGCACCAAGCAAAACGAACAAACCACACACATCACCACACCCAAATGACACGACCGACTCCACACATGACAACGACAAAAGCAACATGCCGAACAAATGTCAACCCACCGACGATCACACACACACGCCATAGCCATTTCAAAACTCCAAAACGACAAGCTAACACAAAAACTACACAACACTTACATACTGGTAGGACAAACGAAGCACATACACTGAACAAACACGAAGCATGCAAAACGTTGCTTCACACGGGCATACCACCCGCACTACCCCTTGCTGCATGAAGAAATCACACACAATCACCCCGCCCCCCCTCGGATTTACTATAGCTATGGCCCTCACCGCCACCCTCCCCACCAAATACGCACACACCCTGATAATATCATACCCACTCACTATACATCAAAGAAATACGAACCCTACAAAACCACTACGATACTCTCAACATATAATATACATACAACCACTGCAAATAGCAGCTACAACAAGGTAAACTTGCAATGCTCGACGCCCGCTCCCCCTCCCACGTTCACCTCTCCGCAACACTAAAGCATACTCTGCCTTCCTCGCCTACGCTCGCGTGTCGAGCAAGCACGAGCGACCTAATGCTCGCGGACCTACAATGCCATCGCTAATACTCTCTAATCCCCTCTTTCCATCGCATCGTTCCATTGCGTTCCACGAGCGACCTAACACACAAAGAGAGAATGACATCCGTTGAAGAGATGTCCTCTTCACAGGCATTCCGCTCACAGGTATGGGTTCACTCGAACATACCCCTAACTTTCCCTAAGCCCCCTCTCCCCTCACCTCCCCCTTACCTCCCTGACCTACAAACTAGCGTGGAGCTACATCCCTCTGGTGAGCTGCTATGGGTGCTAAGCGGCGAAAAGCACGCTTCAGGGCGTGCACCCCCCATGTGGCTGTCCTCAACAGTCATCGCTAACTTTAATTACTAACTCTAATTACTAAAATGTTTCCCCATAACCTAAATCACAAACCCCTCTTGCATCCTCACAGATGAGTTGATGGCTAAGACACCCACTATGTTTAAACTGCTGCTAACCTGTCGCTGTATGAAAGATGTGATGTTCTGAGAGCAGGTTAACGGAGACCCTAATTTTCAAACCACTTGCCATGCCATTTATAAGAAAACCAAAGGGTCATTTTAACCAAACTGTGACCAATTCATAGATTGGAGACCATATTAACTAACTGCAAAAAAAAAACCGAAAAAAAGAAAAAAAAAATATATATGAAACAGCAAGGCGAAAATGCGATTTCATGATATTTTGCCAAATCTGGAAAAATTTCTGAAATCTTAACAGAGGAAATTCCAATGCTCCAAATGACACCAAATTTTGCACACAGCAACCTTGAACCAAAATAAGAACATGTAAAAAATAAATAAATAAAAAAAACATAGAATTTGACCCTGAAAACCTAATTTCAGTTTCGGACCCGTTACCGGGGGCCTGAAACTGGGGGTCCCCGTGGTCTTTGGTGTGTTGCATTATCCATATCTAGTGTTCTTGAGCCTCGCTATTGTTTGATTTGTCCTCCCCCTCTTTATTCTTTTTTCCTTTTTTCTTTTCCTTCGTTGTCTTCTTGACTTGGATATTGCAGTGCGTTTTACTTGTGTGAACAGGATTTAATTAGTGTTTGGGGTTCATTTTTCATATTTTACAGCATTTTAATTTGTTACTCACGGGAAATCTCACAGGAAATGTCTGCTGTTTTTGGCAGCATTTTAATTCGCTGCTCAATATAAAGCGAGGTTCACGCAAAAAATCGACTTTGGGACCACCAAATTGAATGACCATTTATCTAGACACTGGTAGGATCACAGGAAGTCGAGGCGTCGTTAGACACTCCTCACGAATTCCTTGAGCCACAAGGAAATTTCCTTGTGGCTCTTAAGGGCAATTTACGGCGTTGTTCCACTCATCCTTGGGGACCTCCCCCGAGGATGTTTCCTTGTGGCGTGCCCACGACCGTTTTCATACGAAAATTAGTGGCCGCGGGGTCGGTCGTCCGTGGTCCACCGTCTTTTGTCCGTGTGGAGGCGGCGTGGTCCAGCAACGTGTGCCAAAAAACGGCATAAGGCGGGCGACAGGAAAAAATTTAACCCGGGGGCGGGTCGACGTTTGAAATTCGAATTTTAAATGATGACTGCGACGACGACAAGCGGCTGGCGGCACGAAAACGGCGTATTGTTGAAACGAGCTCAACGGCGGTGTCCCTTCCGTCCCCCGGCCATTGTGAATGCGTAGGCATCGTCGGGTCACTCGGGTGCGTCCATCGTCGCCGACCTTCTTCCACGTCGACTGGGCCGTCAAACACATTTCCATCGGCAGGACTGCATCAAGAGAAAAGGGGCCTGCTTTCGACAGACGTCTTCTGCTTGCTCGTTGGGTGTGGAAGGACGACACACACGGCAGTGGAGCGACGACTCCATATCTAGGTCGCGGATATGGAGGGCGGCGGGGAGGGTGGACGTGCGATGTTGACGCCGCTTGACCTGCAGGCCGTGGCGGCGGCCGTGTCTACCGTTGTTCTTCGATGTCAGCAAGAGAGGGCGCTGGGACGAATGAAGGAGCAGTTGCGTACGCGTAGAAGGAGGACATTGATGCAAGCTCCAGACGATGGCCCCAACTACGTGGCGACCTCGGAGGTTGTTGTTCAGCTGTGCTACGCGTTGGGTTGCCGAGTGATTCCTCGAGTGACGTCGAGGTGGTGGATGAAGCGCAGGGCTGGGAAGACCTCAGGCAAAGCGACGACGCGACATATGACTACTTTCGGGAGTAGGCCGACGAAACACACCTGGAAGAAGACAACGATGACAAGCAGCACGACGACGAGGAGTAGCAGAGGCAGCTTGTGCAACAGGTCGGCCATGGAAGGGCCGTGGAAGGGGCAACAACTTCACGTCAGTGGTCGACCGTCCAACGAAGAACTCCGTCGAGCGAAGAAAAATCGAAGAAAGATATGTGCTCCTACGTGCAAGGCATGACGACAACTGACGAAAACGACGATCTTCCAAAATCAAAGTTTTGTCGTCGAATACAGCGCCGGTGCGGAAAAGCATTCGAATTTCCAACCGTTGTCGACAATCTCCCAGCCCGGCAGACCGCATGACACTGGCTGGCGACGACCGATTTGTCGGACGGAGGCCTCACGCGGACGGTGACTGTTTGGAGCCGTTGGGGTGCCGCCCAGACGGTGGAGGGCAGGGATGTCCGTGCTCCTGTTCGCGGACCACGTCTGGACCACCCTCAAATGAAAATCATGCGTCGACTCATGCCCTCGCCGCTCCGAATTTCGCGTTGCCTTGTGCTCTGAGGGTCCTCGGGAGGTCCCTTGGGGGTTAGGAGAAATTGAATGTAGCCACAAGGACACCACAAGGACACCACAAGGACATTTCCTTGAGCTGTTTTCACTTTTTTTTTCGCAAATCGTCCCTGAGGACAAGTGGAACGAGCACGTCCTTGTGGATTTCGGCTGCCCAAGGAGTGTCTAAGGAGGCCCTCAGCAAGAGTTTGGCATAGCGAGCAAGCACCTGGATACATGATCTGGTGCTATATATTGGGTGGCACAAGGCTGAAACATGTAGGCGGGCACGCGTCTATGGCTTCCTTTTTTTGGTAGGGAATGGAAGACTTGTCATGTGTGTTTGATTTTGATCAAATCACTAATCCTCCCCTGAATACAATGTAGTGTCATTATAGCTGAATTTGGGGTACCTTTCAGTCTAAATACAACTATAATGACTGTACGTTGTATTCATGGGAAGAAGGTAGTTGAAGGTTGTTCTCCTACCAGCTTCAGTGTGGTCGCTGATTCTCCAATTTTTTTTTTATTTTTTTTTTATTTTTTTTTTTATTTTTTTTTTTAACAAGGCTGCTATCTATTCGTGGGGAGCAGCACGTTTTGGGAACTCAGCCCATTGTCCATTATGCATTCAGACTTGTTCTCATTCACACTTTTCATGCATGTAAACAGTAGCGTAGCAAACTGGCGACATGCGCCCACTCCAAAACTCAGAGATATGGCATCCAGATATGAGTTCACTATTAACTAGCTATGGCGACTCAACGCCCAAACAACTCACTGTTCACATACACCGGATCACCCTGGATATCCCACACGCGTCACTCTGAACACTCACACATACACACACACACTTCACACTAAACTACAGCTATGCAGCCATAGCTGCCTCTATCGTATCGCTATGCTACGCTCCTTCTCTCTCGCCCATTTCAGCTCCGGGCTCTCTGCAGACCTCCTTGCACAAGTTGCTGTGGCAGCGCTTCCGCATGGCTCACGCAGGAATGAATGAATGGCTGGGTGCTGCCTCTTGATTTATACTTCTGAAACTCGTTGGTTTGCCCTTTGCCATCGGCCCATGGTGCTCACAGTCCCTTGTCATACTTGCTGGACTTGATTGGGACAGATGGACCTTACCGCTGACTGACTGGGGACTCACTGCTATCTCACCGGACTTGTACTGCAATCGCACTGCGGTTTAGTCCACCACTTGCCTCACCACTTGCCCACTTGCCCACTTGCCGACCTTTTTTTTTTTTCAGCTAAGACTTCTGGAACTCGATAAGACTTCTATCCTATAGGTCTACAGCTGTCTCTTATACACATCTAGATGTGTATAAGAGACAGCTGCTATCTCACCGGACTTGTACTGCAATCGCACTGCGGTTTAGTCCACCACTTGCCTCACCACTTGCCCACTTGCCCACTTGCCGACCTTTTTTTTTTTTTTTTTTTTTTTTTTATAAAAGGACTACAACTAAGACTTCTGGAACTCGCTAAGACTTCTATCCTACAGGTCTACAGCTCAAACCCCTGCTACCTACGGACCTATGAGAGCCTATCAACTGCTTACGAATACACAGGTCACCGGTTCAAATCTTGGGGTGTACACGAGTACTGTACACAGATAGGGCAAGGTCTAGGGATCGAACCCTGGGATCTGTGTCTGCTACTGCAAAGAGGTGAAAACCGTTTCACTCCCACCGTCCTAAATTCGTGGTCCTCCGAGAATATTTCAGTCCAAGGCGGGACCTTTACCCTTCTTGTCACGCTCATAGGCTCTGACTATGTCGGGAGCTGTTTCTAGAAGTTCTCTCCTTGTAAACCAGCGGTCGTCTTCCGGTTCCTAATAAGCAAACCGGACCTTATACTGTTTCCGGGGACGACCTCTACCTCCTGTTCGGAACACATCCTCATCTGCAATGCCGTCAATGTCATAACTTCCATCCATATCCGGGGGGATCATGGATCTTCTTGAAGGGAACTGTTGGCTTGTGACACACGACAACAACTTTTGAAGCATGAAACACAGGGTATGTGTGGAGGTGTGCTGGGATCTCTATGGTGTAGGACGTCCCATCCTCTCTGCCCTTGACTTCTTGAACCGGCCACGGTCCTCTATATGCAGGCAACAACTTCTGCAAGATGTGCTCCCCAGGTGCAAACTCTTTAGACTTGACCTTGACAAAATTGCCAACCTGAAATTGTGATGGGTGACGATGCTTATTGGCCTGTTCTATCATTCTGTGCAGGACCTTCCTGAGGTTTTCAACAACAGTTGCTAGTTCTTTCTC
This sequence comes from Chara braunii, assembly GCA_003427395.1. Taxonomy (NCBI): domain Eukaryota; kingdom Viridiplantae; phylum Streptophyta; class Charophyceae; order Charales; family Characeae; genus Chara; species Chara braunii. Next base: position 330,236 of record BFEA01000087.1, read on the forward strand.
GTGTTGTACCGCGAACTCCCTAGTACCGGGCGGTAGCCTGTGAATCTGATCCCGGTTCAGTCCTTCGAATGACCTGCGCGGTCTAAAGGACTTGTGCAGCTCGTTGGGAGTGCGACAGGTGGATAGATGCATGTTGGTATATCTTGTTCATCTGTTCTGTCTGACCGTTGGTCTCTGGATGACGGCCAAATGACATCAACAACTTTGACCCGTAAACTCTCATGAGTTCTTGCCAGTTCTGACTGGTGAAACGACTATCTCTATTGCTAATGATTGACAATGGGATTCCATTTTCACTAACCCAATGATAAAAAAACTTCTGAATAACTAATTTTGTACGTGTCTCTGCGGCCAAAGGAACAAAAACGACATACTTGCTAAATCGGTCAACTATGACCATGACTTGGCTCTTACCGTGTCTGCTCTTGACTTGAGTATCCATAAAGTCTATGGACACTGAGTCTCCTAGCTGATCAGGAATAGGCAGCGGTCTGAGAAGACCTAGGGGCGCGCGTGTAGTGGTCTTATTCCTCTGGCACACTTGACAACTGCGAACATACTCTATGCAGTCATTCTTAATCCCTGGCCAGGTGTACGCACGCATCAGATTGGCTAATGTCTTTTGTCAACCAAAGTGTCCCTTTGTGTCATGGCATTCCCCCAGGATCAGACTGCGGACTTCTTCACTATTAGGAACACATAGGCAGTCAAATACATCTGTCTTCTCAAATAGTTATCCTTCTGTAGTGCAATAGTGTGGTTCGGTCTCTAGGACCTCCTTAACTCTCTTGAGGAGGTCACTATAGATAGGGTCCTGCGCATACGCTTGCTTTACTTTTTCCTGTAGGTCTCTCCCTATATCCAGATAGTGAACTATGACTCCAAAATAGTATGATCTCCTACTCAGAGCATCCGCAACTACGTTGTATTTGCCCTTCACTGGCTTGAGCTCAAAGTCATACTGGTCTATTTCAGCGGTCCACCTAGTTAGCTTAGGTATCATCTTGGCCTGGGTCTTTAACCATCTAAGAGTGTCGTGGTCTGAGTATACTTTGAAATGCCCCCCAAACAGATAATGCTTCCAATGCTCTAAAGCCTGCCTGAGAGCATAGAGTTCTCTCTCGTACGTCGAGGTAACAACCTTCTCTGAGGGCATCCTCGCTGACATGAACTCTACGGGTCTATAGCCATTGCTGTCGTCTTGTTGCAACACGACGCCTATACCATATTGACTTGCGTCTGTGGTGACGACAAATGGCAAAGACGGATCAACTACTTTGAGGACATGCTACTCTATTAACGCGCGTTTCAGTCTCTTTAGCGCAGACGTACAATCCTGTCCCATTGCCAGATTGCCTCTTTCTTAAGCAACCTGCGCAAGGGAGCGGCGATAGTAGAAAAGTTCCTCACAAACTTCCTATAGTAGTTAGCTAGGCCCAGGAACGACCGCAACTCTGTCAATGTGTGGGGCGTCGGCCAATGTCTAATTGTCGCTATCTTACTGTCCTCTAGCTTAATGCCATCTCCATCTAGTACGTGGCCCAAGTACAGGACTTGCGTCTTGGCCCACTCGCACTTCTTCGCGTTGATCTTGAAGTTAGCCTCTTTAAGCTTCTCCAAGACCTGCCTCGAATGACCCTGATGCTCTTGGGGGGTCTTACTGGACACTAATATATCATCTAAGTAGACTACTACAAACTTATCTAGCCATGGTCTGAACAAATCATTCATACAGCGCTGAAAGGTGGCTGGCGCGTTGGTCAGTCTAAAGGGCATCACTATGAACTCATAGTGCCTATATCTAGTCCGGAACGCAGTCTTGTACTGATCATCATGATGGACCTCTATCTGATGATAACCAGACTTCAGATCTATCTTCGAAAAATACTTACAACCCTGCACCTGATCTAGAAGATCGTCTATCATGGGCAGCGGCTCAACATTCTTCACATTAATCGCATTTAAACCTAGGCTACCAGAGTGGCCCGGGGTCATTCGCCCGACCTGGCCTAAAAAATTAAAAAAATTAAAAATAAAAACAATATTTTCTAACTTTTTTTTTTTTTTTTTAATTGGTAAAGAATATCGATGTGACCCTGAGGCAAAAGTTGTTCAGTTTATTTTTCTGCATAACATAGTTTTTTTGTTTTTGGATTTTTTGGGTTTTTTTTTTTTTTTTTTTTTTGGCTGGGAGTCCTTGCACGGGCTGGTCACTCGGGACCCGGGCGGCCCGGCTGGTAGCCTAGATTTAAACCCCTGTAGTCTATACACATTCTCAACTCTCCTTCCTTTTTGGGGACAAACAGGACAGGTGCTCCGAAAGGAGACAAACTGGGCCTGATCCAACCTTTCTCGAAGAGCTCGTCCAATTGCTTACGTAGCTCCTCTAACTCTCTAGGGGACATCCTGTAGACTGCTTTCTTAGGAGTCCTACTGCCAGGCTCTATCTCTATCCTGTGCTGGATGGGTCGCGACACTATTCCTGTCGACGACTCAGTCAAGTCCTTGAACTCCTCCAACAGCTTGGCAATGGTTGGATCTGTGAAACTATCCTCTTTCTTGCTCTCAGTGAAAGGTTTTACATACACTACAAAGACCTGGTCCTCTAACTGCTCCTTTTTCACTAGTCGCGCGAACGCGGGAGCACTAAGACAGCAATGTGCCAGAGTGTTGTCTACACCTGACACATGAAACATGCGGACAATCTTAACGTCGCCTGACGGACTAGGGAGCCTACACTCATGTTCTCTCAAATGGAGTGTGGCCCCTGCTGCTTCTCCCCAATCCATTCCTAACACCATGTCGAAAGGAAGGTCATCCTGTACGAGGAGAGTTAGGGAATGGAAAACTTTCTTTACCTTCCCATCCTTCTCTAGGCGAAAGTACGCTTGGACTCCTTCTACGTAGTCCTCAACTCGCATTGTGCGGTTGTCTGCGAGGACACTGACTATGGGGTCTGCTAACTGTTGGACTTTTAATCCTAGCCTTAACTTTTTCAGCGCTCTGCGGCTAGTATAACTACGGGTAGCTCCTGAGTCTATGAGGGCCCCTACTCTGCTTCTAAACACTTGTACATCTACAAAAATCACCTGTCCCTTACTCTCCTTCTTAATTTTGGCCCATGCTGGCATCCTCTCCTTCAGCTCTTCTGCCACACGTGTGAGGGACGTGCCTAGAGAGATGCTAACACAAGCAGTCTCTGGACAGCTAGCTAGACACGGGCCTGCAACCTCTGCCATAGGCTCATGTGGGTTGGGAGTGTCCTGTTCGCGCGCGCTCACTTCTCCACATGGTCTGGAAGTAGGGGCAGTTGCGACCCCTACTGGCGGCTGGCTTTTGACTGTTGAGCAGCCCATCGAGCCTGTCTGTACTATGGACAAAATTTAATTACGTGGGCCGGGTCACCACAAAATACGCACTGACCCAAGTTCACGCGTTCCTGCCATACGCGTTGGTCCAAGCCCAAGTCTTCCTAAGACCCGCCTTATGGCAAGCCTGGGTGCCATCCTCCTTGAGGTGACCTTCCACCTCGCTGTGGGGACCGACAAGAACTTTGGCGATTTGGCGGGGGACCTTGACCCCTACCTCCCACTTGGCGGTTCCCTTGTCCGCCAACCCCCTGTGCGCCCGGTCCTCGGCCTCCCATGGCCTGGCCCCTTTGGCCCTGACCTCCTCCTCTACTCTGTGGCCTCCTTGCAGCCGCGACAGCAGCATAGGACCTCCCCTGCCCCACGCTACTGTCCTCTTCCTCGAGGCCTCACTCAATCTGAGTGTATGGGATGTCGTTTGTACCACCTTCCTCTAAAGTAAGGATCATGTGATCCTTGGCCCTCACCTGGCCTGAGATGGTACGGCCTTTCCACCCTTACCCCTTATCCAGGTCCTTATGCTTGAAAGTGGCAACTGGCATGAACTTTGACTTATACAGGACCACTTCCCTACTCAATGCATCATACGTGATGCCGGCCTGTTGAGACTTGTCAAAGAAATGCCCACGCATGGCATGGCACGATAAAATAACTGGACCAATTGGGTCTCAGTGACCCCATGGTCTGGGACGACTACCAAGTCATCCACAACGCCCTTGAGTGCTCTCGCACTCCTCCACTGTCGCGAGTGGATCGTCTGTAACTTGTCAGAGGTTCTAACGCCTCTCCTTGGGTCAACGAATCTCTCCCTCAAACTTTGAAGAATTGAGGAAGGGTGGTGATCTTGGAATATGCAACCAATGCATGTCGTTTTCACAACCGGCTGCGCGCACAAGGGACGTGGCGAAACTGGCCGCTTCAGCTTTGAGGGCCTGGAAAGCTACGAGGACTTGCTTCTCTGTCAGGATATGCTGTAAGTACACATTACTGTTGACACTGGCCTCCCAGTTGTCAAAGTTCTCCTCCTTTCCCCCGTATGCATCTGGGAACTTGAGCTTTACAGGCTCTTTACGAAGTCTGGCCTCGCCCTCTACAGCGACTATCGCTTTGGCACCTTCAATGACACCTTCGCAGAACTTTCCTACCTTGTTTTTCAACTTCCTAACTTCTCCCCTAACGTGGGTAACCATATCGCGCGCAAAGTCCCTAAACCCCGATCGCATGGCACTCAGGGCTACCTCTTGACTCCAACTAGCTTGGCGCTCCTCCATCCACGTTGCGCTTAGCACCTCCAGGTACTCCAACCCCTTGTCCCATTTGGCCTTGTCGTCTGCCTGGGCCTCCACTTCCTGCCTACAGTCCCTCACCCGGGCCTTTGCCACCTCTGCGGTCAGCCTAGTGACTTCCTCCCTCCTTCTCTTCTTCTCCCTGTTCATTCTCCATTTCCATTCCAACTTCTGCTCCTCCTCTCGTTCTCGTCGTTCCATGGGGTCCTCCATTGCCATTAGCTCTCTGGCTAACGCCTCTCTCTCATCCTGAGGCACATACGACTCCGCCTCCTCGTCTTTCCCCAATGATAAGTTAGCGACCCACTCACTTATCTTTTTCTCTATCTCTGCGTCTTCATCCTTTTTCGTGTCACTGCTCCCCTCTCTACTCTCAATACGCATCCTTTCTTTTGCTTCTTCTGCTGCTGCTTCTTCTTCAGCAACCTTTCTCCTCTCTTCCTCCTCCTGCTGAACCCTCTTTATCTCCTCCTCCAACTTCTTCATCTTTGCCGCCTGTTCCTCTGCGATTGCCTTTAGCTTCGCCTGCTTCTCAAGATCCTTCCTCTTTTTGTTTTCTCTCACTAGGGCAGCGATCTTCTCTTGTTGCTCCTGGTGTAGGGGCTAGTGCTCTTCCCACTACGGGTCTCAACCATGGTGTCAGACACTGTCAGTGCACAACCAGATTAACGGTTCCAAACCTCACCACGTAGATTCTAACACCTGACTGACAAACCTATTGACTCAATCTAAAACTCACAGAACCCTGACAGGGATCCTGCCAACTAGGATCTCTAGCCTAGACCTACACTATGGCTGTCACTACTAGACCTGTTGCTGATCAGGAGGCATTTAAGGAGATCCCCGAACTTCTCAAGAATTATTTAACGTCGTAGACACGACGACGCGATCAGCAGGTCTCTCAACACTTAGACGACCTGTTGTTCAGCCCACAGCTCGGATTTTGGGCCTACCGTGCCACACCGAGCAGCCTGCCGGTCAGTACCGGTCCTTGGGAGGATTCGCGTCCTCCGGGACAGTCGAGTCGTCAGACACATTCTTTAGCCCTACTCAGCCCGTGTGGGTTTGGTCAACAAGGCCCTATCCTTCATCCACAGGGTACTATCACCTAGGACAGAAGAGACTCAATGCAGAAAGAAGAGACAGACAGACTGGACTCAGCAAGTACCACAGGGGGTGTGCACATCCATAGGGCGAGGGGTAGGTTGAAGGCTTGGCGAGATTTTACCGGCTACTGCTTGGTCAACGCCTTGGTCAACGCCGGTCAACGCTGCGGTCAACGCTGCGGTCAACTCCCGGTCAACTCCGGTCATTTCTCCCGGTCAACCCTTCGGTCAGCTATGGCTGCCGGCTTCTCCTTCCCTCACCAACCTTCCTCTTCCTTTCACCTTCCTCGCCTCCTTTCACCCTGTTGTCTTCTTTCTCTTTCTCTTTTTTTTTTTTTTTTTTTTTTGTTCACCTCTTCTTCTTGCTCTCCTCGGCTATGGCTTCCTCACCCTGCTCGGTCTCTCCCCCTCTGTCCTCTCGCTCTCCCTTCTTCGTCACTCCGTGGTCAAGCTCCGCGGCTATGGCCGCAATCTTCTTCTTCGTGGACTGCGCGACAACTTCACAGGTACGTAACAGCCAAACTTGTATCACTCATCTCTCTCTCTCTCTCTCTCTCTCTCTCTCTCTCTCTCTCTCTCTCTCTCTCTCTCTCTCTCTCTCT
>BFEA01000087.1:340081-350406 GCA_003427395.1 Chara braunii
AAAAACCGCCTCAGGGCACACTCAAACTGCGGTACCAAAACCGCATATTCCCCAAAATCCCCCAAAAATGGGGTCGAGGGATAGTCACACTGGGTGCACAATTTCGCAAATCACTTATTCCCGAACCCTTTGTCAGCGGCCTGAGAGGCCGCGGGGGCTGGGAATTTGCGGTAACCTAGGGAGGTTACCGCAAATTCCTTATTCTTTTTTTTTTTTTTTTTTCAGAAATGACTTGAGAATGGAATGGCAAGATATCGGCGCCATATCAATTGAAAATGAGGAATTTGGGCAAATGGGTGACCTCGTAGGCCGGTCAGACGCGAGAAGAGAGTCCCTGAACAACGAAGGAAAAAAAAAAAAAGAAAAGCAGAGGGAAAAAGGGTCGGCGCTGTGTGACTGGCGACCTCCGCAATTTCGCACTGGCCGACCTACCGCAACCGTGGAATGGGTGGTTTGGGGACACAGTRTGACTGGCGCCGCCACTATATCCCCAAATCAGGCATCCGTATTTTTTAAGAATATGCGGTTTTGGTACCGCAGTGTGAGCGTGCCCTCAGGCTTGAAATAAACCTCACAAACCAACAAAACCACCTAAAATAACCTTACCACAGGGCCTGAAACCCGCAACAAACCGGAAAAAGAAAGAAAAGCTAATAAACTCCTCATGGCCTGAAAAATGATAAAAAATCACACAGAACTTATAAAGGTTGTCCAACCCACTGGGGCCGCAAAATCTTCACAAACCAGGAGCCAAGCACTCCTTGACAAATGGCCACCACTTCTGCTACAGAACGGGTAACGTATTATCTTCTTACAGATAGATTACTTACTAGTAACTGCTAGATAAAAAACACTCGTAATTTCCCAACACTGGCAGAGGTATCTTATACACATCTAGATGTGTATAAGAGACAGACCTACCGCAACCGTGGAATGGGTGGTTTGGGGACACAGTGTGACTGGCGCCGCCACTATATCCCCAAATCAGGCATCCGTATTTTTTAAGAATATGCGGTTTTGGTACCGCAGTGTGAGCGTGCCCTCAGGCTTGAAATAAACCTCACAAACCAACAAAACCACCTAAAATAACCTTACCACAGGGCCTGAAACCCGCAACAAACCGGAAAAAGAAAGAAAAGCTAATAAACTCCTCATGGCCTGAAAAATGATAAAAAATCACACAGAACTTATAAAGGTTGTCCAACCCACTGGGGCCGCAAAATCTTCACAAACCAGGAGCCAAGCACTCCTTGACAAATGGCCACCACTTCTGCTACAGAACGGGTAACGTATTATCTTCTTACAGATAGATTACTTRCTAGTAACTGCTAGATAAAAAACACTCGTAATTTCCCAACACTGGCAGAGGTACTAGTGGTTCCACCAGCCAAGTGTAAAGGGCCTTGCCACACAAATGTCGAAACGAGAGTTTTCGACATTTTTTCGTCGCCACGCAGACTGTAGAAGAAATAATGTCGCCACACAGACTGTCGAAGAAACAATGTCGCCACACAGACTGTCGAAGAAATAATGTCGAAAACGCTTCGACAATCGTCAGAGAAGTGGTTTCGACATGGGTGTCGAACGGCCCAACGGGTTCGAGTTTCAACATCTCGGAAACGAGGTTGTGAAGGATGTGCGGATTTCAACATCTATCAGGGTCCCGGGCACTGGTGCTGCCTCAACATCCCGTGTCTTCTTCTTCTTCTTTTTTTTTATGTGTTTTTTTTTGTACAATCAATTCATGACTCCGAGGTGGACCCCACAGGGGAAAATCTCGGAAGAACTCTTCCGCCGGGTGTTCTCTCGGACCCCACAGCCTTTGGAAAAGTGTCTGGAAGTCCTTTTTTTTGTATTTCCCAGACCCCACCGCCTGGAAAAGTGGCGCCTGGAAAAGAGAAGAGCGAGTTTCCAAGTCCTTTTCCAGGCGGAAAACGGCCGATCCACGTCAGCCTCGCCAAAATTTTGTGGCAAACGCAAGGGGTAGGGGGGGGGCATCCCCCTACGTCCTCCAGACTTGGAAGATGGCGCAGGTCCATTTTGTGTCCGCACGGTGCTACCCAGCCGAAGGCCCCGTATCGCCATACCTCAGCGGCCGGCGCTGTAGCTAGGGTCTGTGTTCCTCCTCTGCCCGTTTGGCCGAATCCACATCGGATTCTGTGGTTGTCGGCAAATGTGAGTGGCCAGACAGGGCGAGGAACGGTGGCCGTTCCACGTCATCCACTGGTAATCAGCAGACAGCGGCAGCCTACCGCCATCCCTTCAGGCGCGCCGTCATCTCCTGCGGTGGAAGACCGGCTTCGGCAGTTCACCTGTACGTGCAGCGGAGCAGGTGCACAGCCGCATGTGATCATCGTTTGCTGTGGGGGCCACGTACAACATTTCCTGTTGTGTGCAGCGCTCGCTTTTTTTATCGCGATAGTTGTGTGCGTATTTTTTTTTGTGATCGTTGTCGCTCTTCTCTGCGCTGCCGCCGTCCTCATCACGTACGTTCTCGCAAGGCGGAGGCTTTGAGAGGGACCTGCACATCCTGTGCACCGTCAACGGACTTCTCGCCATGGAAGGCCGCAGATTCACAGCCGAGCTCATGGGCGGTTATGAGGGGGCGATGAGCATAGAGGATGCGAGACTGGAGGACACGAGAGGTGTGGTGGGTGGTGGCGGTCCCGGTTTCCCTGGATGGAGTCAAGATTGTGCCAGGAACTCGCCGATGGAGAGAGGAGTCGGCCAACGGGTAGAAGGGCATCCGTGGACGTTTGGTGGGATGGACAGGCCTGGTACTGGCGGGGGGCAGCAAGGGTTTTATGGCGTGGATTCGACCCCGCCAGGTGGCAATCTGCAAGGAGGGGTGCCACGTGGCGGTGTAGGGGACGGGTACAGCGAAGAGGCTGTCCATCACACTTCAAAGGTAGATGCCAGCCTCCCACAGTTCAACGTCAATGCGCAGGGGTGCGGTGCATGGGGAGGAGGACAGCCGCAGCGCCGATCGCTCGGAGTGCAGCACACGCCGTACATTGCACACCAACCTCGGCTGTCGATGGCAGATCAGCAGCATGGCCATCCTGCGGACAATTTCGACCGCAAAATGACGCACCTTTGTCGTGGTCAGCAACCGCCATCCACACCTGGCAGTGCGCCGACAGGAGGAAGAGTTGACGACTTGTCTCCTGCACGGCGCATGGCGTCCGCATCGGGGCATTCCGGGACGTGGGATGGAATGCCGTCACCGATGGGATCATCCATCGGAGGTAGGTCACGACAGATGATCGGGGATGTTGGGGGGTCTGATCCTATGCGACATACGGTGCATGGCGAACAGCACCTCCCATCACCGCCTGTCCACCGGCCTGTCACGAGAGACAAGGGGGGTTCTTCTCGCACTTTCCCTGACAACAAAGGACCGGCATCAGGTGGTGCTTCCGTTGATGGGCCGACTGTCTTGAGCGAGGAGACGAACACACTGCATGGCAGGCAACGGGCCCGCAAAGCGCCTCGTCCGGAAACAGCGAAAAAACACACACCTTGGTCCTTGGAGGAATGCATGCGCCTTGTGAAGATCTGCGGGGAGGACGATGCTTTGATGGCAGACGCAAACGGTCCTCACAGGCACATGACACGGGGGAAAACTTGAAGGTACGAGTGAATCTTTTTCCTTTTCTTTTTGAAAATTTTCCTTTTTTTTCCTTTTTTCCTTTGTCCCCCTTTTTTCCCCTTTTTTCCTTTGTCCCCCTTTTTCCCCCTTTTTTCCCCTTTTTCCCTTTTCTTTTCCTTTTTTTTCCCTTTTTTTTTTCCTTTTTTTCCTTTTTTTCCTTTTTTTCCTTTTTTTCCTTTTTTTCCTTTTTACCCCAGATTCAAGCACTTAGTCCAATCCTCTTTGCTAGTGGGACCTTGGGCCTGGCTCCACTATTCTCACCACATGCACAAACGACAAAATATATGGCGGTGCATCTGTCCGTGTTCTAACGTAAGATTCATGATCATTTTGCAGCAAATTTGGTGAGCAATGCAGCGAGGCCCGCATGCATGATGCGGGATACAACCATCCACCTGAGGACTGCAGGAAGAAGTGGACAAAGATGAAGGACACTGTGAACCTCATCTCCGACAAGTGCGACCGATCTGGGAAGGCTGGGTACCACAACATGACTGCAGATGAAAGGAGGGAGAAGTGGGTTCCGCTTACCTTCGAACGCTCTCTGTGGGACGCCATGGAATGGTGGACGGTGAAGGCTTCATTCAAATGCGACCACACCCTTGCATCAGAGGAGATGGATGTACCCGAGTCGGGGGGGTGAATGAAGGGGCGGGCGGGCCCGATCGTGCCGACGAGGCGGCATGTGAGGGTGGCGGCAGTGATGGTTCGGATAACAGTGCGAAGACACGGCGAACATCGGCGCCATGCCCTCTGTTCATTTTTTTATTTTTTGTTTTTTTTTGTTTGTTGTCAGTGTTTTTTTTTTTTGTGGTACGCCCGGAGCTTGTGTGGTTGACATGACCTTTTTATAGGATCGGAGCTTGAGCAGTGGCAGGACCTCGCCACATGTATGTGCAAACGCCTCCCGGTGTGTGTGTGCATCAGAGCTTTTTTTTATATCACCGCCTTGCCCGCTCTGATATAAAAAAAAGCTCGCATGCACACACACACACACCGGGCGACGTTTTGGCGAACTTTTCTGCGCGCCGAGGGAGCGGGGTCGGAGAGGCTCGTATTGCTGCCGTTCCGTTCGGACGCCACTACGCATACACGCACTCAGTGTTCTTTGCGGCGCCCGAGTCCACACGGGAGAGAGAGAGAGAGAGAGAGAGAGAGAGAGAGAGAGAGAGAGAGAGAGAGAGAGAGAGAGAGAGAGAGAGGGACAGATCAGGGGGAGAGATGGCTGCGATCCTAGCGTGGAGGGAGATCATACGTGCCGGTGCCGTGAACTGCTTCGAGCAAGTGCATGTTCGCAGCGTGTGGTTGGGCAGGAACCTCGACGCTTTCGGGGAAGAGATTACGAGGAGGACCACGCGAGTGTACTCCGTGGATGTCAACGGCCTGCCCTCTGTAATTCTCGATGTCGCTCTTGGTTTCGCGGGGGACTTGCTGAGCCATGTCCTCATCTGGGTCACGAAGCTCGCGGACGACATACCGGATGACTGGCGTATGCTGGAGCACGACATCGTCGGGGACATCGTCCTCAAGAGCGTGGAGTACCTGGCGCTGGAGCACGCGGAGGGACTGGACATGGGGGCATTCTACCGCACCTTTCTCGATCCGCCACTCGTCGGGCGGGGGTATCTCCACGGCGAAATCAAGGTGTAGTCGGGAATCGGGGTGTTGGTGTGTTGATGGTGCTGTTCTTGTGTAGATTAGATGTAGTCAGTATGGGTATTCGGGGGTGACCGTTGATGGGATTCGCAGTGACGCCAACGGAACTACGCGATGCGGTTTTTTAATGCTGGTGCAAGTTTTTTGTTCTCACGGTATTTTTAGTTTTTTTTTTCCCCCTTTTTTTTGTCGCGCTTGATTGGTGTTGTTTAACAGCCATTTATGGGACCATTGGGACGTGCACACGGGCCTCATGGGTTTTACCTTATAGAGTCGTTCCTTCGTGGTTCCCACATGGTGACTGCTCGCGGTGGAGGGAGAGAGAAGCAAAAACTTTAAGACGATTGTAATTGGATTGTGTTGTTGTTGTCTGCTTTGCCGTAATCTGCACACTGGCGACTTTTTGATATTTGGGTATTGTGATTGGTCGCAGTGGAGGGTGGTGACATGAACAGTACTGCTTATGACATTCAAGTATTGAACTATGGTTTTTCGAAATCAGAGAACTTGCTTTGTTTGTCGTCCCTTTCTGCTCTGTTAATGAATGCAAGATGCCATTACAAACTTTTTTTGCATGCGGTTACCGGGCCAGCGTCGGTACTGCTGCAATTGTGTCTCTCTCCCTCTCCCATTAAACTTGTTGTGTTTGTCATTCTGAAACTATGCTTTGATTGGGATTTTCACTCCCTCCCTCTCCCATGCCTGCTGTATCGATATATACAAACTTTCATTGGAATCGATCATCACACACACACACACACACACACACACACACACACACATGTGTGTGTGTGTGTGTGTGTGTGTGTGTGTGTGTGTGTGTGTGTGTTTTCCTTGAACAGTACGCTACTGCGCAATACTGCGCAGCGAACCAACCCTTACCATAATGATGCGCAACCAAAAACCCGCCCAATATAGTAACGATACTATGATGAAGGTTTTTTGGAGTTTCGAAACATAATTTCCCAGAGGCTGCATCAACTCCACTCGAATCATTCGACACCTTTCTTCATCAAAAAATATTTGTCGCACAGGAAAAAGCCATGAGCTGTTTTTTAGGGGGGCAGGAGGCTGGGTCTTGCGTACAGAAGGCTATCAACAAGGATTGGCCAATTTTTTAATACAGACTTACGTTTATTATATAGGAATATTGCATGGATCCTTCGTTTCTAACAAACTAATTTATGCATTTGAAAGTTTCGTAATATCAACCCAACACATCATAGAACGAGAAACCAATCGAGGCGAAACATCCCTAGATTTCATGTATTGAAAATATCAGCCATTCATCATCGGTGCTACAGAGGACTACGCATCAGAGTTCACAAAAATATATTACCAGATTGAGAACATATGCACCTTTACGCAATTCAGGATTTACAATATACAAAGCAAACCATCTTAAGAGTGAATACAAGACGCATAAATACACACGATCCATGAGATGAAAACTGCAATCGAAATAGGAATGTACTCAAGACAATATGCAGTGCCACAAATACAAGTCCGCAGTCCAACTCGTCCGATCACTCTCCAGACACTTCCAGCAAAACTTTATCCAGGAAACCTATCAATCCTTCCGCATAACATCAATGCCCCTCATGCAACTATCTCTTCCCAATGTTGTTGGCCCTTATTATAATTACACTTGCATCCTCCAACTCCAATATCGTGCCACCACCAAGGCGCCATTCGCCCTTATGATAATTACACTTGCATTCTCCAACTCTAATATCCGTGTCACCACCAAGGCTGTTATCTCCCAAATTCCTCTCGTCTCGACCCGCCAACACAGCATAAAAGAGTGACCCCGCCTATATCCTCACTGTTACCCGCCCTTCCCTGAGGGAGTATAACCTGGATATCTAACGCCCCAACCCATCTCCTTCCTCTCAGTAGATATACTTATCCCTTCCGCTCGTGGATCCCGCCTCTCGGTCCATATAGACTCGTGCCCTCCTTACCGCGCTATTCGCAACTACCATGCAGATATCACTCCTTGCTACCCATCAATCCAGTAGAAAAGAGTAAGCCGGTTCCTATCATTAGCAACCCTCGCTGTTGAACGCCCCCCAGTCCGAAGGAGTATCACACGGATAACCGATGACCCCATTCATCAATACTCTGAGAAAACACCCATCTGTACAGATTGCAGAAGACCCAACGCCATTTACAAGACGAAGTCGTGTGCGATCACAGACTCCCGGCTTAACAGGCAGGAATACATACGCGTCATACGCAGGTTATTTTTCTCTCTTCAGGCCCGACACATTCGTCCACCACTACCTTTCTCCACAACTCCTTTTAGGCAGCCACCTGCTCTACTTATTGTTGACGGCATTCATCAAACAGCCTCGCGGACCCATCGCCATATGCTCCGTTTAGATTTACCCTGGAAAACTCCCTACCTTAATCGCACCCTCGCAAACACCACACATACTTGATACGCCCGTCGTTCCGTCAGGTCCAACATAGCTAATCACCCATTGGTCGAAAGAATATCACCAAGAAAGACGACGAAAAAATTCTCCGACAGCTGCAGATAACACCGAAACCTATCCTCGGCAAGGATACTGCCATTACGAGAATCAAAGAGGAAGTCCAATCTTTTGCAGTACATATCCCCTCTCCCACATCCCATTCCTTATGGCAGAATTTATGCTGCACAATCTTTGATGACGAATTGCTGCAGGGGTAGTTCAAAATACAGCCCTGATGCTTTACGACAGAAAACTCCATAACCATGAAGAATGCAAGTAACGCAAGGAGGATGGCAAAAATGGCAACAATGGCTATTGAAGTGTGCGCAGCCTCCATTCGCAGTGTACGAAGCACCCGAGTTGATACTTAACAGCGGTTCATCAATTCCTAATCAATCACTCACAAACAAATGACACGCCATGACACAAGGAGGGGGAAGAGAGAGAAAAATAGATATGACAAAAACAGGTTAGGCAACCATATATCCTACGTTAGACCCTCAACAAAGCATACATAGATTTCCCATTTCGACTGAACGAACCCATAGTGTCGACGAAACCGTAGGGTATTTAGTAGGAGCTCCCAAAAGCTTTTTCGCCAATCCCTACCACGATTGGTTCATTAGGGGAAAAAAAGTACCCTAAGTTCTCGTGTCGAAAGGGACATGGCCTTCTTTCGAGCCAAGGACAGCAGGGGATATGGGGGCGATGGAGGAAGGGGGTTAGAGACATTTTACCACTCTCGAAGAAGCTGCTGTCCCATCCATGCCTTTCCTGCGATTTAGTACGATGACGTACTGCCACAGAGCGGGCACGAGAAGGAAAGCCGTCAGAGATTATCCCAATCATAGGCAGGATGACCAATGAGCAGAGCGGGAGGAAGACAAGAAGCTCCGAGACTGGTGCGACGGGAAGACGCAAGGCAAGAGGGGATAGATGAAGCATGATACACCAAGCGGATATCATCCAGGCCAGCGTCGTAGCCTCGTTGCCGCAATTGGCGAGCAATTCCGTTGGGTGGCCCTTGGTTCAGCGCTTTACCGAATACCAAGGCACCACACCTCCGAGTGCTTGAAGTGAGAGGACTAATCAATCACAACTGGTAGAATAAATACTTCCGCCGGCTCCGCATTTTTCCAAAAAATGCGCGCCTACCGTAATGATTAAGACTAGCGTCTCCCCTTTACAATTATTACACCGGGTAGGGGCGGGTAGAAACTTCAGAATCCTTTATCCGGGTTGAGGGTACATCTTTTTAAGGGGTCATTTACCAACCGAAGGATAGGATCGGCCGGCCCAATGGAAAAGTATGCCGAATCCCGTACCATTTTCTAGTTTAGTCCTTACCTTTTCTTTGATTATTATTTTTGTTTTTATTATTATTTTCTTTTATTTGTACTTATATTTTTATTTTTAACGAAAGAAAGGAGGCTTTCATAGGATTCATCTGCAAGGACTCCCTTTTTTACACAGCCGCATTGGTATGATTCCAATATGTAACTGCCTCCGTCCTTGTTCAAGTTCCTATTTTAAATGGTCAGTTAAGAATATATATATTTTCTAATGGGGGTGTAATTATACATGTATATTTTTCTAAAGTTTGTATATGTGTGTGTGTGTGTGTGTGTGTGTGTGTGTGTGTGCCCTACCCCTATCCCGCTGGCAGGTTGCTGTTAAGGCAGGTGACAGGTACCTGCCTTAACGGCGAGTCACCTGGCAGCCACCATTTACAGTCCTGTCCGGTCGGGACCGAAACGATTTTTAAGTACACACCATACAGAACACAAAGCACACCCCACACGGGTTAGGAAAGAGGGTACCTTAAACTTGAAGTACGTTGCCCGAACGTTCACTCTGGGTTTGAAGAACAGATGCGGAGAGTCAAGTACCAAATACACACATCGTACGCATTTTTGCCTAAGGAATTCATTCGTGACCATTTCATCAACCAGGTTTCCTAATTCACGTGCTGCATCGTCAGGCTTGGAACAAAGTACCAGGACTGTAGCCGCCTGGGAGATAATAATGTTCAACGACTGCTGGATGTGTCTATTAGAATAATACTTGACATATTTTGCGATAGAGAAATTCATCAGTCTCCTCTTGTCAAATTTCGTTGTTATAAACTCCCCTGTCTGCTCCGAGATAATCGAAATTTCCACATTGAGGAATTGGGCCTTCCGTCCGTAAATTTCCCCTGATTCACTTTTCGAAAATACCTCCGTTTGGTATTTGATATGAATTAATTCCATTGGGTACAACTGAAAGATATTGTTTGACACCCTAGGTTGCTCGCTGTCCAGAAATTTCATAATACAAGTGGACCCGCCGCAGCTACGCTGCAGCAGCTGAGGGTGAGCGACGGTGGAGGCGGGGGGGAGGGTGGTCCGTGCTGTCATCCGCTCGTCACCCTCTCTCTTTCTGTCTCTCCTTTATTCCGCTCGACCTCCTTTCTCTCTGCCTCTCGGCGATTCTGTCTGCCCTCTCTCTCTCTCTCTCTCTCTCTCTCTCTCTCTCTCTCTCTCTCTCTCTCTCTC
>BFEA01000087.1:369957-384477 GCA_003427395.1 Chara braunii
TCTTCCAGATCATCATTCTTGCCTAGACCACCCTATTTTCTATTGTTCTGTTCGTATCAATAGTACCTCCTGCTGCGCTACCAAGCGCCATGACCATGACCAAGTTAGTTTTTTATGTTTTTCCCTTTTCTAAGAACGAAACTTTGCTTATCCTGGGTGTTCGTCATGCTGTGTGGCGACGGCAGCCTTTGTGTCGAAACCATGAATGTGGAAAATGGTCTGATATCTGATCCGTGGCCCAAAAAAGAGGCTGACAATTGCCGAATATCTTACGGCTTAGACACTCAGTCTGGTGTGGTGAGGCCCTAACAGTGCCTCCCCTAAAACAACCTATCCAAGACCAGCTGCGCTAACAAGCGCCATGACCATGACTTCAGATTTCTGGGATCATTGGTTGATATATCAGGGACACACCAAACATAAAAAAAAAAAAAAAAAATCTCCCCTGGAAAAGAAACATAAAGAAAACAAACAGGAGAAGGCGAAGGCCATCGTCCTAGAAAAGGCAAAAAGAAGAAAACAGATATTAACGAAGTTACTCAAACAACCAACAACATGAAGAAGAGGAGGATCAGGGCGCACGGGCGTGTCCTACAGAGCCGGCACCTGATTCCAAGGTGGGGCTGTGACATCGCTTGTCAGGCGCAAACGAGCAGTGTCACCAGGCAGCGTGACAGGCAGCGTGATTGGTGGGGGGCCTAAATCGGGACGAGAATCTGCTCTGATCAGGACGGCGGCTACCAAGAGAGCCCTTCCTCATTGACAGCTGGGGACTCTGTGGTCGTTAATGACGACGGGGCACGAGAGAGGTGTCAAGTGAGTTGAAGAGGAGTTACCACTTGGCGGCCAAGGACGCTCTCAATGACGAGATCGACAGAGAGAGGAGGAAGAGTGGAAGGAGGAGGGAAAGGAGGGCGGGGGGAGGAGGGGAAGGAGGATGTGAGGGAGGGGAAGTAGGAGCAGGGGGAGGGGGGATAGAAGTGTGAAGCAGAGGGGCCTATGCAACCTAGGCGAAGCACAGCGCGGATGGTTGGAGGGGAGGGGGAGAGGGAGGGGGGGAATCACGTGGTACAGTGACCTGGCGCGTCGGACAGCGGGGAAGCTCACCTTCAACCGTGCACCTCCTGCCCGGGACTTGCCCGGCTCCTTCGGGCTCTTCCTCTTCGTCTTTTTGTTTTTCTTTTCTTGGCTCCTCCACGACAACCACGTTTTCTTTCCGGATTAGAAAGCGAAAAAACGAAAGAGAGAAAAAAAAAAAACCATGCTATATTCTTCTCTCGAATCTCGAATTCACCATTACTACCTACCTACCACAGCTCCTAAGCCTACGGGGACCCCTGCAATCATAGCTACCTCTCAGATCAAGAGGATACCCCCCCCGGCCCCAGGGATCTGCGAGTAGGGTGGGACCGCCGGTGGGGACCCGGGGCCAAGTCCCACTTGGTACCCGAATTCTCAACTTCTGACTGTCGATTACGATGATCAGCGGCCAGAAATGAAGAATCAGCGCAAGTGGGACTTGGCCCCCGGTTAACACAACGACCGAGCTTTTTTTTCGGAAGACCGAGCTTCTTCCTTTTTTTTTTTTTTTTTTTTTTTTGACACCGAGCATTTTGCCAGTGGCTGCGCCTCCCTTTCCGGACCCCCAGATTTACCTGTGCTTCCCCCTTAATTGCGGAAGAAAAGAGAGATGCTGGAGCAGCTGAGAGCATACTGACAGTAGAACGGTTGTGGATGCATCTGACCGCAATTACGTCCATAACTTAGTAGAAAAAGTCCCGTGTTCACGTATCCCATGAGAGTGTGTTCGCGGTGGGCTCTTCAGCTGCGTTTAGGCTTGGGTGTGTGCCTCCTCCTCCTCCTCCTCCTTCTTCTTCTTCTTCTTCTTCTTCTTCTTCTCCTTCTTCTTCTTCTTCTTCTTTCTTCTTCTTTTATCTTAGTTGGTGAGTGTTCTACATTCTTCCCCCGAATACAACGTACGGTCATTATAGCCGAATTTCGGGTATCTTTGAGTCTAAATTCAGCTATAATGGCCGTACGTTGTATTCGGGGGAAGACTGTAGTTCTGAATCAGCTTGGAAGGAGTCTGAAAGCAGAGTAGAGGAGTGAGGGACAAGAGAGGGAGGAGGGCAGAGTAGGGCGCAGAAGTACCATGATATCTTGGAGTAGGGAAGGCAGCCGAGCACACGGGCGACACCCAAGGCAGACAAGACTGCAGGAAAGACCGGTAGGCTATGCCCTGCCAACTAACCTTTGTTTTTTTTGCGAGAAAGTGAACGCTCTCGCTCTCCCCTGCACCCCCACCCCCTGCACCCCCCCATGAAAAGAATGAAAAGGCAACGGAAAGAAAAGGGAAGGAGGTAGGATAAAAGTTAGCTCCTTGGTTGAGCTGGAGAGAGAGAGAGAGAGAGAGAGAGAGAGAGAGAACGTAGGAGACGAAGTGACGGGGAAGGAAGGAGGGCCGAGAGAGGCTGGGTGGTGGGCTTGCTCCCAAAAGGAAGTGGAAAAAACTGGCAGCTTGGCTAGGGGAGGTCGTGAAGAGAGAAGCACGTAGAGAGGAGGAAGAAGGGAGGAGGGAGGGAGTTGGAGAGGTTCCATTGTGAAAAAGATCAGCAGTTCTTGCCTTCGCTCTCAGACTGGCGGTGGTGATTATGATAATGTGGATGACAATGACGTTGGTACAGAGGGCAATCTTCATCAGTTTCATATGGTAATCGAAGAAAGAAGAGGGATAAAGGGCTCCACGTGTCACTATCCACTGACTGCTGACTGACAGATGGCAGAGTCACCACCATCACCTCCCAAGCTCGTCAGATATGGCAGACGATACCCACCGGCGAGTTTGGCCGGCGGGTCTAGAGTGCTCGCTATTCCTGGCGATGGTGATCGTGCTTAACCTCGTGTTCTGCGATGGCACGGGCAACGTGGCAGCAGGAACCCGGCCAAAGCTTCTGCTCTCCCCTCCTCACCTCTGCTCACCACGTATCCCATCTCGCCTCTAGTGCAACAGCGAGAGAGTGAATCCGCCTACTACGTCCCAGCAGCGGCTCCCGTAGGAAGTACTCTTGGCAATCAGAACGATCACTTTTATCAGCCAGAGGAGGAGGAGGAGGAGGAGGAGGAGGCGAGGAGACAGGTTGAGGAGGGGAAGATATATTTTGAGGAGGAGAAGAAGGAGAAGGCAAAGCAGACGAAGCCTCGATCTGGTCGCTGTCCTGGCCGTCGGATGTCGATCAGCTCGAACGAGTACGTTGACCATCTACGATCCTTAGCGTCAGACTCAGACGACTCTGGCACGCAGGCAAGGCCTTACGAGCGCTCCACAGCCTTGGAGATCGCTAAACGTTTCGAACCATTGGTTAAGAGCAATAGGCTTGTTGTCAATGACTTACCATCGCAGTCAACGCTGGGAGGCCATAGCCAAAGTGGCGATTGCACCTACGGCCGCGCTCACGTGCGTCATATCGTCCTGGGACCGAGTACGCGGGACCAAGCCGCGGGAACAGGTAGTAGGGGTGGCGATGCTCCTGCTGACGTTGGTGACCGTACTACTAGGGGTGCTGACGACGGTATTCCAGGGAATACTACTGCGGGAACCGTGATCTACTACGTACTAGAGAAGACGTGCCGCTCGCGCGAAGGGCAGGTCGTCGGGAAGGACGTCTCCGTCAGGAAGGCCGATCTGGGACCGTTGATGATGGAGGGGGAAAGCGGATCGGTTGCCTATGTCAGGGGTCGGGTCGTGAGCCGCTGGTGGCCCATAGATCAACCGGAAGGTCCACCTCCGGCGTCCGATGCTCGGCCAGAGCATCCTCAAAGAATGAACGCCAGCAGCGACGAGGGAGATCATCAAATGACGTCGGCTAGTTCGACAATGACTGTATCAATGGCATGCAGATCACCAGGCTTGGGTCGAACCTCATCTTATCCACAACGTCTGAAAGGGCAAACATGTCGACGTCTTCCCACTGCTCCTGGACTAGGTGGAAGTCCAGGATCGCCATCATGTCGACCACGACCGGCATTCGAAAGACCATACGCGTACGTCCCGCCTTGGAAAGAGCTGGTAGCATAGCACTTAACCCATCAAAGAAGCGCCTGTGCATCGCCGACCTAGGGAGCAGCAAGCGAGTGTGGGAGGCGATCGCGGCAGAGAGCGAAGATCCGATCATGAACGGGAGCCTGTTGCAGACATTTGCAAGCTTGGAGCAGGATGGAGGAGGGAACTGCTCTCTCTCTGAGAGTGTTGAGCCCGTGTACGATTCCTTTAGCTTCGTCGAAGACAGGCAGAGACGCAGGTGTCTTTACTTCTTACAGCGCAATGGAACGCTGGGACGGGTGCGGGCCATTACCCCGGGCGCCGACCATTCAACGGTGGTAGAAGCTTTGCCAGCACAATCATCAGTGCTTGATGAAAGCAGGAAATCACATCTGATTCAACCACCTGATGACGGCAGTGGCCAGCACCAATGGGCTTCAAGTTATCACGATTTGCGGGCCGTCGCCTCGACTGCTGACGGGTGCAATGTGTTCGCTGTAGATAACCATGTAGGTGGGAGGGTGATCTGGATAAGACTGAGTGCCATTTGTGGGCAAGCTGAAGGTCTGGATGCCATCGCACACCTAGTAGCCAAGTACGACACCGGAGTACTAGTAGCTGCATACGAGCCCAGACTGTCGGGACTAGCTGTGGAGGACGACGGATCACGATTCACGTAGGTTCGAAGATGGGTGAAATTTTCAGGCTAGAGATCGACAGATCGAAGCTGCATGCGTGTAACGCCACACGCTCGCTGAGCAACAACACGGAAATAGAAGTCGCTAAACGCTTGACCTCCTCCTCCGTCGGCATCAGTACTTCCGCTCCAGCTCGTCCTTCCAAACGTGCTACATCCTCATTCGCGATGTACGGAGTAGCGGCCACGATCATTTTGAGCGCGGTGGTGGCTGCAACCCTTTGCGCCCTCGTCTTGAGACGTTGGCGTCAGAAGAATCGAGATGGGGACTCGAGAAGACCAGCAACCGTAGGAGGAGGGGGAGGAGGAGGAGGAGGAGGAGGAGGAGGTAGTTGTCCTTCGTCTCCTGACCCCTTTAGTAGTACCCCTCACAATCGCCTAGTTAGAAATAAGTCAGCCCGTCTCCCCCATCTTTGCCCTCCATCTCAATTAGCTTCGTCGCGCAATAACGACGGCTATAACCAAAGCGATGGCTTTCAATTAGCGTTGAGCGATAACGACGACACCCACAGCGACGGCATTGATGCGGCGAAGAACAGTAATAACAACGAGGAGGACGACGTGGATGACGTCAACAACAACAAAGACAATGAGGAGGAGGAGGAGGAGAAAGAGGAGGACGGCGATGACGGGGGAGGGAGGCGGCTGGAGCGCTGGATTATGAACTCGCTCCAGCGAGAACACTCCTCACTTCGAGCTCCTCGCTATGGCGGCCAAGGAGGAGAAGAACGAGGGACTCTCTGGGCGATAGATGAGAGACCCGAGCGGTTCGGCGATGGCGAGGACGACGAACCAGAAGAGAGCAAGGTCTGGATTATAGACATGCGGCCAGACAACCCTGTGCAAGCTCTCCGCGATGCAGACGAGGGTGCGCTGAGGCTGAGGAGGGATCACAGGAACTCAGTCTCGCAGCTCGACGACTCCCCTCAACCTTCCGGCGATGGTGGAGAAGGAGAGGGGAGGAGAGGAGAGGTGACTAGGAGTGTCTCCATCCTAGATACGCAGCTCGAAAACCCACTGCAACCCGCCAGCGATGGGGATGGAGCAGAGGATGTCAGGGGACATAAGAACTTAGACTCGCAGCTTGACAACTCCTTGCAACCTTCCGGCGATGGAGAAGAGGGAGGAGGAGGAGGAGGAGGAGGAGGAGGAGGGGGAGGAGGAGGAGAGCAGAAGGTAGACACGCAGCTCGAGAGCCTCTTGTCGCCTTCCCACCACGTAGGAGATCCTGAGAATCGCCGGATCGTCAACTGGGGGCGTGAATACTCGTCGCTACCACCACGTCGCCATAGGCGGGATGGAGGAGGTGCAGGTAAGCTCCCGGATATGGAGTCTCAGGTTGGTAGCTCGTCCCTGCAAGCTTTCGACGATGGAGACGAAGCCGAAGAATGGAACGAAGTATGGACTATAGACGCGCAGCGGAAGAGACCCTCGCATCGTTCCACCTATGGAGACGAAGGAGCAAGGAGGAGCGTCCGCAGGAGGTTTCTCTCGCAGCAGCGTCAGAGAGCCTCGCTTAAAGGTTCCGGCGATGGCGGCAAAGCCAAGGAAGAAGAAGAAGAAGAAGAAGAAGAAGAAGAAGAAGAAGAAGTAGGCAACCTCTGGGTTATAGACTTGCCGGAGCAGCATGAGACCTGGCTACCGCAGCAGCATGAGACCTGGCTGCATCCAGCTCGTGATGGAGATCATGATCGTCCTGTCAATAGAGAGGCTGGCAGACAAGATCGCCAGATCGAGCCCCTCCACGACAAGCCGTTAGAGGTCGATGCAATCAGGGTAGATACCGGCTCGCCGATGGCCGGGATCCATGTGATCCCGGTTATGGATTGCGTTGTGGATTACTCCTTGGATAGGTTTGTAGATAGCGATATGGAAATGTCTGTGACAATGACCTTTCTCTCTGACTCTCCCTCCGATTTCGAAAGTGTATAGCCCACTCAACGGTGACCGTTCTTGCGGCCTGAGTCTAGAAACGGGCCGACGTTCTTCTTTCTTTCTCTCTTTCTTCTTCTCCTTCTTCTTCTTCTTCTTCTTTTTTGTTTTTTCCCCTTTGTCGAAGACACCACATCTACAACAACTCCTTTCTTTCTCTCTTTCTTCTTCTTCTTCTTCTTCTTCTTCTTCTTCTTCTTCTTCTTTTTTGTTTTTTGTTTGTTTTGTTCTTTCCCGAAGAGACGACAGCTACAACAACTCCTCCAAAAAGAGAGAGAGAAATCCGTTCTGTAGCTGTGCTGAAACTCCTGGGCCGGGTTCCCAGCACGTGCTGCTCCCCACGAATAGATCGGAGCCGTGTTCTTTAAAAGGGCGAAAAAAAAAGAAGAAGAAGAAGGCCAGAGGGTGTTGTAGAGGCCAAGGACCAGACCCACGGTGATCGCTGGCGCTGGCAGCGCCAGCCGATTGTTGTCCTAACGGGATAGGCCACCTTCCCTACCCTTCCCCACGTTAATTTTCAGTCTCGACGGTTGGGTAGCGACCCTCTTCCCCCTCGAAAACAACGCACCCTCATTATATGGCTGTACCAAAACGGGGAAAAACTGGTTGTATACATGCAAAATCGGGGTGCGTTATGTTCGAGGGAAGATGGTGGTGTCGGGCATCTGTCTTGACGGACGTGGTGACATACGCAGCGAGAGAGTGACACACATCGATCCTGGCAGCCGCAGCGGATTGCCACACATCCGTTCTCAACATCGGAGGCTACTGCCTTCACCCGAATACAACGCCCGGTCATTGTTCGTGCATTTGGGCCAGTTTGCTGCATTGTTCGTGCATTTGGGCCAGTTTGCTGCCTAGATAGGGCGATCATCACCTGGCGTTCTATTCGGGTGAAGACGACAGTGTAGCGCTACTCTTGGAACAGTGAGAGATAGTGTCCCACACCCGTTGAGAGGCAGCTGCGTGTGAGACACGCAGCGCACCGAATGTCGCACAGCCGGTGTGACAGCTGCATGCGGATTGACGAACATCTGTCCACTACCAAGAACCGCAGTTAGTATCGGACATGTCTTGTGACCTCAGCACCTTGTAGCGTCCAACACCCGTTGGGCCATCTTCATGGCATGTCGCACGTGTCGCACATAATCCATCGCCCTCGATTACAGATAAGCCGCCCAAGAATCCCATGCGGCTTTCGGGCGCTGGAGGAGGTACCTTGGCTCTTCCTTAGCTTCTTCTACTTCTTCTTCCTATTCAGGTCCTCCTTCTCCCTTCCCTTTTTTTCCCCTTTTTTTGGGGAAAAGTTATAGAAGCTCCCGGCCGCGAAACGTTTTGTATCCATATCTCCCCAAAATGGACACTCTGCATTTGAGGTCCCCCAATTACCTTTTCTGTAATTCTTGCTCCCCGGTAGGGCCTCAGCTCTTTTCGAAGTTTCCGTTCGGCCTGCGGCACACTTGCACTTTCTTGGATGTATCTTTCTCGAATCAGGCCCAGGTGAGGTGAAGGCCCAAGTACCTCCGGCCGCACTGGGCGGGTAATGCTCCCAGCGCAAAAATGGCGGGAAGTCATTTTCGGACCTGTGGCACACTTGCACTTTCTTGGATGCACTTTCTTGGATTTATCTTTCTCCAATCGGGCCCAGGTGAGGTGGGGGAAGTCATTTTCGGACCTGTGGCACACTTGCACTTTCTTGGATGCACTTTCTTGGATGCACTTTCTTGGATTTATCTTTCTCCAATCGGGCCCAGGTGAGGTGAAGGCCCAAGTGAGATGAAGGCCCAAGTACGCCGGCTATGCAAAAATGGAGGGAAGTCATTTTTGGACCTGCGGCACACTTGCACTTTCTTGGATGTATATTTCTTGAATCGGCCCAGGTGACGCGCGTATGCTATGCCCATTCGAATGTACCGAACGTACAACTGGGTTGGCTGCCGGCTGGAAATTCGAAGTGGCTACAGGAACGGAAACTTGAGCCTCGGTTATCAAGCTGCCGTGGCCTCAGCCCTGTTCTGAGGCCCTACAGGCCTCAGACCGGGGAGCAAGAATAACAGAAAAGTTATTGGGGGACCTCAAATGCAGCAAGTCCATTTTGGGGAGAAATCGATACAAAGGTTTTGCTGCGGGGAGCTTCTATAACTTTTTTTTTTTCTTTGTTCCCAACTTCCCACTAAACACAGAAGGAGATTCTTTATTCGGCAGAGGTTGACATTATACCCTGTCCATCAGCGTGCGTGCGCGAGAGAGAGAGAGAGGGGGGGGTGGAAGATGGGGGATCGTGAAATGCATTCGGTCGCTATTTGCTGTAATAGTTCATTTGTGCAGTGTTCGCTTGTTGGCGTTTGCCACCTAGCAATTAAGATTTGTTCGACCCAAAAAAAAAAAAAAAAAAAAAAAAAAAAGATTTGTTTGAAGCTACATATGTTCATATTCAGTTTGTCTTTTACTTCTTGTTGCCAGTGTGGCATAGCAAAAAAGAACGGAAAAGGACGTCAACGTTTTATTCGGAGGCTGCTGCCTGATTGATTTTGTTAGATGCGTCCTCATCTGTTTATAGTGCATATTCACACTGGGACTTCTTTTTTTGTTTGTTTTTTTGGGTCCAAACCTCGATCGATGCGTGTCATCATTGGGCAGGGGCCATGCTAATCTTTTTTTTTTTTTTTTNNTTTTTTTTTTTTTTTTTTTTTTTTTTTTTTTGAAGATTGCTCCAGTCTATTCGTGGGGAGCTTCACAGGCTGGGAACCGGGCCCAGCGTCCCTTATAATGAGAGTACACTGATGATTGACAATTGATGAAAATTTGGGATGATTGGATGATTTAGGATGTCAGAGAAATAGAGCTCGATGATGACGAATCAGAAAGATTGTCTACTCAGCACAGAATTACTATCCTATCCCTAATTTCCTGTATCCTTTCCAGACAACCAATCACTATTGAGCCCGTGCTGTGCACCAATCAGGCCTCTTCCCGGTCTCACACCCCACTCTGGCTCGGTTACAGGCAGTGCTGGACCCGTGAACGTGACCGGCCGTTCATTTGGTGTTTTTTTTGTGAACGCCCGTTCACGGTGAACGGGCCGACCACTAAAGAGTGGTGTTTTTTTTTTTTTTTTGGGCTCCCCCAGGTACATTCGCCTCAAGCCCCACAGCGTGGTGACATTGAAAAAAAAAAAAAAATCGAAATGACCTCCAAAATAGCAAAAGAAAATGCTTATTTTGGCTGGTTGATTTTTTTTTGTTTTTGTTTTTAATTAAAAAAAAATATTATTCGTGAAAAAAAAATTTTGAAAAAATTATAGGGAGTTACCCTTCAATGTCCCCCACCCTCCTATAAAAAAAAAACATACCCCCCCAGCCAAGAAAAAAAAAATAAAAGAAAATACTGCTCTCCGTGAACTCCATGAACTCCCATGTCGTGAACTCCGTGAACTCTATGACCGGCTCCGTTCACAGACCCCGTGAACGGTGAACGGGGGTACGACAATGGTTACAGGGCAGCACTACCCACCCTAGCTCCGACCATCGTCAGCCAGATTGTAGCCATTAGTCAAGCTTGCAGATTGCCTTCCTCCCTCGGCGATTCCAGACCTCTATACAAAGCCTCAAGCTCCTACACAAGCAGGTTACAGGGCACTGCCCCAGCGCCGGCTATCGTCGTTCTGGCGCCAACTCAACCTGGCCATTACACAAGAAAACTCAATTAGGAAATTAGCTARTCTAGAATGCCAACCAGAAATCAAGGATCTGATAAAATCAGAATCATGATCAGCAAAACTTTCTGATGATGGAATTTGACGAGTACCCTGAGATGATCACAAAGATGATGGATAATGATGACGATGCTGATGATTATTTCTCTCCACCCCTCACCTTCTTCCATGTATTCTCCTCCTCTCCCCTCAATTCCTCTTTTCCTCTCGGTGCCTCCGCTGAGTCGAACCTCGCTTATCAGCATGAAGTTCCTATCAGCCCCAACGAGAGAGAGAACCTCCCCATTCCCTTCTATCCTGAGTTAACCAGTTCCCCCAAAAGGTGTAGTACCTCAAAACTAACACTCTGACCTAGTCTGCCTCCGTCAGGTGATAATGAGCCCCCATACATATCTCCCAGCCCCAGCCCAGGTCAGTTCGCCTCATCTGCGTCTACTCCCTGGAGGGCAAACACCTCCCACCTTGTGTTATCCCTGCGGAGTAGCGCTCCCTACCTACCAACTAGACCATAGCCTATCTGGGAGATGAGAATATAACCACCAACACAGAGATAACTACTAATTGATGAAAAAATGATGAAAGAGTGAATAAAGAAACCGTGATGATGATGATGATGATGATGATGATGATGATTGATGATGATGATGATGATGATAGAGATTCAGATTGGTAGATGATGATGATGATGATGATGAAATAAAATTGGCGAAAATAAGTTAAGGAACATCAAGACTTGCAATACCCTAATGGCATTGGTGTGGAAGATTGATAGCTCACTATTGCTGTAAAAAAGGAAGACGACGATGATTACGATTTTAACAGAGAAGTCCAGATGATGATCATGGAGAAGATAAAGTGAAGATAAATAATCATGGATGACGAATTAGAGAAAGCCGATGATGATTACAACCGGAAACCAAATGAGGATTACGAAAATGATGGTGACCTTGATGAAAACCCCCTGCTGAAATGACAATGATGAAAATCTTGATGCTCAAGATGGATAACCTGCACAAGACAAAAAACAGACGAAAGCACATATATAGGTTGATGATGACCTCCTAGCCGCTCTCTTGATGATACTGTCCCAGAGGCACTGTGATGATTCTTCAAGTAGGACCAACGATCTCCGCACTTTGGTCTCCACGGGGCTGACTCCACTTTCCTCCACCGACATTGACTTTCGTCAACTCGCATGAGCTCTCCAGCCTCTTTAAAGGTCTTGGCTATGGAGTACTTCATGTGAAAAACACAGAGAAAATGTTCAAACAGGAGCTGCCGATGCCACGTCAGCCTGTGACGTAGTCATGACCCAGCGCCTCTGGATACCGCGCGTGTGTCAAGCGCTATCCCGCATCTAATTCACAACACCAGCGCCTCCCTCCCGTCAGCTGCCAGCACCGCGCCACGTGTCAGCAAGCATTTTACTAGTCACCCCAAGCCAGCGCCTCGCCAGCCGCAAGTCACCAGCGCCCCACCACCCACCTGTTGCCAGCGCCTCGCCCCCCACCAGCAGCCAGCGCCTCGCTGCACTCACACAGCCAGCGCCTCGCCACTCGCGAGAGGCCAGCGCCTCGCAACCTGCGAGAAGCCAGCGCCCCGCCACCTCCGACCAGCCAGTGCCTCGCCTGCAAGCAACCAGCATGCCACCATCCGCGTGCCACGGCGGCCTGCCAGCCATAGCGCTAGCGCTAACGCGTGCCGCAACATCTATTGAGGCATCTCTGTATCGATCCAATTTCGATGGATGTCCTGAAGGACCACTGAAACTTTTTCGACTTCACTCAGGGACGTAATTGCAGTCAAATGCATGCAGCACAGTTCGATATCGCGCTCAGATAGATTCAGGAAAGTTCTGGTGTGAATATGCTCGTTTTATCTTATCTGAAACTTACCGAAAGATTGTGTCTTGTCCTAGGAGGCATTCGTTTCACACTTCTCTTTCTTCGAACTGAAAGTTCGCTTTGTGGAGAGATCTTCACGTCAAACCAAATGCATGTTGCTGCTATCTATAGGCCATCTATTATTAGAACATTCAGCTATTGGTCGGCATGGCCATGGGGAAATAATCTTCATGGCAGTGCAGTAGGCTCAAAGGAACAATCAGTTGTTGGCTACGAGTTAAGAATTATAAAAACACAATCTGGAATTATAACAGAACGATATGGTATATGCCCATTTAGAGAAGCAAGGCGGGCATGGGGAAAAGAGGCGGGGGGAGGAAGGAAAAGAGAGAGAGAGAGAGAGAGAGAGAGAGAGAGAGAGAGAGAGAGAGAGAGAGAGAGAGAGAGAGAGAGAGAGAGAGAGAGAGAGAGAGAGNAGAGAGAGAGAGAGAGAGAGAGAGAGAGAGAGAGAGAGAGAGGGGGAGAGAGAGAGAGAGAGATGAAAGGGCATGCTTGGGCGAGCAAGCAAGAGCACGCGGAAAGCGATGCATGTGTACACAAGGGCATAGCGTGAAGAGACAAACAGACAGATAGACACACAGGCAGACAGACGGGCAGACAAACAGACAGATGGACACACAGGCAGACAGACAGACAGAGAGAAAGTGGCGTGAGGGAAAGGGGGACGGGTACAAATAGGGTGAGGTGGAAGTGCTGCAGGAGGGCTACAGACGCATGTCGCACACAAGAACAGGGTGTGAAGAGAAAGGTGGACAAACAGAGAGAGAGACAGATCCATAGACAGCAGAGAGACGCACAGGGAGACACAGAGAGAAAGACACAGAAAGCGGAGCGGCGGAAAGTGGGAGGGGTACTGCTGTGCTGAGGTCTACGCTGCACAGGGAGGGATAGAGAGGTGAGAGTAGAACGTATTAGGGGTACCAATCAAAGGAGGACAGATTGGGAGGCTATGGAGGGAAAAGGAGTGAGAAAGTGAGGCACTGCATGGTGGATAGAGAGGGAAGAGACTCACAAAGGAGAGTGGAGGAGTCCAAGGAGGACAACAACGAGGAAGAAAGAGAGACAAAAAAAAGGGCTAATGGAGAGGAGAGAGAGGGAGTACGGGAGGAGAGAAAAACACAAGACACAGTCACGAAACCCATCTGGAATGTGACAGGAGGAAAGCAGAGGGCAGAATTTCAAACTGATTCGCTGTTTGTCATGTGCCCGATTCCATTGACATCCTTTTACCCCTCTTGATCTTTGTGTAAAAGTTTTTTTCTGGAAGCTAGGAGTACCTCACGTACAAAAAAAAACAAAAAACGGTTAATTGCAAAAATATTGCTCTTTCCAAGTTTGGCAGCAAAAATGTTGTCCTTTCGAAGTTTCCTTTGCAAAAATAGCTGTTTTGTTGCACCTTTACCGGTTTCCCATAATTTGCCAGCAAAAATACAGTGTTTTGCCAAGTTTCACAGCAAACGACCGCTAGGCCTCTGGCCTCAGGTACTCAGGGATGCATGGTTTTTTGGTTTTCCTTGGCACAGCCATGCGTCGAGGGGCATTTTTTTTAATTATTAAACCACCAGTACTTGGCCCAGCTATGGGCCACTGCGCTTTCCCGTTAACGCTCTGCACCTTTAGGGCTTGGGGTACCGGACCACAATGGCTGGAAGCGCCAGCCAGAAAAATTTTGAAGTGGTACCCCGGCGCTTCGGCGAAAATTAGCGCGCAGGGGCATTCCAGGCTCGGCATCGATAGCTGGGCCAAGTACTGGTGGTTTAAACGTCAGGCGTGGCCAGGGCCGAGATGCCTCGACCACGGCTGCGAAAAAAAAAAAAGGCCGCGGAAAAAAAAAAAAAACCGTGGCCGAGGCATCTCGGGCATGGCCACGGCGGAGATGCCTCGGCCACCCCTGCGGAAAAGAAAAAAGTTGAAAAAAACAAACAAACTATGCATCCTTGAGTACCTGAGGCCAGAACGCTGAGTCCCTGAGTACCTGAGGCCAGAGGCCTAGGGGTCCTATGCTGTAAAACTTGGCAAAACGCTGTATTTTTGCTGGGAAACTATGGGAACCCGGTAAAGCTGCAACGAAACCTCTATTTTTGCAAAGGAAACTTCGAACGGACAACATTTTCGCTGCCAAACGTGGAAAGAGCAATATTTTTGCAATTAACCCATCCAACTTTCCTGCTATCCCCGTATCCTGCCCCGCTATCCCGCTTCCCTTCTCTCTCTCTCTCTCTCTCTCTCTCTC
>BFEA01000087.1:422183-432425 GCA_003427395.1 Chara braunii
AGAGAGAGAGAGAGAGAGAGAGAGAGAGAGAGAGAGAGAGAGAGAGAGAGAGAGAGAGATCCAAGAGGGCAAGGCCAGCAAAGGAGAGAGAGAAAGATAGAACACAATAATAATAAGCAGACTTTCGCGCGACTCATATGTACTTAAAACTGCCCAGCTCATAAACCAAGTATACACTCAAAAGATCTCAATGATGCACACCACCACGCGTCGCCCCGACGCGTTTCGTCGCCTGCGTGAAAGGCGAACTCATCAGGGGGCTTGCCAACTCACAACCGCTGAACCTACCAATACCAAGTGTGGTACTAGCGGATCTTCCCGCTCCTTAAATACTGGCATTCCAACACTCATCTGCACTTGTCTCACGGCACCTACCCCGCGGAAAAAACCACTACTAGTCACGAAGTCTACCAGCCCGAACCCTTCGTCAAAGTTCGAATACGTGTTACCTACCTGTCCTAAGCGTGCCACTGCCTCGTCTCTGTCGTTGCCGCAAAGCACCACATAACTGAAGATTTCCGCTCTATCATCGATCAGTTACTTAACTTAGTCATTCTTCTCAAAACACCTCTTCTGACTACCCCAAAAGCCACTCGGCGAAATCCTAGTAATGGAGAAAACTAAATACGAAACACCAGTTAGTCCATAAAGGGATGAACGACTCTTCGATCGTTCCTGAACCACCCTGTGATTATGCTCAACTTCTCCCGGCGGAAACCCAGTATCAGAGAAAACTTCAGATTCAGAGTCTCTTCCATAGTGCCTGCAAAAACAGAAAAACGACCAAGGGTCGCCCGCCTTACTTCGGCAGCGTGGAAATCAAACAGGCTTACGAAAATCCTAAAAATGATTTAAAGAGACTGAAGGACATTACACGGAAATTTCAAACGGTGTGATAGCGAAAGGACATACGACCATCAGACGAGAAATAACCGAACTAGAAACGACAGTGCAAAAAAACCCAACGGGAGGCGATCTTTTCGTCAATCAAAATCCGAATTTTAACACGGAGAAAAAAGGTAGTATCTGCAAACAAAAACGGATCAAATGCAGAGCCAGCCATATCACATAAATTTCAAAAAAACGGGGTACGCCGAGGAGAGAAGCTCTCTCCAGGGACCACCGGTTACTCTAGCAAACTTAGCTAGAGCACCGAGAGAGAGAGAGAGAGAGAGAGAGAGAGAGAGAGAGAGAGAGAGAGAGAGAGAGAGAGAGAGAGAGAGAGAGAGAGAGAGAGAGAGAGAGAGAGAGAGAGAGAGAGAGAGAGAGCTTGGTGACACTGGATCCAGACTCGACTTTCGGGCTTCAGACATTTTGACGAGGGATTATTTGGGACTTGTGACAAAGACTTGGTGTTGACGACATTCCCATCGCTCCGGGGACCCCTCTCTTCGTCTGATCCCCTCCTCTTCGTCTGTGTATGTCTGGACCAGGCGCCTCTCTCCTGTGCATAGCGCCAGGCTCCTTCACACCTTGTGATGGATATGATGTATGTTTGGTCTGTGTTGCGACATTGATGAGGCTAGTCATTAGTACTCTAGCATTCTGCTTCGGTATCTTATACTACGTGAAAGAGGTCAGTCCCGGTCAGGTCAGGATTTGTATCTTAGTCTTCCCTGCGCTATTAAGCACCATTTTGTATGTATCGGAATGCACATTGCTTGTTGAGATTCCACTTGCACTGCATTGTCCATTCAGTCCTTTTTATCACATTGCGGATCCTCGGTTTATATGTACACCGCCCAACAGGGCATGTGACAGTGTGTGTGTGATGATGTGTGGGAAACACATATTTGTGTGTATGTGTGTGTGATGATGTGTGTGAAACACATATTTGAGTAGCCCAGCATAGTAGAAAACCCATGGTTGCCCTGGACCCGGACATCCAGACACTGGGCACCGGGCCCGGACCTGCGTCTGGATTAATCCGGACGTCTGGTAATTCGGACACTGTTTCGGACAACCGGACATGCGGACCCGGACGGTCCGGTTGTCAATTAACAGGTCCTGATGTCCGGATTAAAAAAAAAAAAAAAGAAGCAGCCCGACAGACACACGATGTTGTAGTTGTATTAACCGACTTAGCTTTAATACACTCACATACACACACAGTGTCACACACACACACACACACACACACACACACACACACACACACACACACACACACTCAATCAATTTCTTGGAAGTCTGTTTGTCTTTGTTTTTGGTAGGTTTGTCTTTCTTCAGGTTTGTCTTTCTTCTCTCCTATTTTTTCCAAGTACGTTTGTCTCTAGCCGAGCACCCTCTAGCAGTGCTAAACAGTCGGTGGTTCCTCGTTTGGAGTGCCAACTGCACTCTTAGGGGGACCGGTTGGTTCGGGATGTCTGTGTTGCCTGTCGATGATGACAGATGGTCGTCGGAGTGTTCCCCTGGCTCAGCGGGTGGTGGGAACCAACAGTCTGAGGGGTTCAACCGTGATGTGAGTACGTCATGTGCTGTTTTGCTCCGTGTTGGATGTGTAGACGTCCTCGTACGCGCTCTGCCGCGGTCTTGCTACCCGTGCCGCTTGCTTTGTAGTTTTTCCTCACTGCTCTGCTGCCTTGCCGCTTGCCCGTGGGTCGTGCCTCCCGTGTCTTTTGCTCACATGCCTTGTAGTTTGATAGCCTTGTGGCGATGCCTTACGCTTCGCTGCAAGGTTGCTGGGCTGCTTGCCTGTGGGTGATGATGGTTGTCCGTCGGAGTGATTCCCTGGCTCATTGAGTGGTGGGAACCAACAGTCTGCGGTGTTCACCCGTGATGTGGGTAGGTCATGTGTTGCTTGGCTCTGTGTTGGATGTGTGGGCTGCCTTGTGTTGTCTGCGTTCCACCCTTGTCTTGCTGCCCATCCCTCTTGCTTTGCGTGTTGTTCAAGCTGTGCTGTTGTGTTCGCTTTGCGGTCGTTTTTGGTGTTGGGCAGTTGAGTGGCGCCGCATGTGTTGCCTGGTGCTTCACAACGGCGTTGCTCGCTGCTGTTGTCTTCTGCTTTTGGGTCTGTTCGTTTGTGGCATGTAGGATGGTTGTCGTTTGGGTGTGGGCTCTGGCCCCCCCAAACGGGTGCCATGCTTCATCTCCACTGACGTTGTCTTCCACTTGCAGCCGTCTTTGGTGTTGCGCAGTGCTCTGGCGTTGAGTGTGTTGCCTGGTGCTTCACAACGACGTCACTCGCTGCTGCCGTGTTCCGTTTGTGGGCAACCTGCCTTCAACAGGGGTCAAAGGTTTCATGACCTAACGCATCCAAAACCGGGGATGCCGCAGATTGTCGAGGGTTCAGCCTCCTGATGAGTCGGTGCAATTCCGACGAAACAATCATCATCAGCTTCTATTTTTTTCCAGACTGGCCTGTTTAGCTGTAGTCCAACCGCAGTCTCATCGGTTAAAGGCCGATGAGCCTGTGCACAAGGTTGCCCCGGCCTGCTTGGCCTCGGTATCCGTTTTCGTTTTTTTTTTGTGTGTGTTTTTCTCAAGGTTGCCTGTAACCTGTTTGATGTGCTTGTGTGTGGTTGCTTTGGCCCGCGGTCTCATTAGCAGAAGGCTGGTGAGTTGGTGTGCAAGGTGTTTCTGCCTTCCTGACCCTGACATCCATGTTTGTCATTTTTGTGGTTTGCCTGTTTTGTTTAGTGTGTGGTCTGCCTGTTAGCTTGTTTGCGTGTGGTCTGCCCGCAGTCTCATCGAGAAAAGTTTGATGAGTCGGAGCGGAGGATGCTCTTCCCTCGTGCCCGTGGCATCCGGTTCGGATGTGTTATTTTGGTGTGTTTGTTTGGTCTGCTGGGGTGTGGTCTTCTTGTTGGTTTGCTTGCGGGCTGTCTGCTCGCAGTCTCACCAGCAAGAGGGTAATGGGTCAATCCCCCGACCCTCCAGGCCTTGGCATTCCCCCTTTTTTTAGTCCGTTTGGCGGTTTTGCTGGTATGTGGTTTGTCCGCTCGCCTTACCCGCCTTGCCTGAAAGTGCTCAGAAACATGAGTAGATGCTGTTCTCCCCACAATAGATAAAATCTTCTATACTTGCGACAGTTACCTGGGCTAGAGGTGTGCCCGTGATTCGTTACGGGAGTATCTACCTGGTATAGTGAATCTTGCCATGTTGTGCATATGTGCACACACCCAAAACACACACACACACACACACACACACACACACACACACACACACACACACACACACACACACGCATGCACAGACACGCACACACAGTGTCGCACACACCCACACCCACACACACACACACACACACACACACTGTCGCACACGATGCTGTAGTTGTATTATCCGATGTATCTTTAACACTCACACACACACACACACACACACAGAGTGTTGCACACACACACACACACACACACACACCAGCTCTCCTTGGCCTGCTGAAGCTCAACCAAGATTGCAAGTACAGGCCCTTCAGGGCCGGTCCGGTTGGCCTAACAGTCCGCCAAAAACTGCGCCAGCAATTTTCGGGGGACCACCAGGCACTGGAAAATCGCCTGGGGACCCCCAATTTTTTTTTTGAATTTTCTAAAAATGGGGGCCAACCAGACCCCCCAAACCGGACACCGGATCCGGACATCCAGACCGGATCATCTGGATCCCGATCCGGACGTCCAGTTGACAACCATGAGAAAACCACACACCATACCATAGCAACCCCTCAGGAGGAGAATACGCATCTGAGTTAGTCCAGTCTAAAGGCAGGGAAAAGACAACAAACAGCAGATGTGAAACAGTCAGGCAATAAGCAGAGCATGTCACAAGCAGTGAGGCAACACATAGGCTGGAGGGCACAGGGGAGGCAGGAGGGCAGAGAACACAGAAGCACACAAGGCAGGGAAAAAAGAATGACCACCAGACAAGAAAAGTACAAGTTCTGAACACAGAGAAGCCAAAGTCTTAGAAATAAAAGCGGCTGATCACCGATAATTTTGTCGGACTCGCACCATCAGGAGGCTGAACCCTCGACAATCTGTGGAATCCCCATATTGACGGTTTGGGTAATGAACCCTTCGACCCTTGTTGAAAGCAGACTGCCATCAGGCAACACCACAAGTGGAACACAGCAGAAGGCAGCGGCTCAGCGAAGCAGATGGCAACGCTGGCCGGGCAACCAGCTGCACAACATCAAAGGTAGCTTCATGGAATGACAGCGCAAGCGGATGGGCAGCAGGACAACAACACAGTGAAGCACAAGGGAACACACAAGCAAAGTGCATTGGAAGTCTAGGCACGTTGATGGGAAGCAAGGCAACAGTGCAGCAAATCAAAAGGCAACACCAACAACGCAGCCAAATTTGCCAAACTACAGGGCAACACACCAGCTGCATAGGTCGACATGGGCAGCAAGGCAGCCATGGAGCATCGACAAGGCAATCCCCACATTCGACACGGAGAAAAGCAGTTCATCACCTTCTCACAGCACACTGTCAAGTGGGCCCCACACACTGCTGGTTCCCACTAGTATCTGCTGAGCCAGGGAGTCACTCTGATTAACATCTGTCATCACCCGTAGGAAACACAGACATGCCGAACTGAGCAGCCCACCCTAATAGTGCTGCAGGCACTCCAACCGAGGAATGACCGACTATTTGGCACCGCTTAGAGGTGCTCAGTTGGACACACAACAAGTAAAAGAAAAAAACTGGAAAAATTCAAAAATAACATACAAAAACAATCACACGTGTGTGAAAAACGAAAAGACAGCACGCGCACGCGCGCACGTGTGTGTTTGTTTGTATGGTACGAGGCTCCCGTGACCGTGCCACGGGATGTTGCATCAGAGAGTTAGCTTTTAAACGACACAGGGAAAGAGCCCGCAGCCAGGTATGCCCATAGAAAATAAGGCGTATAATTTCCAGCTTTCAGAAGCCATGAAACAAAAAGTACAACAAGGCAAACAAAATGGCAAAGGCAAAGGTCAAGACACAACACGATACTTGGACGACAAGCTGCAGCAAATAACAAAGGGTTGAGGACATGGGGGAGGGGGGCGGGCAGACAAACAGCACCAGGCAGAACGAGGAGGCAACAAGTCAAGGAGCACTAGGGCGGTGAATCAACAACACGGAACGCAGGCTGGAGGGCATGGGGGAGATGCGTGGGGCCGTGGGCAGGCAAACAGCACTAAGCAAGAAACGACCGGACGGGGATTCAAGAAGCAGTAAGGCAACAAGACAACAAGGCAGGCAAATGAACAAGTAGCAAACACACAGCAAAAAAAATAACACTGATGATAGATTGTTTCGTCAGAGTTGCACCGACTCATCAGGAGGCTGAAACCTCGACAATCTGCAGAATCTCCATATTTGATGGTTTGGGTCATGAACCCTTTGACCCATGTTGAAGGAAGTCTGTCCCCGAGCGGAACATAGCAGCGGGCAGCAACCGTGTGAAGCACCAGGCAATGCTGCGGAGGCAACACGACCGCTCAGCGCCAAAGAAAGGAACTACATGGCAAGCGGACGCGCAGCGTGGCAACCACGCAGTGAAGCACAAGGCAAAATCAAGAAGACAACCACACATAATGCAGCAGGCAACAACGGAGCGAAGCACCAGGCAACACTGTTGGACCAACCTAACTGCGCAACGACAAAGACTACTGCAAGGAACGACAACGTTCACAGGGCAAGCGGATGAGCAGCATGGCAACCGTGCAGCGAAGCACAAGGCAGCACCAAAAACGCAACCAAACTACGACACATGCAAGCAACAGACACGGAAGGCACAGCCAGCGGATAGGAGGCAAGGCAGCAGAGCAGCGAAGAGCAAGGAACATAGCAGCGGGCAGCAACCCTGCGAAGCACCTGGCAACGCTGCAGAGGCAGCGCCAAAGGCTACTGCAAGGAACTACACCGCAAGTGGACTCGCAGCGCGGCAACCACACAGTGGAGCACAAGGCAACACCAAAAAGACAACCACACACAATGCAGCAGGCAACAAGTCACCAAAGCACCAGGTAACACTGTCAGAGAAACCTACCTGCACAACGGATAAGACTACAGCAAGGAACGACAGGGCGAGTGGACTGGCAGCATGGCCACCATGCTCAGAAGCACAAGGCAACACCAACAAGGCAACCAAACTACAACGCACACAAGCAACAGACACGAAAGGCACAGCCAGCGGATGGGCGGCAAGGCAGCAGAGCAGTGAAGCGCAAGGCAACACCAACAACACGGACACACCACACAGTGAACACAGCAGCTTGCCAAGAACGACCCGCGAAGCAAGCGGAAAGGGCGGCAAGGCAGCGGAGGAGCACAAACAAGGCAGTCCACACATCCGACACGGCGCAAAGCGGCACATCACCTACTCACATCACGGGTGAACCCTGCAGACTGCTGGTTCCCACCACCCACAGAGCCAGGGAGTCACTCCGACGAGCATCCGTCATCACCTGGAAGACAGACAGACATCCCGAACTGCCCGCTAAGAGCGCTGCAGGCACTCCAAACCAGGAATGACCGCCCGATTAGCACTGCTCAGAGGTGCTCAGTTGGGCAGACAAAAAATACCTGAAAAAATCGGAGAAAGAACAAACACAAAGAGAAAGACAGATATACATAAAACTGATTGTGTGTTTTAGATTTTCCCCACAACATCCCTAATTCCACCCAGGTGAATAGATTCAGAATCAAAGCAGTCTTTGCCCTATTCCAGAGAACGAGAGCATTTGAGATGTCCAACATATTTAATTTAAAGCAATTTTATATTAGACAGTTTTTTGGTTGTCCTTGGGGTACCCCTTTCATTGTTCTCGCAGCTCCCCTTTTATTGTGCCTCTTACGCACAAGGCTGCCCACGTTGATTGTGGTTGAGCGGCAGCTGCCCACATCCCCATGTGCCTTCACGGCCCACTTGCACGTTATTTCGGGAGGCAGAGTAAAAAGGGAAGGTATGCTCCTGTCCTGTGCATCTTTTCAGAGCTTCATACTCCTGTTCATTTCACTTCAGATCTTCAGCTTATATAGTCTTTGTGTCCGTCCTTTATCTTCATACTTCCGTTCATTTCATTTCTGATCTTCATATCGTCTGTTCTCTTAATGATGCTCATTCGTATGTATTTGTTAGTAGTACAAAGCGAGTCGAGGGGAGGGTGGAGGTTAAGGGATAGAAGGCGGAGTTCTATAGGAGTATGGGGCAGGGGAGGTAGGGGCAACAGGAAGGAAAGAAATATGTGGAGGGCAGGATAGAGTATGACATGCAAAGAGCAGGGGAGAGGTGTATGACGGGCTTCACAAATTTCTAAATATTCACAGCTGAAACAGACTACTCTAGCAAAAAAAACTATGGCGAGTGGCCACCCCTACAGACCGAACAGGATCGGTTCGTGTGTGGGCTACGAAAGCACCGCATCCAATTTTCGCACTCACAGTTCCTGCATCGAATGGCACAGCGCAGACAGATGTCACAGGCTACATGGCTCGTACATGCTAGGAACACAGAGGCACGTCGACCGCAATCATAGAGGCATTGCCGTTCCAGCCCCTGTCTACAAATTGGACATGACATGTCGGGTGTCGTACATGAGTACAGTACTGACTGTCATCGTATGTATGGGAGCAAAAAATCGCATGGTCTATCCCTTCATAATCCTCACGGCACAAGGCATGCAAAATGCAAACCACATGCTAGTTGAATCTCCGGTGGTTCATCACAAAACGGCATGGAGCATCTTCCTTGGGATTCCTCAATATGTATTCCTTCTCTATGGGCAGACGACGACAGGGAGGATCGGTCCAATGCAAGGGCGTTCATCTGCTGCAGGATATGATCCCCAACAGCTCGCCCTGGTGGTGATAAACTATGAGGACATCGCTCTGCCCGTGGCTCATATAGAAGTCTATTTTCCTCCTTGGATTGCTGCATTTGTCGTTCGTCTGGCAAGAAAGAGGGAGATCCGTCAGCGGTTTCCGTAGGTGTATGACCAACACCGCAAGTGGGACATGCTAAGAGAGGATGTGGAGGGTGATGGCACCGGGGATAGTCCACACAGTAAAGACACATACTTTCTATGACAGCTTCCTGGAAGCATTGACGACACATGGCATGTTGCTGACATGTCATTAGTATGGAAGGCTGACGTGCACACTTATTTAAGCATGGAAGATCAAGGCCACAACGGCATGCTGGGCAAGTAATCAGGGGGTGGGGGGGATGAGCACAGGACAGGGGATCACAATTTTCGTGTGAAAGGCTAGCAGCAACCATCCCTTCATAGTGTTCGGAGCATAGGCTATGTCGTGTACATGCCAACAAAACTGCACCTGTGCGACGACACAATGGGCGGGCACAACCATCATCCTGTGGAGAGGTCCTTTCACTGTTTGTGGTAGAATCACCCAGATTGCTCCCCGGGGGGTGCAGTGCTTGCAAATGCTCATCGACATACTGTTCCTGATGGACGAGCCAGACTGAGTGACCCTCCAGCATTTGGTGATAGAAAAAGTTAATATTTCCCACTGTGTGCACCCTACCGCCATTCTCCCATGGGGTCCATGAATTATCTGCAAAGGTAAGAGCACTGAAGTGACCTGGACGATATAAGATATCTGCCCAAATATTCGGAACTGTGCCTGGCTCGTGGTTTTGCGGAGCAGGCTGGAATTGCAGTTGCCTACCCATAAATGCCATAGCCAGGACTTCCATGTTCACCCCAGGTGCAGCGCTGTCGTCCTCTGGGAAGACGGCACGGTGCTCTTCTTCTATCCACCGAACAACGCCTGTGAAATCAGCAACAGTATAAGGATTACAATTGTAAGCAAGGAGACATACATTAATGGCATGGTAAGCAAAGTGCCTTCACTGTAGCGCTATGACATTGTCTGATTCCGCAGGTTGCGTGGGGGATGTGTGTGTGTGTGTGTGTGTGTGTGTGTGTGTGTTATCATGTTCGCTAAACAGAACTCCTCAAAAACACATTCCTATACACAACTCCACAACAGAGCCGCGGTGTTTTTTCTTACTATTATTTTTTTCCAATCCTAAATCAGTTTAGAAGTCAGGGCCCCCCTACCGTCGGTATTTGTTTTAATTTTTTTCAGTGGGTCTGATTCCTCTCCAGAATGTTTCTGTGGGCTTCTCGCATGGTTCGAATGGCCTTTGTTCAAACGTTCGAATGGTCCAGCGAAGCCCCCCCGGTTCAATGAACGGGGTATGCATAGCACTGATCTCTCTCTCTCTCTCTCTCTCTCTCTCTCTCTCTCTCTCTCTCTCTCTCTCTCTCTCTCTCTCTCT
>BFEA01000087.1:460490-472710 GCA_003427395.1 Chara braunii
TTTTTTTTCCATATTTTCTTCGATTTCGCCCTTACCCCCCCAACCAAAAATTAGTTTTTTTTCGTTTTTTTTTGCCTGATGGGGTGGGGCTGGGGTTGCGCCGCCACGTGGCGCTTCCCGTTTCCCAAACCCCCTTCCCCAGCGGCCGCCACGCGTCTGCGAAGACGTGCGTCCGCGAGGTCGCGGACTCGGCCGCGGCCACGGACTTGGACGCGCCTGTCCGCCGCCGAGGGTGATTCATAGCTCACAGGGCTATCCGCAACGTCCTCCACATCTGCATCCATGTGCGTCAGGTCCATCCTCTCTAACTCACTAACATCCGCTTCTCTCCGCTGCATCCTGACTCTTCTTCTAATCATTCTCTCCTTTTCCGCTTTTATCTCTCCTAGAGCCCTCTGTAGCTGTCCCTCCTGCAGTGCTACCTGCTGTATGGCGATCTCATCAGAAGTCAACACTAAGGGCTGGCTTGCCATGACGCCAGTGGACTGACTCATGGTCTGTGCTATCGTTGAC
The DNA here is from genome assembly GCA_003427395.1 of Chara braunii. Taxonomy (NCBI): domain Eukaryota; kingdom Viridiplantae; phylum Streptophyta; class Charophyceae; order Charales; family Characeae; genus Chara; species Chara braunii. The sequence goes on from BFEA01000087.1 coordinate 461,004, forward strand.
CCCACGGTCCCTAAGCTGCTGGCCTAGGAACTCTGCTGCGCAGCGGTTGCCATGGCTGTTGAAGTTGTGGCTTCGCTTGCGATTGCCCTACTGGCCTCTGTTGCCCTAGCTCTCCGCTGCTGCTGCTGTCTCTCCCTGAGCTAGCGAAACAGTACTCTATCACCCTCGGGTCCTAATGCCTCGTGGGCAATCGGGCGTCTAACTGATCGCAAGATCCGGTCGTCTGGTTGTGGGACCTTCCTATCGCTCATAAGCTATAGAACTGTACACCGTCTGCACTAGGACACTCAATCGATGCCTACCACAAAGACATGTACAAACCGATTTATTAATAATCGATGGCTGTTTCAGAGAGTATTTACATTTGGGTCCAACATGTAAGTTCAGGTTCCTACAAACGACACTACTTTGACTTTGACTAGTCCGCAAACAGAAGCACAATGAGCAGAAACAGTTCTAAACTATGCTGTCTGTCAGATGTTAATGGTTGTTCATCTAACTAATCAAAATAAATATAGAATAGTTTGTTGGGTTTGTTCGCAGAATGAAAATCTTGCCCAAACTTATCACCTGGAATCTACCCCTCCCTCAGTTCTTCTTGAATGTCTCTTGTCGTCAACGTCCCTGAACGATCCAGATAGCGTGCGTGTCTGAAGGTGTGCACACGGCCCACCCCTGTGCCCCGAGTCCTGCTGAGCTGGCCAGCCTTGCACAGTTTTTTCCCTCGCGTGCAGCGAGCCTTACACCGACCGATTGGCTGATCAAGAGGCGTTTATATGGACGGCCCCCGAAGTCCTCCGGAATTCTTTAACGTCGCAGACAAGACGACGATCACAGCCAATGGAAGGTACCCCGCCGGTGCTTAATTATAGACGCCCGATCTCGTCTGTCCCATAGGGCCGGCCTGCCCTTCAGAACCCCTCTACAGCGCAGCGAGGAGACAAAAGACAAAGCAACAAAGCATGCGTGCTCTACTCCCAGTGGGTTGGCATGGTGACTGTGACCCAGTGCTTCGTCCAGGGACCTTCGGATAGCACCGCCCTCTCCTTCCAAATGCTCCACGTGAAGGCTGACGACTCTCAAGGTTGAACGCACACGACTCCTCACATGAGAGAACTCAAGACAAAACACACATCCTCAGGGTAAGAAGTGTCGAAGAGGGTAGATAAGGTTAGGTGCAACGTACCTCAAAATAGCTGCCCGAGCCTGCCCCCAACCACAGATATTCTCACCAGATGACCCGATGTTGATTGTGATGACCAATCGCTGCTTCGGCACAACCAACATTGCACTATCGTTCCACCTCAGCAACAATCATACATCGGATAATTCTCATCACACTACGAACACCCAATATCACACCACATAGCCTTCCTGGCGATACCCCTCACCTCCTGGGTCGTCACACTTATCTCTACGCTCCTCACTACACTGCTCCCACAAACGCTCACTTAGCAAACCGTGTGCATGTACTGCAAACGCAGAAGACAAGCGCCAGATGAGCGCACCGTACCACAACCCCGATACCAAATTGCAAGGAAGATGAGTGATAGCGAACTTCAGAAATCAAACAACATCATACACATGAGACCAAATAGTCGCGACCTCAAACCAAAAGCAGAATCGCATCACGAGTTTCACAAAATAAGAACACAGCCGAAGCTCATAATTGACAATGCTGGAATAGTCTCATCATCATCAACGAAGAACCAATGTCGATATCCTATCTAGCGCTCGGCGCCCAAACTACGAATGGCAGATCCTATCTAGCCTAGACTACAATGTCGTTGATGATGTCAACAGCTCCCCGAAGTACAAGAAGATCTCGGACAATGCCGCATGCTTCAAGCACCAAGTATGTCTTTCGTATCACTCACAACCTTGTTCCCCAACTCACAGATGCCACATGCGCCCAAGGACCACCATGCGCACCATCCAACACACAGCAGCGCAACTTGGCTATGGATGTCTGCTCCTTCCAACTCGCCCGTGAGCGCGTGAGCCTGGCAGGCGATAGCGCAGCAGCGCTTGCGCACAAAGCAGCCAGTGCCCGAATGTTCAATGCGGAGGCAGACCCTTCCCTATATCGAAGTGGCCTGGTGCTGCGTGCAGTCGTGAGGTACAGGGCCCTGGCCCAGAAGCTTCTGGTTGGCCCCACGAGGCTGAGCCTCAGTCCGAAGTAAGCAGGCCCAGGGCCTGTGGCGGTTACCACCACCCAACTGCCCTCAGCCTTTGTTCGGTCCACTTTGCGTATCCGGCCCAGGGCCTGCCTCAGTTACATGCAATGAAAGGCAGCTTGGGCCTGGGCGCTTCCAACCAACTGGCGCTGCGCAACTGCCTGAATTTCCTTAGTTGCGTGGTGACCCCAAAATGGCCTATAGGGCCTTGGCCGTGCCTGCCTTCACTTAGGGCGGCTGACAGTGTGAAAAATAGGCCCTGTAGGGCATATCGAGGCCCTTTGCCTTGCAATAGTAAATACTAAATAGTGTATGTATAATGAATGAACATTGTTTTTTATATCTTACTCTAAAGTAAATGATTGAATGATCATTCAATTATTTACTATTATTTATATTCTGTATTAGTAATTATTCAATGACAATGCGAGGATCTGGGTCCTCGGGAGGCCTAAGGGGGCCCCGACTGCAAATGTGCCCGCCATAAGTGAAGGCGGGCCTAGCAAATCTCGAGAGGCCCTAAGCTGTCAAATTCGTATTTGGGGCCCAGGCAGTTTCGTCGCGCCAGTTGGTTGAGGAAACACAGGCCGAGCAGCAAGGAAATTCCACGGCCTTCGAGGTTCTTCCGAAAGCAGAGGCCCTGGGCGAGATTCGCAGCCTCATACACAGAGGAAAGTTTGAGAGAAAAATAGAAAATAAATAAGGAAATAAATAAATAATAAAAATGATTAAAGAAATAAGGAAACAAAATGTGAAGAGAGAAATAAATTCAAATAATATTTATTTTTTTAGAATTTTCGACAGCATTTCGTTACCCCCATGGGGTCAAAGTGTGCCGTCAAAAAGAAAGGCTAAGTAAAATGAGAAGATTTTGCCAGCACTTCGCTACCCCCAAGGGGTCAAAATGTGCTAAAAAAGAGTAAGTGAATGAAAAACAGAAAATTTCGGCAGCACTTCGTTACCCCCACGGGGTGGGAATGTGTGCCCAAAGCAAGAATGACTAAGGGGCTCGTTAGACACTCCTCGGGCGCTAAAAAATCCCAAGGAAATGATCGTTCCACCTGTCCTTGGAGACCGTTCCCTCGAAATCGATGTGAAAACATTTCCTTGGGGCGTCCTCGGGCTATAGGCATTTGGCTCCGTTCCCCAAGGTACGTCGCGACGGGACGGCGGCGGCATCCTTCGACGACGTCAGAATTTTGGAGTCTAGTACAATGCTGGTCCAACCGAGGTGTGGGCGGACATTTGCGGTCGGCAACGTTCGACTCCGGTGGATACGACGACAACGGTAAGGTTGGGTGGCGGACGGGGTCCGTGGACATTTCCGGTTGAAACCAGACCCTCACCCGCGCCGGCGGGAAACGAAAAGGCCTCCAACGGGCAGCCGTTTCGAAAATCACATTGGCGAAGGTCCATCACCACGTGCAGTGCTCCGCAATGTAAAGCGGTTGAGGGCGTCATCAGTCGTCACTTGTCATCTGCTGCTTGCCGCCGTCTGGGTAGCCGTTACGTTCATGTGCGTTGTCGTCGTTAGTTGCCCTTGCGAGAACGGTTGTCGTACATGGCCGACATGTTCCGCATGCCGCTGCTCCTCCTCGTAGTGATTCTGCTTGTCGTTGTCGTCTTTGTTCAGGTGTGCATATTGGGGAGGTTGTCTTCATGTAGTCGTAGGAAACGAGGGGCGAGGAAGAGCATGGCCATGGACGGGTGGCGGCCGAATCTTACCACGTTGTCCGACACTTATCCCAACCACCGGCCTGCGATCTCTACCGGTGTAGACAGAAGGGCGGCAGGTCCGTCACTGCACGAAGGAGTCCCGCCTCACTTGCAGCCTCTGCCCGATTCAGACGAGAAGGAGCCGGACGTAGACGTGTCGAGGACCGTTCCGTTGGGTAGCGGGTCGACCCACGAATGGACGGGTAGCCAATTGTATGATCAGCGCGGAACGAAGCACAAGCAGTCGTTCACTTCCCTCCTCCATGAAGGTGTCACGGAGGACGAATGCCTCCCCCTTGTGGATCTCACATTTGGCCTGCGGAGCGGAAGCCCATCGTCCGCCACGCGCACTGTGATCGTCAACCCTCATCCCAATGACGACGCGGGGCAGGTGACATTGGTCGGCAGGGGCACAAGGGGTGGTACTGCGCCTCAGGAGACGTCGGAGTAGACGAGGGAGTGGCCTACAGCGCAGGCAACTTGTGGCCCGTCAGTTCCACGCAGCACCGGCGGTTGTCCGCAGTGGATGCACCTCCCCTCTGCGTTGCCCAGGGGCCGCGGCGCTGTTCGTCATCCCATTCAACGAGGTGTCACTCGCGAAGAATTCCCTTTCGAGGGCGCGCATGGAGATGGCAGGCGGCTATGGAAGGAGTCAAGGTAGGAGTTACGGCGACATCAAGAAGAGTTCATAACGCAAGGTGTGCAGCGATTACACGTGGGCGAGCGGGCTGCACAAGTGGGCGGGGCTGGCGGGGGGGTGACGCGTGGGCAGACATTGACGAATTTGAGTGCGGAATGGTGGACGGCGCGCAGACATGGAAAAGGTAATGGTTGCGCCCCGCGAAGATGCTCCCAAGGGTAGAATAGTGGCGATGGCGACTGATAAGTACATGGATGATGACGGACATCCACGCGTCGTCTTTTGTCGTCGATGTACATATTTGTCAGCGTCAACCCCCCGCCCGCCCCCGAACCCCAGTTCACCTCTGATCCTTCGTTTTTGGGACGCGGGTAGTGCGGCGTGAAAAATGTATGCACACGTTTTGTAGATTGTCTTCTGCTTCCTTTGCGTCAAGTCATGTCGTGTTGTAAAACTGGTAGCCATGAAGGGGAGAGAATTGTGCGCGATGCAGGTGACATTAAAGTGCAGTTTACATGCACGTCTTTTTATCTAAGGGGCTACTCATCCTCTAGTGTGCGGTGTCATTCATATGCATCATGTCTGTGCGCATCATTGGTGGTGATATGTTTTCGTATGCCATTGCGAATGGTCATTTTATATCGTACTCCTTTTTTTTTTTTTTTTTTTTTTTCCGATTTCAAAGTTTCCATGTAAAGTTGTTGGTGATAATGTGCTTCAAATCAGTGTAAGAGATTGTCGTTTTCATAGCCTGTCCTTCTTTTTCATATATTCATCAGTAAACCAATGACAACACTTTCACGAAGATGGCATGAATGATTCGCAACACAAAAAATGCACTCCACCATTTGGACTATGGACGAATATCAACACAATTGAATGCTATCATCAATGGCTTGCAGTCCTTCGCATCATGACGTACGTAAGTATGCCCTCATCTCACCACGCAGTGCAGATGATAGGGAGGAAAACAGTCCACGGCAAGCAATAAAAATCCGCGAACACAACACCACAATCATCAAACCCTTGTCATAAAAAAGTACACTGTGTACACCATTGCACTTCGGAAAACGGGGAAAAGGAACCCCGACGCATGCATGCGTCTGTCTCACACCACGGACCCGATTTCCATATCCACACGATACACAGACCACACTAATCGGCTACCGCCACCACATCTGCTGCCCTACGACTTGCGCATAAACTGGGAATGGAGCACTACGAACGCGTCAATCTCAAGGCGCAGATCCGGAAAAAAAGGGTCGTCACAATCGAAATCTGGACGACATAATGGATGGGGACTACAATAATACACAGATGTACTCCACTCTTCGTCCCACAATGACAACGATGAATTGGACGACATGAGACATCTACTGTCTCCATCGTCTCTCCGCACACTGCTTCTTTCTACCAGCGCCGTCAAACGCTCTTCCACCTACGCAGGCTACATGTACTGCCCCCCCGCGCCGCCGACATCGCTCATCGCTGCATCATTCGCTCCGCCAGCGCCTGACGCAGCATTATCGCTTCCCCCGTAGAAGTTTCCATGCACATGGGCCTGGGGGGGTGCTGGATCCCAAGATCCACTCGCCGGCAAACTCCATTGGCGTCTACCTCCCACAACAAGTTCTCATCGAAAGGGATGCCGACGTCGATTAGGATGTTGTGCAAGATGCAGACGGCCACGAACTGTTGCGGCAAGGTTTCCATGTTCGTCTTGTGCTAGCGAAGAAACAAACGCCACATTCCCTTTAGTCTCCCGAAGGCCCTCTCCATTGCCCCCCTCGCGGTCTTCTGCTTGTTGTCGAAACGGATCTCTAACGAGTACTGCGTTGTGCCGCCATACGGGACAACTATCCATTCGCTCGCCGGGTAGCCATTGTCGCCCAGCAGATAACCATTCGTCTTCACTTGGAACGGTAGCAGCACAGGAGGCCCTGTGAACAACTCTCCCACCGCCGCACGCGACCATAGACTGGATAGATGGATGACCCTGACGTCGTGGCAGCTCCCCGGATCACCCACAAATACATCGAGCACGCGCAAGTCCAAGTCCACCACAACTTGAGAATCGTCTCTTGCGGTCGAAGTAGTCTTCTGGAGGTGCGTTCGCCGGCTTGTCGTTATAGACATGGGTGCAATCGATACACCCATAACAGTTGGGGAAACCCTTGTCTGCAAAAGCACGCAAAACAACCGCCTTCTGCACCCCAGTCGGCCACGCCACCTTCTCCCTGTACACCGACAGCAGCGCAGCAGTGACGTCCCGGACGGCCACCAAACCCGAAGCCCTGCCAATTCCAAAGTTGCAGCTGTTGCTCTCGTATGTCTCGCCAGACGCCCATCGGTACAGCGCGTAGGCGACGATGTGGTTTGGCTGCAAAGGCTCTCTGTAGAACGTCACACGACGCATGTCGCTCGAGAATCGGCGACAAGTTTTGAATGATCTCGCGGAAGATACGTGGCGGCATCCGTAATTTCTCGCGGAAGTACTCTTCAGTGGCGTCGTCTGCCGGGCGAAGATCCTCCCAAGTCCCCCTCGTCCTCCGTTTCATCCACCACCTCGGGGTCGCCCTCGACAGTTCCCCACTCCCCAGGGCACAGCATACCTCGAACACAGCGTCACATATTGCGACGCTATCGAACCCTTCACAGGCCGGCGACTGCATCAGCTTCCTTCTTCGCGCGCGTAGCTGTGCCCTCAGCTGTTCACCTGCGCCCTCCATCTCGCAACGCATGATGACGGCGTTGACGGCAGCCGCACTGCAACCCTCTCCAAAACGAACAACCTAGCCCCAACCTCATCCCCATCACCGACCGAACTCACATCGACTACGGAAGATATCGCACTTATCCTCGCCGACAGAAGTTGTCGAAACCACGACACAAGGCCGCCACCAATGGACACTTACGACGAAGAAGTTCACGGAGATGGCGGTTGCGGCAAAATGTGTGAATACGAACACGCAAGGCGGAACACGGCGCTCGCCGCAATCGTCCTAGGCAGGGTGCGTCACGTCTTGTAATACGTGTGGAAGTTTGTGCCGACGCCCAAACGGTTACGAGCTCATCCGCATGACGCCCACTTCAACACCCCTGCGCTTCCCCGATGGGGTCGTCCCACGCACGCATCTCCAGAGGCCATGCTCGGCCCATTCAAAATTCGAATTTCGAAACCACACTCGCGAGCACGTGATTTTCCTTTTCCCACGGCACCGCCAGTCCCTTTTCAAATTCGACGCCCGTACGCGGTGGACCAAGGCCGGCCACACGAACACCAGACGATGGACCGCCGCCCAAACAGTCGTCCCGCGACCGCGTATAACATTATATGACTCCTCGCGGCCAGTCCTTGGAGCATCCTCGGGGATCGTCCCAAGGGATGAGTGGAATGAAAGCGGGAAAATCCTCGGGCGGCCCCTTGGAGCCCGAGGACACCCTGAGGAGTGTCTAATGAGCCCCTAACTCCTGATCAGATTAAGGGTGCCGCAAAGAAATTTGAATTTTCAGAATAAAATAAAAATAAAATGAAAGAAATCAGAAAATGAGAAAAGAGGGCGGGGAATAAGATAATTCGAATTTTTGGAAAAAGAAGGAAATATAAATAAAAAGAAAGATAAAAAGAAGAAAAAAACAGAAAATTTCGAAGTTGGGGGAAAGGGGAATGAAAAGGTGAAGGAGAAAGGGGAGAAATAGGTGAGAGAGAGAAAAAGAGTGAAGGGGGAGATGGGGGGAAGTGATGGGTTGTAGTTGGGAGAGAGGAGAGTTAGAGAATGGGAGAGAAGGGGATGGGAAAGGTGGTGAGGGACCAAGAAGCAAAAAGAAAAGTGGAGAAAGAAAAGAAAATAAATGAATGAAGAAGAGTAAAATAGTGGGTGGTGGGAGAAAAGGTGGGGTGGGGAGAGGGGTATGAGTGGTGAGAGTGATTCGAAGGAAGTGAGTGAGGCGGAAGAGGAAGAAGTAGAGGGGGTGAGTAAGAGTGGGTTAGTAGGGAGAGGGAAGAGAGTGGGATGATACCTGGCCCTTGGTGTCTCTAAGGGCACAAGGTATACCAAGACCAGGAGGGTCTTGGCCTTCACTACAGCAAGCCAGCTGGAGGAGAGAGGGGGCTGAGATCTTGATCAGTCCCTAGCAGCAGTACTGCAGATCTGCAGATCCAGAGTATGCTGTGTGAGCAAACCCTCACCAGTGTAGAGCAGCCCCCTGAGCAGGGGGGTCTTCAGTTCCACAGCAAGCTGCCACGTGGCACTGCAGATGGCCACGTGCGTAGGCAGCAACAGCCACAGGCTGGCCTCCGGGGGGGGGGGGGGGGGGGGGGGGTAAATAGCTGGCACGCACCTCTTCAACAGCTGCGTGCCGCACTACAAAGCCATATACACACCGTGGTGACTGCGTTATGGCAGGAGCTATGCACACGCATAGGCAGCAGCTGCCCCGGTTCAAACCCTGGTCGCAGCATGCATCCAGATCTTAATAATATAAAATTCAGGAGCGGGGGGGAGGCGGGGCAGCAGCGGGGGCAGCGCGGGCGTGTGGGGTGGACTTGGCCTTGGCGCTTGCGCGCATGCGTCGTGATGTCGCTTGTGTTTTCCCGCCACGTGCCGCGCCTTGCTGCTGCACCTTTTTCTCAAATTTTCCTGCTGTTTTCCGCTGCGAACAGGCAAAAAACAGCGAAAAATCCCACTGTCGGGTTTTGCTGTTTTCCCTGCTGTGCGGTGTGGCGGGTGGGAGTGGGGAGCGTTCCCGCTCCAATACCACTGTGGCGGACCCACCAGGTGTGGTGCTCCGCCTGGGACAGAGATGGAGATGACGGATGAAGGGGGAGCGAGATGGCACAGCGCAGCTCCCACACAAGACTCGAACGCACGTACTCCAAGATGTGCGAACGTAGAATGATCCGGAAAACAGAACAGCTGGGGTATACCCCAGCGGACTGACGGGACTGGACTGGACTGGCTGGTACCAACAGATGTACCGGTCTGGACTGGACTACCCCGAATACAACACAGGCCTGTGAGAACAGGCCAAGGGGCTGGTCTCACAGGCCAACCAGAGGTTCGCTACACTTCTGGTGTTGGGGGGGTAGATCTTCCCCACTAATAGTTTGGAGCTTGTGTTTAGAAAACGAAAAAAAAGAAAAAAAGGGATGTCCTGAAGGACGACCATTTTAATTCTGCCAGCCAGTGCCAGGTTGAAAGTGAAGAGCAGGAAGAAAATGGAAAACAAAGAAAGTGAAGAGCAGATGGGGTTACAAACAAAAGAATCTTGATGCTCGTCACCCAACCCCATACCCGAACCAGGTGGGACCAAGTTTCACTTAGCTTTCTACGCAGTTGCTCTTTTCTCTCTTCTTTCTCTTTTCTAGTTGACCTGGCCCCTGGAAGAGTGTCTTTGTACCCCAGTAGGTTACTATACATGCCCCCTCAAAGTCACAAACATGATAAGCACTCCTCTTTCTCCTCCTCCTGCAAGTGAAGCTGTGTGTGTGTGTGTGTGTGTGAGAGAGTGTGAGACTGTGTGTGTGTGTGTGTGTGTGAGAGAGTGTGAGACTGTGTGTGTGTGTGTGTGTGTGTGTGTGTGTGTGTGTTGTCATATTATTCGCTATACACTCAAAAAAAGCATGACTGTACCAGACTGTTTCGTCGGACTTTCACTGACTCATCAGGAGGTTAAACCCCAACAGTCTGCCCAGGATGCATTTGACTGATGGATAAGGACTCACCACATTGCCGAGTTAGCGATACCCCTGGGGCGAGGTCCCACTAGCAACGGGATAGGATAGAAACGAGTTTGTGGGGCAGTTGAGTGACCCAAATCCTGTTATGCAGTACTCGTGATCCCACAGTCAATACTTTACATGTATAACCTGAAAAAGTAAGGAGATCTGTGTTCCCCTCCTCCTCTCCTTAACACTGGGCATGCCCGTGCAAAGAAAGCTTCCCGCCAGAATCTATTCAATAGGTTGGGTGTGTGGCCAACCCCAAACGAGGTTGGGGTCGGCCTTAGCCCACTGGATAGAAGATTTTCAGCATTTTTCTTGCTGTTGTGCAATTATCTCATTGGGTGGAGCCCACCTTCAATCACGGAGTATATGGAGGGTGTCAGGATTTATTCCAGAAAATGTGGCGGTTACTTTGTTCACTGTTTTTGCAACCACCACCATCAGATCATTTGTGATCTGATGGCTGGGAAGCACTCTGACGTGATTTCCGGTGGGAGGTCTCTGTTTCCTTTTTTTTTTTTGGCCTTTCTCCTGTTTTCTCAGCCCAGAAATTTGTAATGAACTTGTCTGGCGCTGCCACTCAGTGTCACACTGGATCGCCACACTCCTATCCGACTGCTAATGGGACCTCGCCCCTGAGAAAAGTGGTCCACGTTACTCACACAGTCACACCAACCTTGTGTGCGTGTGTGTGTTGCCATGTTCGCTATTCACAACTCCACAAAAAAAAGCATGACTGTGGCAGCTCTTTGAACTTTCACCCGGCTCATCAGCAGGTTGAAGCCCAACAGTCTGCCCAGGATCTAGGCTACCAGCCGAACTGCGCAGGCCACCGTGTTTGCCCGGGCGGCTCAGCCGTCCAAGGGCCAAAGAAAGTCCCAGGCTCCCAGCCGGGGAAAAGAAAAAAAAAATTCTGAAAAAAAATGCGTTATGGCAAAAAATGAAGTGAACAACTTTTGCATCAGGGTCACATTGAAATTCTTTACCAAATTTAAAACAAAAAATAAAAGTGAAAAAAATTAATTATTGTTTTTTGTCTCGGCCGGGCAGGTGGTCCCGGGCCACTCTGGTAGGCTAGCCCAGGATGCATAGAACTTGTGGACAACGAGCGCACGTGGCCCTGAACCACCAGTACCTGGCTCAGCTATCAAGTCCGAGGCTCAGACTACCGGTAGCCCGATCATTCCCGAGCCTTGGACTCTTTTGCCGAGCCTCAGACAACCGGTAGTACATCACGGGAAAATAAAAAAGTTAAAAAACGCAAAAAAAATACAACATTCGGCAAAAAAAAAAAGAAGGAAATCGGACATGCCCAACGAGAAGAATCTTCCTCAATAAAGAGGAAGATTCATTCTCGTGAGAGGTTCACTCACAGAGAGAGAGAGAGAGAGAGAGAGAGAGAGAGAGAGAGAGAGAGAGAGAGAGAGAGAGAGAGAGAGAGAGAGAGAG
>BFEA01000087.1:573803-587852 GCA_003427395.1 Chara braunii
CGTCTCGGCGACCCCAAGACGACCCCAAGAAGGACGAATCCACTCACGCTCACGACTCTCTCTCTCTCTCTCTCTCTCTCTCTCTCTCTCTCTCTCTCTCTCTCTCTCTCTGAGGAAGAATAACACGAGTCGTCCCGAACTTGTCCTCTCAGAGAGAGAGAGAGAGAGAGAGAGAGAGAGAGAGAGAGAGAGAGAGAGAGAGAGAGAAAGAGAGAGATACCAAAGTCAAACGAGGACGTAACCTTACAAAACCCTCGACATTATCAAGCGTTCACAACCATACGTCTCACTCCAGAAGGCCCTTACCTGAGTCAGGGGTCAAAAACTGTGCAAGAAAGGAGCGGGATTGAAATTTAAAAGCCGTCGTAGCCGATCAAGAGCTGAATATCATTTAGGAGGTGGTGTTACCCCCAGCTTACCAACGATCCAATAACAAACAACGACCTATCAAGGGGGGGGAAGGAGCAAGGTTCCCCCCCCCTCCTCCCCCCCCCGGGGAACAATCCAACGCTGACGACCCTTCATCAGGACTTACAGAAATTTAATATACGGTGGAAAGCAACGAATGCTCCCTACCTTCGGATGCAAGCAAATGACAAATCTTGTGACGCGCAATAATTAAGATACTGGACACTAAATTACCGCGATTCGGAAGGAAAATAAATGATTCGTAACCTGATCGAGATTTTATCAATAAATGATTCATATCCTCATCGAAATTTGATCAATAAATGATTCGTAACCTCATCGAAATGTGATCGAAATTTGATCAAATTCTATTTAAAGCATAGTAAGCAAACGACAGGGGGACCGTGAAACTGCGTGTACGATTCCTTTTCTTTTTACCTTATGGGCTCCGTGATTTGTGGGCATTCCATCTTACATTATGGGTTCCGTGATTTGCGGCCATTCCATCCTTAGTGCAGTGGCCAACGGCATCCTAATCTCCTTTTCGTAGTTCTTCTTCTTTTTTTTTGACTAACGGGCACCGCCATCATCACCATCATCATCACCATCATCATCACCATTATCATCACCATTATCATCACCATATCTGGACTAACGGGCGCCATCACCATCATCATCACCATATGCTAAGGGGCCAGCTCGGAGGGGATTTATAACTTTTCCCTTGATATAAGGGCTAACGGGCACCATCATCACCACGGTGACCATATAATTGGAACAGAATAGAGTTCGTTTACATTCCTTATGATGAGGCTTTCAGTTCAGTGGAAGAAGCTACCGGTAGCACTGCAAGGATCTCGTTCTTATGGTTATGGGTGTTCATATTCATGCTGTAAGGCTTCTTCATACCTATAGAAATGCATGACTTCACGCAACTCAACGGGCCAAAGAGCACTCAGAACAGACCAAAACTGCTCTCAAAACACCTCCTTATTTTTTATTTGACGTAAATAGTCAAAAAACAAGTATCCATTTTAAAATTTACACGGAATTTTTTTTTTTTTGTTTTCCACCAAGGCTGCGCAGGCTGAGGTGTAGGCAGGCCGTACACTGGCGGCCAGTGCTTTAATCTCACTCCAGGGTTCTGCAGAGGCATTTTTTTCCGTAGACTGCAGTCTAGGGGAAAAAATGGAGGTGTAGGCAGGCCCTACACTGGCAGCCAGATTCTTTTTCCAGGGCCTTGTAGGCCAGCTGTAAAATGTGAACACTCCGTTTACGGTAGTGGGGACCTCCCTCAGATAAGTTAGATTAGTATATCCTGTTCCTCCATGTCACCTTCCCAAAGTCTCTTATCTTTGCTACCTATCCGACCCAGCCATCCTTCAAGTTTAACCCACCTCCCCCTCTCCTCATTAGATCTTAATAGCTGCAACTCTCTCTCCCTCTCCTTTCCTTCCTTAGGCTCAAGGGACAGATAACGAACATGAGACGACTAATGTTGGTACAGCTCTCCAGGTTGAATTGTGAGGACCCCGGTCTCCCACAACTATATGCAATTGATGTCTGATTTTTTTATAGAAAAAAATAAATAAAAAATGGGGACCTCCCTGAGTCCCTGTTGTTTGACACTCCTTGCCAGCGCCCATGTCCATGGATCGTAGCCTAGGGCAAGGCCATTCTCTTCATTTTCACGTTAGCTAATTGAGGCAGGCTGTGAACTCCGTGCTTCCCGATTGGCTTCACATGTTCATCGGTGCTTCCGATTGGCTGCACATGTTCATCCGTGCTTCCGATTGGCTGCACATGTTCATCCGTGCTTCCCGATTGGCTGCAAATGTTCACCTTCTTTTGTCGAAGATGGGTCTGTGAGTCCCATTTCTCTGGGGCGGTGCGCATCAAGCTAGAGAGGGGGATGATGAACCAAAAACAAAAAGGGAGAGGGCAAAAAGAAGGAAGAAAAAGTTAGAGTAAATACCTTCCGCATGTAGAGGCTAGAGTTACTGTACTAAAACCCTGCATCACCAGATGTCCAGGGTCTGTTCGAGAAAGGAAAGCCTTCACCATTGGGCCTCGTTGCACTGCTCTCCAAAGGTGGAATTCTACAATGAACTTTCCACAAGAGCATGGAAAGATGGAAAGATGCACTTTCATATGTTTTGTCTTTTGTGATTGTCGAGCTCAGTGCAGCTGGCCCGAGCTGGGCCCATTAATTCATACCCCATACTCGGCCACTATGGGGACAGCTTCCTCTGCGTGTTTTTTTTAGGTACTCCGTGTGGAAGCGCTGGACTGGAATGTTCTTTTGACCCACGGAGACCGCACAACGTCTACAGCCGTCGCAATGTGCCGCGTCGTTCTGAAGACAGGAACAGGGCCGCCGCTAGTGGGACTTGGGTCCGGGACGTGGTAACCCTCCCAGTCTTTCGTAGGACCAACCAGAGGTAACTGGAGGAATGACTAGAGTAATAATATCTGTCATGCAGATGACAGGTAAGGGAGATACATATACCCCAGCCACGATTTGTCCAAGGCTGTCGAGAGGCACCAAGATATGCTGTCGACCGGCTTGGCCATACTCATAGGCGGGCCTTGGGTCTGATGGACAGAGGCTGGTGGCATGAATGTGGAGAGTGATGAAGATCGACGAGCGGTGGATGAAAGTGTTTTCACCCTGAAGAGGCTGTGGCAACTGCCGAAACGCCTAGGGGTGCCATCGCCTAGGGTGCAACGCTCCTAGTTGCACACAAAGGCTGAAGACAAGAGGACACCGATTCACGCTTACGTATCTGTGCTTCTCAATCGTGTGACAATGTGCATTTTCATCTGTTTCGATGCCATTTTTGCTTACTTTACTCCCTGCTGGTGGAATTCTCTCGTCTTGATCGTTTCATGCTCTCTATCATATCTCAGAGCTCTGTTAAAGCGTTGGCTCTTGTATTTGAGGATTTCATATTTCTGGAGTTCGTATTTCTCTCTCAGACACAACGTTGTCGGGTGTAACGCTCCTGTAGGTGACATTCTTGTTGTCTATGACGTGGCGTGCGGTCATTTGAGTTGTATCGAGCTCTTTGAATATCGTCTGTGCTATCGTAGTATCATGTGCAGTCGGCATGTGTATGCGAGCGGTTGAGTCGTACTACATGCACACATACGGTTCTGCAGCTTCGTATTCATGCATGAAAAAGGACGTTCGCTTGGAACTGGAGGGTCACATGGATGTCACCAACAACTGATGAGGTGCACGTGTGAATTCGCAGGGAATACCTGCAGTACTGCTTATACCATTGTACGTTTGGTCTATCTCACATACCTGCAGTAGGCGGCACCTGCGCGCCTTTCCAGCGCTTATTGTAAACGTACACTATGACGAGCGCGATGACCATGCCCACAGCCGCAATACACCCAACGGACACACCGACTGGGAGACCTACATTTCTGCGAGAGCCTGAAAGGAAAGGAGGCTCGGGTGGCGAGGACGAAGACGGCTGCTGCCTGGACCCAGCTACGCTAGTGGGGGTGCTCCTGGGAGGAGTCGGAGATTTGACTTGAGAGATCGAATTCGGGACTGACGAGGAGTGTAGTGACGAAATCAAGGAAGGCTGAGACGTTGACGAAGATGGAGGTGGGAAGAAAGACGGCGACGAACTCGAGGAAGGCGGAGGTGACGACGATGATGCAGGGGGGAATGACAGTAATGGCGTGGAAGGGGGGGTGACTTTTGATGGGTAGTAGCACTGGTGCAGTAATGAGCTGTTGATAGGGAGCTCGAACAAAAGGCCGTTGTTCGATGAGACATACAAGCTTATATCAGTGTCTTTCTGACGAAGCTCCAAGCCCACAACTTGGAATCTGTGCGATCCAACGTAGGAACCTTCTCCACAGCTAGCTGCTGGCCACAGGACTCGTTGATCTTAATCCAGTAAACATTACCTGATTGCTCGCTGACGAAAACATTGCACCCATCCTTCGTAGCTACTATGCCCCGCAGATCGTTTGCTGGATTAAAATATGTCGACCAGTTTGCAACAGACTTCATTGCCTTGGAGTGAAGATCCACGGCACACACCTCCATCTTCTCCTTGATAAGAAAAAGGCAACGCGCATCTGCAGCAATGCTCCTCCTACTGAATCTGAACCCTTGGAAGCTCTTCTCCTCCTCCTGTACCTCGATGAGGTTTCTGAGAGCTGCTTTGCCTTCTGTAAGATTGACATAGTAAAGACCCGCCTTAGAGTAATCCACGCCTGAGACATACAGTATGTTAGTAGCGGCGTCGAGCGCCAAGCTTTCCACGAGAGCATAGAATTGGTAACTTTCTCAGCTACCGTTTAAATAGAGCTCCGCAACCCATGATTGTTTCCGGTTACCGTTTTTGGAACTGTACCAAGTCAAGAGGAGGCTGTTCCATGGCGACAGCTCAATGCTCTCGGGCATACCCATCTCAGCTTCCTATCTGGCCGCAATCTCGTTTATCTCCAACCCAGGATCCGGTTTTGCTCCATTCGTGTCGTTAAAGGGCCACCAACCAGATACGAAATAAGAGAATGAGAAATTTCCATCTGATTGCAATTGTGCATTTGCGACGGAAACAGTCCAGTGTGTGTTGTTGGTTCCATTTTTGCAGCGTGAGTCAAGAATGTAGTACAAGGCGCTCCCAGTGTCACTCAGAACCATACTAACGATGGTGATGGTGCAATCAGTCGCATTCTGCGAGTGCGTCAGGGTTTCAATCGAGTGGCTCAGCACAACACGGCTATACGAGAACGGTCCAGAAGGATTAGTAATGGTTAAGTCTAGAGTATCGGCTCCCGTAGGAGGAGTGCCGGTTGACATGGGCGGCGGATTTTCCCCGTCAGTGTCTTCCTTCAGCAGCCTCCATTGGGATACCGTCCTTTGGAAAGGAAAGCCAGGACGGTGTCCGTGTTGGCATGCGACGGGCGACGAATCCTGGCTTTCTCCGACTATTGGCAAGCAATCATGGCTTTCTCCGACTATTGGCAAGCGTGCGTGAGAAACCACACCACCATTACCAGCGCTATCAAGCACATACCCTGTTTCGGTCCGACCGACTTCCGAGCGAAGAAAGAGCCGCCGCGGGGACCGAGTCAAACGAGACTGGCCCCACGGCCCCATTGCTATCCTCATTCTGAAGTCCGATCGGGCGCTCCTTCCCCATGGGAGCTGCCCCTCCGACAACAGAGTACTGCAACACCTGCGTGTCGTTCCCGCCTCCGCCTAAACCTAAACCCTAAGGTAACCCGCGCCTATCCCACCCAACGAGGCGTCCGATAAGTAAGTGAGACCGCTAAAGGGGTCAGGTTTCGGCTGAGCAGAGTGACAGAGTCGAAACGACTATGGATCCAGGCTATGCTAACCGTGTGGTTTCAAGCGATACCTTACTCTTCACTTTGCATTCCTGACGAGACAGCTCCCTTCGGTCAAAACCTCTCCTCCACAGCACCCCCTCCAAGGTTTAGTCCAGCCCCGCTCCCATCACTTGACTACCTGCAGCACAATCCCCGGTGAACAAACAAGGGCCTTAGATGGGTCAATGATCAAGACAAGGACCGGAATTGATTAATCAAGATTCAAGATGACGGCTTTCACAGCGATTCCAGCAGTTCTTTTGATTAAAAAAATATGAAATTATGTTTTCCGGAATGGCGAGAACGTTGACATATCATCATTGGACTGATCGGCCCTAAGTAATTCAGACGGACGTTATTCATTTGATTCCATTAGGATTCGAGCTTAGCTATACTGATCGGGACTTCATGGGTGTACCATTCAGCCACATGGGCTTTGTAAAAGACGGCAGTTGGCCATTCAGGGCCGGGTCGACACCAGACTGTTCAGGGTACTTCGAAAACGGAAATGCGCAGGGGGACCTCACCGTAGAGGGTCATATCTCCAAAGTCCAAACCCAAGACAATCTATTCTCTAATATTTCCGATAAGGGGATATTGCAAAATTCCCGGTTTGGACTTTGGAGAAGTCACATAGCACATATACCGGTCCACCGGCATGATCTTTTCCGTACAAACGATAATCAGCCACTTCCTCCGTATCCTCCGCATTATCTTTTCGGACTATCCCCCTCTGCTCCCCCTCTCCTCCTTATCGCAATAACACTTGTCAAATTGCCCTCACGCACACAGACACACACACACATACATACAAACACACAAGGAGGTTTCGTCGCAAGGAGGTCTTATAACTTTCCCAAAAAAATCCGCCACGCCAATATAGAATGACTGCAAGGTCAATTCACTTCCCTTCCCAATTCCGATTTTTCTTTTATTGTTGGGTTTGTACTTCCTGCTTTGGACCAGATAAATATTTTTACCTGTCCTATCGAGTTGATTGACAATCGTTCTCTCTCTCTCTCTCTCTCTCTCTCTCTCTCTCTCTCTCTCTCTCTCTCTCTCTCTCTCTCTCACACACACACACACACACACACACACAACCAGCCCCCCAGCCCCCCCCCCCCCCCCCCCCCCCCCCCAACCCACCACACACTTCCCGGCGCGCTTACACACATACACGCACACGCACACGGTTTCTGCGTCTCCCGGCATTTCTCTTCTCGCCCCGTTTCTTCCTGTCTGTCTCCTTCTCTGCCCTCCACTTTGCCCCTCTTCCGCTTCCCATATCCATACCTTCCCATCCTTCACCGCCTGAATGTTCCCCCTGTCTCTTTGACATTGAATCGCGATGGACACTTTCGACGCGTTTGCGATGTTCGGGACTGTTGTCATAAAAAAGTTAAAAAAACCTACTTTGACTGAACTTGTTCGAACAAAAAAAGAAAAAAAAAGAATTTGACCCCTTCCCTATTGGCTCATAAGTTAGTAGGCGATCTTCAGCATCCACGAAAACCGCCACTGTGGGCCACCCAGCCAAACGCAGACAGAAAGCGCAACATATGCACCCTCGAACACACGCGCCTTCACAGAACCACTGTAAACATCGACTCGAACGCAGAAGACCACAGCATCCAATTACGTTCATCCCCTTATTTCGACCCAACTCTTCCCTCTTTCACCCGCGTTGGCAAGTTCCCTCCATCGCTTCCTTCATCAAAATGAGCAGCGAACACCTCCCCTCCTTCCCCCGACACGGGCACACCTGCACGCGCAAGCGCGCACGTGTAACCGCACCCGCACGCACACATGGATGACATGGCCGCACACGGATGCCTGCTCAGTCGCACACGGGTACGCACACGCTTGCAAACAAACAGAGTCCTAATGTCACGCACACAGACCATCACGTACACGGACGCGCACATGCCCACAGAAAGCCGACGAATGCATACACACAGAAAAGCGCACTCTCACACACAATCAAGCGCAAGCGCAGATAGCCACCCACCATGGCACACGGATACGGAGGCACGCGCTCGCACGCACGCGCATGGGCACAGGTACGGGTATTCTCGCATGGGCAACTCTCGTCCCCTCCCTTCTCCCACGGACAGACACTCTGGACAGTTCTACCTCGTCCGTGAAATGCTGGTTATCTCGCCTACAGAGACACTCTTTTTTTTCTTCTTTTTTCGGGACAAGTTCTCGCTTTATGCGTTTCATCCTTGCGCAAGGGGCCATGCTAATCTTCTCTGCATCGTTCCAGTTTTAACAAAACTCCGGAGGAACAACATACTCTCTCTCTCTCTCTCTCTCTCTCTCTCTCACACACACACACACACACACACACACACACACACACACACACACACGCTCTCAATCGGCCTACCTTTCCTAATGGATTAACGAGATTCCCAGTGGCACCGTCCCTATCTACAACCCTGGGACGCCGCAGCCAAGGTAACGGGCTTGGAAGAATCCGCGGGGAAAGAAGACCCTGTTGAGCGTGACTCTAACTGAAAAGGGAGAGAAAAAAAGAAACACACTCTACCGCAGAGCACATTGCCTCAACAGACTACCTATCTGACGCGTTCGCGCGCTGGAAGCAGATGTCCGTTCGCTCATCCTAGTAGTACCGCAACGCCAGTGTAGGCCGTGAAACTCACTTAGAGAGAAGCTCCGTCGGTGGGAACTTGGTTTCCTCCGAGCTGCTGACGAGCCCATTGTCTTTTCCCGTCAGCCACTCCCCTTGCTTCGCCTTCCCTATCCACGACTCGCTGTACCGCCCGCTCGCTCATTCAGTCTGAGAGCTGAAACACCGCGCCGCTGCTACTCCCGCCAACGTGATCAAGCCCTCGCTCTCATCTCCACACGATGTGTTGCCCTTCCCGCCAGTCCTCCCTTCCCTGTCGCCACACTGCGACACTGCGGGGCGACCCTCAAGCTTCGCCACCCAGAGTCATTCGCAGGCTTGTCACCGCGGCTACGGATTCAATCGGCTTTGAGATACGACTTGACATCCTGTGCGGGCACCCGTGCAGAATGCCTCGTGACCGATGTCCTTAGGTGCTAGGTCCCTCAGACTTTCACTTGAACGGATTAGATCATGGATTCAGGTCGCACTTGAACGGATTAGATCATGAATTCCCTTTGGGAAAATTTGCATTCCACTCCTCATGGTAGAGATAAATGCCAAAATGCCCCTAAGAGATGTGAGGAATGCCCTTGTTGGCCTGAATTCTTTGTGATGTGCCCCTGTCAGGCCTGGGCGCAACTTTGCAACCTGCATGCACCCTGTTTTACCTGGTCCGCCCTCCCTAAATCACAGACAACTTTGCAGAATTCCCAGGCCCTACAGTCTTCCCCCGAATACAACATACGGTCATCATAGCTGAATCTAGACTGAAAGATACACCAAATTCAGCTATAATGACCGTACGTTGTATTCGGGGGAAGACTGTAGGCTCGCAAGGACTGTGAATTCAACAATCGAAAAGGTCACTGTTGGTTGGCCTTTCTCACACTCATTTTGGGGCCTGCGACACTTTTTGCCCCGTCTGGGGGAAAATGAATACAACGGTTTCGGAGGGGGGAAGTTTTAGTATTACAACTTTTCCCACATATGTCATACGATCCCCACGTTTCAAAGCATCCATGCTATGAAGCTTTGCTGAAGCGGGGACCGTATGTTGGTTTCCTGCAGACCTTAGCAGTTACTCTACTGTTCTTCAGCTGAGCTAAGCTTTCAGCAATCTTGCTCCGAAATCGAAAGTCTGGTGAGGGCCGTGTACCTCTAAAATCATGACAGCACAGGCAAGGCTTTGAGTGTCTTTCTGTGCCCAGCAAGACCTCCAAGTGATGTCCATACAACATGGCTTTTCTTCCTTTTTAACCCCTCTAAAATGAATAGGAGCACTGTGGAGAAGGTGCTGACCTCTCTGCTCGCAAACATTTAGTACATTATTGGCTTTAGTAAGTTCAGTTGTTCGCCTGGAGAAGAATTACTTTGGCCAAACCTTCTGGGATGGTCCTGGTCAACCCCATGTCGAACCCTTGTTGGGCCATCCCCGACCTGTGGAAACTGACTTTGGTTGTCCAATCATTCCTTCATTAAAATCCATTCATCCACGACAGTAGAGTACATCAACAAAGATAGAAAGAGAAAGACAATCAAGACGAATAAATAGCCCAGACTGACAGCAACAGGAATACAATCCTACTTCCCACAATTGATACAACAGACAACATTTCAGCTCTTTCTGGTAGAGGCCCTCGAAAGAGAGAGAGAGAGAGAGAGAGAGAGAGAGAGAGAGAGAGAGAGAGAGAGAGAGAGAGAGAGAGAGAGAGAGAGAGAGAGAGAGAGAGAGNAGAGAGAGAGAGAGAGAGAGAGAGAGAGAGAGAGAGAGAGAGAGAGAGAGAGATCAGGACGAATAACACGAAGACACCCGAGCTTGTCTTGAAGGTTGGGGGGGGGGGGGTCTTCTTGGGATTGCCAAGACGACTCTCAGGGCATACTCACAGTGGGCCGCTTATAATCGCAGAATAGCACAATCAGCGGCCAGATCGACTACTTCTGAAAAAGGAGGACTTGATCTGGCCGCTGATTTGCGATTCTGCAATTAGAAGGGCCACGTGTGATTGTACTCTCAGGCTCTCAGCCTATCAATGTTCAATAACGATAACAAAGATGACAGGCGACAAAAGAGAGCAAAGCCAAACGAGGACATACCCTCGACATTATCAAGCATTTGCAACCATACGTCCCGTTTCAGAAGGCCCTTATGTGAGTCAGGGGTCAAAAACTGCGCAAGGAAGGAGCGGGATTGAATGGCCATGAGGAGAGTCGAGTGACGGGGCAGTTGCGCATCCGGGCAACCACTGTACCAAATCCTTCTGTGCACTCACACCAAGGAAAGGCTCCTCCTTTCGCTTAGAGAGATCTCTTCTGGTCGAGAAATCCTTCTACAGTTGTACTCGGAAAAAAAAGGGGAATCAGGAAATGAAGTTAGAAAATGGGAGGGATAGAGCCCTCCATAATTAAGATACTGACAGTGTTGACACTAAGTTACTGCGATTAGACAGGAAACTATATCATCCATAAATTCCATAATAACCTTATCCAAATTGCATCAAAGTGTATTTATAGCATAAACAAATGGCGGTCTCTGTACCTTAGCGATTCTCTGATTTGCAGTCATATCATGCTTAAACCACGGCAGTACTTCATAAATTCGTGCCCGTTAACAAGCCACGATTTTAGGAAATGTACTGTCACTACAGCCTACAGGGGGAGGGGGGGGGGGACTGTCCATCCGACTGCAAACGTTTCTACTCTATTTTTGCACGCCGCCCATAGCTGGGCCGAGTACTGGTGGCTTAAACGCAGGGGTCAATGGCATACTCATCCCCTTTGCATGGTTCTAACTTTGACGGATACCCAATTTCAAGGACTAATTACTCTGTCCGACAGACAGATTGGTAATCTCGGCTGCGCCATCTCCGTGGTGTCAGGGCGATTGCTACTAGCGGATCTTTTTTTTTTTCTTTTTTTTTTTTTGTTGCTCGCCGATCCGTTGAGCATTCACTGTTGAATGGATGAATGTATGAATGGAGTTTCCAGTCTGAGGCTGCTCGTCCGTCTGGTAGGACTCCTTTATTGAGTAAGTTAACCCGTGATGACGCTGTAATGCACGCCTTTATTGAGGAAGTTAACCCGTGATGACGCCGTAATGGCTCCAGCCCAAACCCGTCATCATCATGATCATCATTCAGCATCATCGTCATTCTCATCATCATCATCATCATCATCATCATCATCATCATCGTCATTATCATCCTTTGACCCTCTAATGACCGTACCTCTTGCCGGCCGTGCTGCCGTTACCCGGCCCAACCAGGGGGCAAAACTGACACGAAATGTGGTTTGAGGGCTCCCACACTTTCTACCCGTTTGGGGGACCATTGAATACAAAGGTTTTGCCACAAGGCGATTTATTACTTTCTCCTTGATATTAGGCTCATGGGCGCCATCATCATCACCATATTTGGACAGGAAAAGGGTTAGTATACATTCATTATGATGAGGCCTTATGTTCGGTGGAAGAAGCTAGCACTGCATAAATCTCGTTCTTATGGCCGTTCATATTCCCACGGATGACTGCTCTCAATACAGGGTATTATTTTTCAGAAAAAACAACTATGTCTGAGTCATGGTTTGGGTTTCGAAAAAGCAAAAAAAAACACTAAATGTAGTTCTGTTGCCGGAGCAGTTTTGGAAATGAAGGCAACATAGCAAAAATACTAAAAGAGCTGGTTTTTTTTTTTGCCCTTTTTGAACTCAGACCCTTTGCACACCACGGTCGGCCTTTGTAGTTATGACGTCCGTGCTTGTAAGAAAGCACCGCCCAGCTTTTGTTTCCTCCTTTTTTCCTTTTTTTTCCCCTTTTTTTCCCCCTTTTTTTTCCCCTTTTTTTTCCGTTTTTTTTTCCCGTTTTTTTCCGTTTTTTTCCGTTTTTTTCCCTTTTTTTCTTTCCTTTTTTTTTTCTTTCGAACGAGTCGGAACGACCCTCCCGACGTGATTTTTGGGAAACATTATAGAAACCCCGGTGACAAAAGGTTAGTACTCGTTTGCCCCCTCGACGTGTGGGAAGCCCAGCCCCAAAAGGCGTGAGGCGCGGGGGATCCGTAAGTTCTGCCACCAGCTTTCTGGGCCTGTCGAGCCATTTGCCACGGTCCAGGGGGAAACGACTACACGCAGGAGGAATTTATAACTTTTGCCGTGTTTTTTTGCTTACGTGGAACTCATTTTCGTTCTATGTTTTATTTGAGGTAACTGCGGCCACGTCAAAAACCAAGTTTTGATCGAAACCAAGTTTTGATTTTCGATCAAAACGGGGTTTTGCAGTCAAGTCACCCACACCTCCATTTCGGAAAATGCCAATTGAAGTAACCATGGCCGGGTGCTCGGTCTTTGCGTTAGCCAGACCCCCACCGGCGGCCCCAACCCATCCTTGATCACCATGGTTGGGGCGGGGGCAACATGCATCCCCTCTGATGGCTGGAGGGAGACAACAAAGCTATGTTTGCAGGGGTCCCCTGTATAAGCCTTAGGAGTAGCGGTAGTGTTGCATAGTGTAACGGTGCAGACCAGAACAAGAACCGACCTCTCAATACAAAGTACAAGATGGTGTAGTGGAAGACTTAGATACCAATGATCCGAACAATCAATATTGCAATGCAGCCCTGAACCTACATCATCATCATCTTTACATGGTGTGAATGGGGTCTGGCGCTTCACACAGCAAGACTGCGCCAGCCCCAACCATACACAGACGAAGAAGAAGGGCGTTAGACGAAGAGGAGGGGAAGATGGGAATGTCGTCAACACCAAGTCTTTGGCACAAGCCCAAATAGTCCCTCGTAGAAATGTCTGAATCCCAAATGTCAAGTCTGGATCCAATGTCGTCAAGTCCCAAGTCACAACTCTCTCTCTCTCTGTCGTAGTCTGAGAAGTCAGGTGGTGAGAGGGTGAGAAGAGATGGTGGACTTAGAAGAGGAAGAAGAAGAACTCTCTCTCTCTCTGTGTGTCCGGTACTAACCTGTGAAGTTGGCGCCTTGATGCAGGTACCTCGAAGATGGAGCTGGAGCTATGGCGCCACAGGTAAGTACCGCTGGCCTCCGCCAGCCATCTCCCTCCACTGCTACTACTACCACCTACTAGCGCCCAGCGCTGAAGACTACACCTACAGCTATGGGCGCCCAGCGTTGAAGACTAACACTAGCGCTGAAGACTACTGCAGCGCTCCTCCTGAGTGCTGCGGCCGAATCCTGAAGACTACTCGTGCCTACTGTCCAACTACCTACTGAAGTGCATGGGAACTTCCTATGTACTACCGGGTGCCTCCTGACTGCCGCGAGGCAGTCCAGGAGGCTGCTCTTGCCAATGCCGAAGGGAGGCAGGGGCTACAGCTGCAGCTCCTGCTTGCTGTCGTGGGGAACAGGCGAGAAATAGCCTGTTCCTGAAACCCTGTTTTTGTGCCTGAGTCTTAGGTAGGGCGAACACAATGAGGGCCTGAAAATGGCCCTCCGTTTCAGGCTGAAAAACCTCTGGGCCTGAAAGGCCCAGAAATAGGCTGAAAACGGGATAGGGCCTGCAGGCCCTCTTTTTTCAGTTTCAGACTGAAACGACCGGGGCCTGTAAGCCCTATTTTCTAGGCTTTTAGGCTGAAAGTGCGGGACGGGCCCTGCAGGGCCCGTGTGGCTACGCAGTATGCCACA
>BFEA01000087.1:588892-601265 GCA_003427395.1 Chara braunii
GGGGAAGAAAAAAAAAAAAAGTGATGTTTTTTTTGCCGATTTGAACTTGGACGACGAGGATGTTGCCATTAAGTGTTTTTCTTGCTGAACTACGACGACTTTCATGTTGCCATGACGTGTTTTACCTGCCTATTTTGAACTAAAAGTGTGACTCCGGAGCAGTTTCCTCAAAAAAAAAACAAAGATCTTGGCTGTATATGCGCTGACTCCCCGTTTTTCACAGGGAGCATTCAACTGTCTGCCCAAAACTGACGGATGTGGCAGGGCACGAGAAGCACAGTCCAGAGTGTATCTTCCCTGCAATTGCGACCTTCTACATGTGAATCTCAAGGCAATCACGGTTTCCATCTTTTTTTTTTTTTTTTCATTGAAAAAAGAAAAGAAGGAAGAGGATTGGGGCAGTTGGGGAATAAAGGCAGATGCACTCTCGGGCTTGCACTTTCCAGCATGTATAGGACTCCACTATCGGCCCGCTACACCTGAATCTAGGGCAATCACGTAGTGCACCTGTTTTCTCCTTCTTTTTTCCTTGCAACTAAAAAAAAGACCAAAGATCTTGGCTGTATCTGAGCTGACTCCCCGTTTCTCACAGGGAGCATTCAACTGCCTGCCCCATTCAACTGCCTGCCCAAAACTGAATGCATATGGCAGAGCACGGGAAGCACAGTCGAGAGTCCATCTTCCCTGCAATTGCGGCCTTCTACATGTGAATTCAAGGTAATCATATCATATAGTCTTTTTCCCGTTTCTGTTTTTATTTTACAATGGCTGCTCTCTCCAGAATGTATCTGACTGCACTTGTGGCCACGGCCGCCACGCCCAGGGTGCTGCACGAGTGAAAACGACGGGAGGTACCAGTGCCACTCCAGAAAGTATCCCAAATCGGTTCCCGCCCCCTCCAGGCTCGGCAACACTTGGCGCGCAGGCAAAAATGAGGATTGGGCCTCAACAAGGGGTAGGTACTGGTGGTTTAAGGTGAATTGAAAGAATTTGAAAGATGATGAAAGATTTGAGAGAAGAATATAGCATAGTTAAAAAAAAAGAGAAAAAAAAAAGAAAGAAAGAATTATTCAATTGAAAAGGCAGCAACGAGAGCCCTTCTACACACACCGCTCCAAGTCCCAAGGCCAGCATATCAGCACTCGATGGCCCTGACTATCCGGACACCCACATCCCCGGTATACCACTCTCAATCACCACCACCTCATCAGAGACAGTCCCACCAACACCAATTTCCAACAGCATTTCACAGATCCCCTCCACTGATCCATTCTCCACTCCCCCCCCCTCCAGCTCCACTTCAGTTGACAGCACCGCTTCATCACCAACAGAGTCAGGGCATGAACACTCAGTTCCAATCAACTTGAATCAAGCCAACATGCAGCACATGCATTGGCACCACTCGACACGTACTCCCACGCCAGACCCCCGCCTGCACCAGGTCCAGCAACAGCGTCCTTCACTACGCAGCCTGCCATAACACGAACAAATGCACATGGGTACACCACCAGGGAAAAAAATGCACATGGGTACACCACCAGGGAAAATCCCATGTTCGTCAGGTATGACACCAACGTGCCCGGGGCTCTAACAGTTCAAGCACCAGGGACCATTTCTCTGCAGACACACCAAGGGAGCCAGTCAAATGAAGCTACCATCATAGGAGAAGACCAGACCCACGGAGCGGATGCAGTTATGAGGGATCCGCGCCAGCACCTGAGGACACCAGTAAAGCAAAGGAGGATCAATGAAGATGGAGAGGGGTTTACCACACAGGAGGAGGAAGAAGGCAAGTTGGAATTCATTACCATACCAACAACCAGGGAAGCAGGACACAGCTCCCAGCAGCTGGATGCAGCAGCCACTACCTCAGCATCAGCTCAACTGATCTCGACACAGCCAGCATCAGGCAGCATTCGACACCAGCTGGTACTCCTCTGTTTCACGCTGACACCTCAGGGAACAAAATTCATGGCCAGCCGGACAGAACAGGGAGCCCTCGCAATTCCGACAGTTCCAGTCAGTGCATCTCCAACAACAAAGGAGGCCATCAAGGCCGTGGCAGCAACATACATGGCAAACCGTTTTCCCTTCCGTCTGATCCGAGGTATCAGAATCAGTAGGAAAACGGTTGCAGCGTCAGCAGGAGGAAGCTGGCACTTCTCAATAGCGGTCATTGATGCCAAGGTACAGCTGGACACAGCCGCCATGCTGGCGACACAAGGCATAGTCTGGCTTCCATCCACATGGTTGACCCCCGCATCAACAGAGGAGCGGCAGGGCACCTTCATCACGGAGGATACCAATGCTTCCTTTGTAGCAGATTTCTGCGCATCACTGGCTGCGGACAAACAGCCATGCTCAGCGGGCTTCAGACACCTCCTTATGGCCCCCTGGGCCCCAGCAAACGAAACGGACCAGCGCCGTGCCAGGCAGGGCAGACAGCAAACAGAGGACTCGCAGCGGATCCAAAATGCAGTCGAAGTTGCAGCAACCGCACAACCACACGACCACACGACCATGCCCAGGCTTAGGGTTGCAACGTGGAACGTAAGAGGGTTGGGTGACACTTCAGGACGCCACAAGAAGGAGCGGCTCAAGACATAGTCAATCCAGGTGATGCTGCTCCAAGAAACCAAGCTCGACGAAGACAAACTGGCATCCAATCACAGTTGGTGGAGAGGGCCACAGTTGTGGGCCCCGGCAGATGGAACAAAAGGCGGATGTGCCATACTGATTCATCGGAACCTGGAGGCGCAGGTACTAGAGCAGGATGCAGACATCTGGGAGCACTGGGCCTGGTTCCGTTTGCTAATTGGGGGCGAAGTCTGGCTGATCATGACTGTTTACGTTCCTTCGGACCCAAAGGAAAGGAGGACATTCTTGGAGGAGCTTCCAGCTATCCTGCGTGAAGCAGACAATGTACTATTGGCGGGTGACTTCAATGTTACCCTGATTCCAGGACTTGACTCCCCTACCGTCACACAGCGAAAGACTGATGCCATCATGGTGTCTGATTTTTTCCAAAAGCAAAGCCTGACGGACACTTTCAGACAAACTCACCCGACGGAACCGGGTTATACCTGGTTCTCTTCGCAGACCAGGGGCACGCAGCTACCACCCAAGAGAAGGTTTGACCTAGTTCTCGCGAAAGGGGCAGTTTGGGAAGCACTCACCAACATGGACTGCACCATTGAGTCCATGTCAGATCATAGACCGCTTACCGCCAGCTTCGAGTTAGCAGACCAGATAGTCAGGGGACCGGGAACTTTCAGACTCAATACGGATCTCGTAGAAGACCCGGAGGTAGGCAATTGGACTGCAGCACATTGGGCCTATTGGCAGCAGAAAAAAGATGAGTTTGGCACGGAGGAAGAATGGTTGCAGGTTGGTTTCAGAATTGTTACTAGGGCCATGGACGCTTTCTCTAGAGTGCGGGCACGGAGCAGAAGACAGCAGGAACAACAATGCAGGGATCAAATAGCGGAGGCTGAGGAGGAGTTGGAAAACAGGCCTCTTACAGAGCTTTACTGGCAGCATCGCAGGGATAGGGCGCTGCTTAAACTGGAGGAGTTGCAAGTGGAACAGCAGGTTACCTGGGCGAGAAGGGCACGCGAGAAAGGAATGCTCACAGCGGATAGAATGCCCAAAGAAACATTCAAGAGGATCTGTCCACAGCGAGCAAATGCGATGATACGGGAGTTGCACCACCCATTCCATTCAGAGGCACCATCGGCAAAGGACACGGAGACAATCGGGGCCTATGCACTCACCTACTTCAGCGACATCCTGACCTCTAGAAGGCCACCGGACCAATCACTGCAAGAGCTCAGGGCAGAGGACGATCTGTGGCAGCATACAACAACTAGCCTGTCGCCAACAGCAAGAGAGCAGATGGAGCAGCCAATCACGTTAGAAGAGTTATGGCAAACGGTGCGCAGCATGGCACGAGGGAAAAGCCCGGGAACGGATGGTCTCCCGGCCGAGTTCTATGAATTCGCCTGGGACCAGCTAGGACCATTGCTGTCAAGTCTGTTCAATCAGGTCCTGCAGGGAGGTAAGCTGACGGAGGATATGAAAACAGGGATCATTACGCTGATCTACAAAAAAAGAGACAAATGTAACATACGAAACTGGCGGCCGATCTCAAGGCTAAACGTCTCCTATAAAATCCTCTCCAAGCTCTTCGCGAGAAGGCTGGTCCGATTCCTCCCTGGTCTTGTCCATACCGATCAGGGAGCCTTCGTCCGCGGCAGGTCCATTGGAGGAAATATTCTTATGGCAATCGGTGCTCTCGAGATCATTCAACAAGAGAACCGTCAGGTCATGGTTGCTATGCTAGACCTCGAGAAGGCCTACGACCGGGTGAACTGGTCCTTTGTTCTAGGGACGCTGGAGCATATGGGCTTTGGGCCCAATTACTGCACCTGGGTCAGGGAGCTCTACGTCGACTCCACAGCTTCAGTTTGTGTAAATGACCTCCTCACACCAACTTTCTCTCTCACACGTTCACTGCGGTAGGGATGCCCCCTCGCCTCGCTCCTCTTCGCGCTGCAAATGGAGGTGGTGCTCAACTCCATCAGGGCAAATCCTCAGATCAAGGGGCTAGATCTAGGCGAAGGTGACACAATGACAACAGGGCCTATTGCGGACGACCTGCTACTCACCATTGAAGCGACGCAACAGTCATCCAAAGAATCCAAAACCTGCATAGACAGATACGCGAAGCTCTCCGAAGCGCAGCTGAACTGAGAGAAATCGGTATATTTCCTCCCTTCTGACTATGCGTTGCCAGAACACGATTGGGGCATGAAGCGGATACCACCAGACCTCTCCGAACGATACCTGGGTGTCCAAGTGTCTCTCTCGGACGCCAGGCCTATGCAGCAATCTATTCTCCAAACCAAGATTCATTCAAGTGCGCAAAAGTGCAGAGTGGCAATTGGGATTTCTCTCTTGGGCAGAGCTATGCTGATCACCTCAGTGATCTTTGCACAGCTCTGGCATGTAGCAGTAGTCTGTCTGCTGGCTAAACCAGCAATCAAGGCAATCAAGTCCGAAGCGAGTCGCTACCTATGGAAGCCGTCAGCCAAAGAGGAGGAGGGATTTGTCACTAAATCTGCCTGGTCGAAGGTGACAACCCAGAAGCATGAAAGGGGGCCCAGCATCATTGATCCGCAGGGCCAAAACATTGCATTGTTGACCAAGTGGCTCCTCAAGGCCACAAACCAGGTGGAGCGAAGAGTTTCGCTGCAGGTACTCGAGTATCTGATACAGCAGGAACTTTCACTCGCACGGAAGGAGGATGTATGGGTCGCCTTGTTCATGTCCTCCTTCGCACGCAGAAGACCGCACTCGCCTCTGGGCAATGCCTGTTGGACAGCCTGGGCTGCACTCGCTCCCACCGGAACGTCTCAACCGGTCACGAGGGAGGAAGTTCTCAGGCAGCCATTGTTCGACAACGAGATGATCATCACATCCCAAGGAGCACCCTTCGCTGCCACAGCAGCGCCAGGGAACTTCGGCAGGAGATGGTTGGAAAGAGGGATATGTAAAATAGCAGACCTATGGGATGAGGACTCGAAACAGTGGCAAACTGAGAATTCACTCAGAAGGCGTCTCTACCGACTGCAATTAATCCCTCAGCGCAGGGGAGCACTCCTGCAAGCCATACCGCAGGAGTGGAAAGATCTTCTCCACACCAGCGCACCAGTGGAGGGGCAATGGTACACAACACCGCAAGCAGCAGAGGCGGGCACCTACTACCGGATCCAGGAAGCCCTTGACAATGAAGTCCGACTGGCACAAAGCTGGCACGTGGAGCAACACAACAGAGACTCCACCAATCTGGTTCTTCAAGCAACAGTGGCACTCGCGAATGATCAGGACCTCCAGCTCGTGCAGGTCCATTCTAGTAGCACAGCAGCAACTACAACACATAGACTTCTGATGGGAGGGCAAGCGCTGACACAAATGCGAATTGATCCAATGGGGCATTATTGGGAGCAACAGCCTGGAAACCGCACTTACCTGCATCAATACACGACAAGCCAGGGAAGGAAACTTCTGAATCCAGCCAGTCGACTACCCAATACAGTCGCAGAAAAGATCAACAGGCAGCAGGCCCAAGCAACGCAGACAACCCCGATTACTGCCAGAGAGCTCTGTGTATTGTGGCAGCAGCTGCCAAAGCTGCCCTCGGTGAAGTTGGCAGGTCTTCTATGGCTGCTTTCCCACGCTGTCGTCCCTACGGCTGTGTGGCTCTACGAAAGGAGCATGGATATAGCAACTAAATGCAAGAGATGCGGTAGCAGGGCAGAAGAGACACTAGAGCATCTTTTTTTCTTCTGCCCTGCCTCGAAAAGACTATGGGATTGGTGGCAGAGACATTGGTTTCGTTTCGTGGGCTCCCTCCTCCCTTGGGATGTAATCTGGGTGCTGCAAGGCCGCATACCGGAGTCATGGTTCAAGCACATAGGCAGGGGCTACGTCGCCCAAGCAATACGAGCCATTTTTATCTGCCTGATTTGGGAGGACAGGAACAACATCCTGTTCAGGCAAAGCTGGACCAGCGATGCCACAATGATTGGCAAATTCAAAGCCTGGCTCCGTGCGATGATTCGTGTCGATTGGATCAGGAAAGCAAAGAGGGGGCACTCTACCAGGGGAAGACACTGGTTTTTAGTTACATGGGCAAGGGATAACCAGTTGGCTGCTATTGATCACACAGGAGCCCTAGTCATTAGCCCCTGGCTCAGAGATTAGGGGGGAGGGCAGCAGTACAGCACAATGCAAAGCGTAAGGGACAGTAGAGGTAGGTAGAATAAACCAGGGCACTCGGTTTCTGTAGGTGACCGCAGTAGGTCACAACGGGAGGAGCGAGGAGGAAGGAGAGGGTCCAGAAGTAGGAGGATTTATTCCACCCGGTCGCTTTAGCCCGGGTTCGGTCCGGGCCATATAGGCCTGTGTATAGGTGTAGATAGTGAAGAATGTCTTTACAAGCCAAATCGGGCCCTGACCCGGCTGGGCTTCAAAAAAAAAAAAAAAAAAAAAAAAACAAATCGTCCCCTTTTCTCCTCCGGTCAATCAGTATTGTGTACTGCATCCGTTTCGAACCTGGGCCTGTAACTGCCCTTTTGCCCGGAGCTGGCTTCTGAAATGAGCATCGTTTCGCTATTGCCAAATCACACGCATGGCAATACCTCTGCCGGGAGCTGGCTTCAACAACATAGCCCCAGCCTGAATCAAGCCCAGAGTGGCTTTCTATCCATCCGTCTGTCCAAGGAAATGCGCGGGAAAAACAAAATTTCAATTTTCAATGAATTCAGTCAGGGTTTTGCAGTCTAGTCACCAGTCATTGGTTTTCCGAAAAATGCCACGTATCCAGCGGCCTACCTTAGCTCAGTTGGTAAGGCACGCAAGTGGCATTCAGGAGGTCTTGGGTTCAATCCCATTGGCCTCATGTACCTTCCTCGGCATGCTTGGCGCCGGCCACCTAGAGATAGCCCGTTGGTCCCCCCAATTGGCATTAAAAAGCAGTCTCTGCTGATGTTCATAGGGGGAGGGGTACTCAGGGAGGCACAGCGACTGGCCAATCAGATGATGCTCGGTCCCTCTGCTACCGGCTGTCCCCTGGCCGGTGCCCCCAGTGGGGGATCCCTGAAGGCTATCAGGCCACCCTAAGGCTATCAGGCCACACAAGATTGAATTTACCTGGGCTGGTTAGTCCGCTGATAATACCTCAAGGCCATCGCCCAAAAAAAAAAGAAAACAAAGAAAAATGCCACGTCAGGTGTGGGCAAAACATCTTGGCCGTGTCCCAGCCACAAGGGAACAGGCCAGGTCTGAATCCGGCCCAAATCACGGCCAGATTCTTTTCCAGGGCCGTGTAACTTGTAAGCCCAGCAGCCCCGCTTCATTTGCGGCAGGAAGAATTTCAGCCCTTGGATCTCTCCGACGGAATAGCTGAAGATTTTCCAGTGGCAAGTGAATGCCCAGGCCATGGACCCGGTACTACCGTCTTCCCCCAAGCATAACGCACCCTAAAAATGAATGCATACAAGCAATATTTCCGGCCAGATACAGCCAAAAGTCCACGCGAGCTGCAAAATGTGAAAAACTCCGTTCTCTTCGCCAGCGGAGCACCCTGCAGTCACGGGAACCCACAATGTGGTAGCGCACCCCGCCTTTCCCAACCAACCGATCGCAATAGGAACGACTACCGGTCTTCTGCTGAATAGAACGCCCGGTAATTATGCCCGTATCTGGACTGAAAGCTGCGTCGAATACAGATATAATGACCGGGAGTTCTATTCGGGTGAAGAGGGCAGTGTGATGATATGTGTCATGCAGTAGACAGGTTAGGGAGATATATACCGAAGAGACGATTTGTTAAAGGCTGTTGACCCGCACCGGGGGCAAGGTCCCACTTGCACGGATTACGAGATTTTGGCCGTTGATCTCGGCTATCTACGGTCTCTATCTCTTAATTCGTGCAAGTGGGTAGCCCCGGGGATGTGCTGTCAACGGGCCGGCCATACGCATCGGCGGGTCTTGGGTTTAAACGGACGGAGGCTGGTGGCATGAAGTTGGAGAGGGATGAAGGGTCAAGACTGCTGGATGGCAGTTCTTACCCCCTGAAGAGACTGTGGCGAGAGCCGAAAAGCGCCAGGGCGCCAGGGCGCTTTTCCCCTAGTGTGTAACGTAGCTGGTTGCTAAAGAGGAGACGACCCTGATGTACTCTTACGGATCTATAGTCCATAATACTATTGCGATGTGAATTTTCATCTGTTTCTTCTGGATATTGTTTAAGAGTTGGATTCGACGCCATGTTTCCTTACTTTACTCCCTACTGGTTGAGCTCTCTCGTCTTGATTGTTTCATGCTCTCTATCGCATCTCAGAGATCTGTTAAAGCGTTGGTTCTTGTATTAATGAATTTTATATTTGTGGACTTCGTATTTCTGTCTCCAACACGGTGTTATTGGTCGAATACAGAATCTGTGTGATGTTCGTCTTGTAGTATGACGTGCCTTGTGATCATTCGAATTGTATCGAGTTGTTTGAATATCGTGTGCGACCGTGGACAGTCCGCATGTGGATGGTAGTGGTTAAATCTCACAACATGCGCAAATAAAAAAAAAGGAGTTCTTCAGCTTTGTATGGATGCAAGGAAAACCCGCGTATGCTTGGGACGGGAGGGGAACATGGATGTTGCCGACAGCTGATGAGGTGTCAGTGTGAATTTACGGGTAGTACCGCTAATACCATCGTTCGACTGGTCGATCTCACATACCTACAGTAGGCGGCGTGCTGCTCCGACGCTTATAAACGTGCACGATAACGAGCGCGGTGACCAGGCCCACAGCTGCAATACAAGCAACGGGCACAGCGACTGTGAGAAATTTATTCCTAGACCTTGAGTGGGAAGGAGGCTCGGGTGGCAACGACGAAGACGGCATCTGGTTGGGCAAAAGTAGGGTAGGCGGGAGGCTGCTGGGAGGAGAAATACATCTGACTCGAGAGATGTGGGTCGAATCTGAGACTGACGGCGAGGATAACGACAAGCTCGAAGAAGACGGAGATGGTGACGAAGATGGAGGAGGTGTGAGTGATGGGGAGGGTGGCGACGAGCTCGAGGATGGCGGAGACGGTGAGGATGATGAAGAGGGGAAGAACTCTGCTGAAGAGGTCGAAGGGTCGCTGACGGGTGGTGGAAAGCAGATATGCAAGGACTTGCTTTCTATTGGAAGCTCGAAGAAAAGGCCCTTGGTCGATGCGACATACAAGCGTACGTCATCGCCTTGTTGACGGAGCTCCAAGGCCCACAGGAAGGAATCATTGCGACTCAACTGAGCAACGGTSTCCGAAGTGAATGCTCCGCCACAGGGCTCACTGAGCTTAATCCAGCGAACCGTACCTGACTGCTCGCTGACGAAAACATTGCACCCGTCGTCCGTGGCTACTACGCTCCGCAGTTCGCCTGCATCGAATGCCGGTGTCGATGAGTTCGCGACAGGTGTCATCATTCCTACATTGTGATTCACCGACCACACCTGGTTCCTTTGCGTGATAAGAAAAAGGCAGCTCCCATTTGCAGCAATGCTCCTCCTGCTGAATCTGAGCTCTGGGGAGATTTTATCTACCGCTAATTGGACGAAGCTTTTCGGAAGTTCTGTGAGTCCAGCTGGAAGAAAGGCAGTTTGAAGCCACGCGTGAGATTCATTCCTGATTGCGAGATATAGTTGGTTATTAGTGCTGTCGACCGCCAAGCTCTGTGCGCGCTTAAAAATGGGAATACTTTTTCGGCTACCATCCGCGGAAGAGAGGTCCGTGAGCCATGAGTTGTTTGGATCGTCGTTTGAGCTGTACGAAGTCAAGAAAATGCTTCCCCAAGGTGACAGTGCAATGCTGTGGGGAATAGCCATCGGTGGCCCAGGCTCGTCCGTCTTCCCGTTTGACTGCTGTATCTTCACCGCCGTCTCCACTTTCTGTCCATCCACTGACTCAGCGGGCCACCAATAAGATACGACAGAACTGACGCCTGTCTGCAAATCCGCTTTTCTAATGGAAACAGTCCAGTTTTTAGTGGAATTTTCAGATTGGGTGCAGCGCGAGTCAAGAATGTAGTACAAGGAGTTATCATTTTCGCTCAGGACCATACTACGGTAGGTAGAGGTGCAACTGCCATCATCGTTCGAGCCCATCGGAACGTCAATTGAAACGTCCAATACTACTTTACTAGAAAAGAACGGTGCTCCAACAATCTGATTATCTTCTGTTAGGTTTTTGTCTAACGGAGGCGGCTGGACAGGCGTATAGCCGGGATCCTCCAGCCAACCCCCTACAAATACCGTCTGCAGGGAACGGAAACCAAGGCGGTGTCCATGTCCGCGCGAAACGGGCGACGAGTCGTGCCTTGCTTGATCAACTTGCGAGCGTAGGTCAGAAAACCACACCACCATTACCAGCGCTAGCAAGAACATACCCTGTTTCAGTCCGACCAACCTCCGACCGGAGAAGTGGCCCCCCATAGGGACCGAGTCAAACGATTCCGGTCCCACAGCCCTAACACTATCCTCATCCTGAAGTCCCATCCGGCACTCGTTCCCCATGGAAACTGAGGCTCTATCAGAGTCTGCGGGTCGCTCCCACCCGCGCATGAACCTACGCCCTAAGGTAATCCGCGTTTTACACCCCCCCCCCCCCCCCTCCCCCGGCCCCCCGCCCCCCGCCCCTCCGACCCACTACGGGACGTATTAAAACTAAGCCAGACCACTGAAGGCGTCGGACCTCGGCTGAGCAAAGTCGAAGCGATTGTAGACCCAGGCTATTCCAATGATGGATACCGGAGTTCCGAGTGATACCTTACTCTTCTCCTTTCGATCCAGGACCTGACGAAACTGTTACAGCTCCATTCGGCCAAAGCATTCTCCTACAAAGCACCCCCTCCTGGGTTTAGTCCAGCCCCGCTCCCATCACTTGACTACCTGCAGCCTGCAGCACAATCACCGCTGACCAAACAAGGGCCTTAGATGGGTCAATCATCAAGACAAGGACCGGAATTGATTCATCAAGATGGCGGCTTTGGCCGCGATTTTGCCAGTAGTTTTGAAATTTCGTTTTTTTCAAAAGGCGACAACTTTGGGATATCATCATTGAGCTGATCAGTCCCAAGTAATTCACACTCTGATGGAATCAAGTGAACTAAATCACTCTGCATATTCACACTAGCACTTTCCAAAATGCATCTGACAGCAATTACGGCCAGACCTGGATGAATCTGACTGCAATCACGTCCAGAGCTTTGGGGAAAACGTCATACTGTCAGAGTATGATTATGGCTTCAGTTCTGCAAGCCCAAGACAATCAATATCAATACTCTAATATTATAGATACATGCCTGTACAGCAATGATAACTAACTAGCCACTCCCGCCATGTCCTATGCATTATCTATTCGAAACTTTTGATTTGCGCGTGTCATCCTTGCGCAAGGACCATGATAATCTTCTTTGTATCATTCTAATTTTAACTGATGTCCCAAAGGACTTTTCGAGCTTCTCCCCCTCTCGTCCTTATCGCAATAAGTATTGCCAAATTGCCCTCCCCCCACGGACTCCCCACTAGAGAGGATTCGATTTTTTGTCCTCTCCGCTCACAGTTACAGAACGAGTGGAAGGTTGATTGAATTCCCTTGCGAATCCCGATTTTTATTTTCTTCTTGGGTATGTACTCTGTAATTTGGATCGTATAAATTCGTTAGGTAACCTGACCTATTGAGTTCGATGACAGTCCTTCTCTCTCTCTCTCTCTCTCTCTCTCTCTCTCTCTCTCTCTCTCTCTCTCTCTCTCTCTCTCTCTCTCTCTCTCTCT